>JAMPIV010011213.1:0-62443 GCA_024509875.1 Oreohelix idahoensis
ATGTATTGTTTGAAGGCAAGTCTGCTTTTAGTGGGGATCATGCCCTCGTCTAAACTCAAGTGTTGTGAGGGTGAATAATAATATCGAAATCTTGGAAGCAACAAATTCAGCATGGGCCTTACTTTGTACAGTTTATCTGCTTTATCCAGAGCAGGGTCCTCTTCATCTACAAGATGAAGAAATGTCCATATAGCAAGAAAGCGATCACGTTCCATTACAGTGCGAAATCCAGGAGTTTGCGAAATGAAGTTCGAAGACGAGCTGGACCAGTAATCTTCGTAACGTGGTTTATTCACACTGTGCTCCATTTGAAGACGCAGTCCACAGAATGCTTTTACCTCTGGCACTGTTACATCTTTATAATTTTTAGCATAGTAGCTGGTTGGCTTTTTGCTTTTTACTTGCTCAGCACGTCTGTTTGTCTGCTCACACAAATTGTGCCAGAAATTACTGTCGAGGAAAAGTTCCAAAAATTCAATGGCTTTACTCTCAGGAGAAATGGAATTTGGAATATTCTTAGGGCCTATCTGTTCCACAAATGTTTTGTCTACGGTAAACATAGGTCTAAATATATTTGCGGTAGACCAACCTGTATCAAATTTACTTGATACATTGTGTGGGATACGCCCCTTTCCACGCCCCTGCACCATAGCCCGATCCCCTGAGGGGCCAGGAATAGGGTTAGAACTAGTTTGATCATAATCTGATTCACAAGTTCCGTCACTCGATTCATTTTCGATGTCACTTTCACAATAATCACCATCTAAATCTAATTCATCATCCTCCGAATCATTGAGCACAAGTTCAACAGCTTGTTCCGTTGTTAGCCTTTTAGAATGGCTATTTCCTGGATTTTCAACACGCCTTTTCATTGTGAAAACAGTTAAAAAATTGCAAAATATTATCACGTCGTGGGCGCCGCCATCTTGGTCTAACATTCCACGAGATATGTGTACTTCCTGACGTCATTATTTTTTACACATTTCCATTCCCACCCCATTTTGCTAAGCTAGGTGTGTCAGACCGAGATTACGGTCTCTCGGGGAGAGGATTTTTTACGCACGGACCGAAATTTCGGGACCTCGGGTTCAAAGGGTTAAGATACTTCTTCTTCTTCTTCTTCGTTCGCCCTGAAAAGGACGGTGGTTGCGTTGTGTCTGTTTACAACGTAGCTGTGATATCTGCACCTTTCGGTCGACACATCCGACTTCTGCACGGCATTTTTTAGGACCGGGTTTGCCTTCCCATTTCGATCCACACTCGCTCAGCCAGCCTGCACAGCTGCAGACTGTTTCCAGGACCACCACGTGGAGGTGGAGTGCTGGTCTTGACCAGCTCTGGTTCGCTGGTCCTGACGCAGGCAGTCAAGCTATGAGTCGCTGACTGCGGTCTCTATTGCTGCGTCTTGATACACATACAAATGACCCCAATCATTATAGCCATCAGTAGTGAGTGACATTTTATTACAGGAAAACAACTTACAGCAGAAACAAAATACAGAATCTTTTTCTTTTGAATACACTAACCATGATCGATTAATATGTTCTCCATTGCTTAGCTCCTTAGTGTAAAAATTTAGTGAAAATTTCCGACCATTAGAGCTTCGCGGAAAAATGAACTCATTTTTTGGTCTCTCTGGCAGGCCTTTTTTTACGATTTCCAGTCTTTCTGTATCGCTTAAAGAAGGACTCCATCTTGCCGGATCAGTGTACCTCTTAAGTTCATCACTTAAATCTCTGGAATTGGAAACAGTCAAATCAGTCTCATTTTCGACATTGTTAGTAATATCTGGTAAGAAAACGAAGATGGCTGTATACCGCTCCACCTATGTCCCAGTCTTGACATATGGATGCGAGTCATGGGCAATGACTACAACCCATAAAAGCCAGATCCAAACCTCAGAAATGAGGTATCTGAGGAAGGTGGTTGAAGTAACAAGAAGAGACATGGTACGCAACCAGACGATACATCAAGGCCTGAAATCCTACCCCCTGCAGACCCAAGTAGAACAGTCCCAATTAAGATGGTTTGGCCATGTCTGCAGAATGGGAGAAGATCAGATACCATGACAAGCATGGGAAACAAGGATCCAGACCCTGAGGATGACCCAGAGTCCGCTGGGAGGACAACATTAGACAATCTTTGAAGGACCGAGGACTAGAATGGAACCAGGCCAGGAGGAAGACAGCCTGTCTGGCTCTCTCTCTCCCAAACCTCTACACCTCACGGTAGAAGGGGAACGACTAAGTAAGTAAGTAAGTAGTAATATCTACGTTACTGGCGTCCGAGTTAGAAGTACTTGCCATGAGCTCGGAATCATTTGTTTCGGTACATTTGCTTATTTTCTTCTGACCTACACCAGCTGGTTCAGTTTTTATATATTTATGTAAAGCCCCGCTATGTTTTTGAATATCGCGTTCTTTTTCCAGTTTCCGTTTCCGATATTCAGCACCTGATAGTTTTTTTCTTTTATTGGACATTATATCTATTTGAATATTAAAACTGTTTTAATAAACCCTACAATAAAATGTTTTATTTAGTATTGAATGGAGGCTGAAGCACTGTACTAATTTCCATAAAACGTTTAAAAAACGTATTTATCACTGTAACTTCCTTGAATGCACACTCCAAAACAACTGAAACATTCGAGCCGCCAACATAGAACAGTCGATAAAAAAATAAATTTCTGATTCCCAAGCCAAGTTACACCCGTGTGTTGCCGGGGCCCGAAAGGGGAGCAAAGAATAGTAACACTGCACCCTACCACGCATGTCGTAAAAAGCGACTAAGGAGGGTTGGGCATGGGGCTGTTTACCCCATCCCATAAAAACTTCGCACAGTGGGCTGATCACCTGCTTGCCAACCAATCTGATTACGGAAACAACGATAGATTGTTTGGTCTGTTTCTGTTCCACAAAGACGCCACTAGGCGTGGTGGAAACAGCGATAGATTGATCAATTTGTTGTTGCCCTAAGACGCCACTAGGCGTACTGGCCACATACTGCTTTGCCGGTTGGTGGCTAAGGATGGAAGAAGAAGAAGAAGCCAAGTTAATTAATTCCCATCTCTCGTTCAGCCATGCCGGAAAATTTATTGTGGCGGTCTTCAGTTGACCACTGAACACGGAAATATAATCCTCTTGGAACAACTGTGGTTTCGACCAAGCGAATAAATTGTACTGACATCTCTAAAGAAATACCTTTTACTGCCTTTGTAGGAGGAGAAGATAGCATTGGAATCACATGGCAGAACTATTAGTGAAGACTTGAAAAACAGCTAAAGAATAGACCGCAGGTGCAAATATTTCTTAGAGAAAACAGACAAAATGTGAAGGAATAGAAAAGTAAGGAATTTTAAAATAATCTAGATGAAACCTTCGAACACTCCGCGACACCATCCACAGAGGGTTTATTTCAGGGGCCTTTCAGGTTATTCAGTCAAAATCCCGGTCGATGACACTCTTACAAATGCCTGCGCCCAGGCTTGAACACGTGATCGCTAGCGCAGTGTGATAACCATTACACCAGCGCGGCTCCCAGGCGGAATATTTTGGCGCAATTGTAAAAATAAGTAAAAAGATTTTTTGCCACCCCCACCAAAGCTTGCCGCCCCGTGCAAATGCACGTGTTGTGCCATCGGTAGAGCCGGCCCTGACTGGAAGGCAACACAACATTAATATCCAAGTTATCTTGAAAATAATCCATAATTTATGTAATAATCCTACATTGTCTCACACAGAACACTTTCACCAGTACACTTAATCCTTCAGAATATACTGATGCATCATCATCAACTTATTAAACGTTAAATAAATGATTTCAGTCTCCACTACCTACCATTTTGATCATCATCATGTGACGTATTCTTTCCAGAACGTTGTCTCCATTACAGCTGCTCTGAACGCATCACGATTCTGGGCAAGTCGACCTGCATCAGCCAAAGACAAGTTCAGACTCTCTGTGGGACCCAAGATGCATCAAAAGTGAGGAATGCAGTAAGCGACCCAAAGCTTGACTGCCTGCGTCAGGGTCAGCGAACCAGAGCTGACCAAGACCCTACTCCACCTCCACGTGGTGGTCCTGGAAACAGGCTGCATCACTGCAGTCTGGCTGAGGAGTAGGGATCGAAGAGGGAAGGCAAACCCGGTCCCAAAAAATGCTGTGTGGAAGTTGGATGTGTCGGCCGAAAGGCGCAAAAACCGCAGCTTCGCTGTAAACGGACACAACGCAACCAACGTCCTTTTCCGGACGAACGAGGAAGAAGAAGAAGACTGTCTGTGATGTCCTGGGTCCACCGTCGTCTAGGTCGACCCCTTCCCCTTTTTCCAGGGACCATGCCTTCCATCACTGTTTTTTCCAGACTATTATGTCTTTTTATATGACCGAAAAATTTCAGCTTCCTTATTGCGATGGTATTTAGGAGCCAATGTTCCTGTACGTTTAGTGAGTGCAGTACTTCTCTGTTGGTCTTGTTTTCTGTCCAGGGTATTCTCAACATCCTTCTGTAGCATTTCATTTCGAATGATGTAATCTTTTTTGCAACTGTTTTATTGAGTGTCCAAGTCTCGCAGCCGTATGTTGCTACTGGGAATATACGGCTGCCTGTTGTTCTTGGTACAGCAGTGTGATGAGTTGTATAAGGTGGTTTGGAAATCCCATATTTTTCGTAATAGCCCATAACTGCTGATGTTGTACACAATCGAAAGCTTTGGTGTAATCAATGAAACAAGTATGTAGGTCAACGTTGAATTCTCTACACTTTTTTATGATGATCCTCATGTTGAATATATGATCTCTAGTGCCTCTACCTGGTCGAAAACCCGCCTGTACTTCGTTTATTTCTGTTTCTAGCTTTTGTTGCATCCTTTTCATTATGATTTGTAATAGTATTTTTCTGGCATGGCTTATAAGAGCTATAGTTCTGTAGTTTGTGCACAGTTTCAGGTTGCCCTTTTTTGGCAAGGGTATGTAAATTGATCTTTTCCATTCCTTGGGCCAAATTCCGCTTTGCCAGATCTTGCAGCATAATGCATGGTATATACGAGCGCTGCCTTCTCCTCCTGCCTGTATCATTTCAGCTGTTATTTCATCACAACCAGGAGATTTTCCACATTTTAAGTGTTTGATTGCGTTCCAGACTTCCTCTATGGTAGGTTCTGGTTCATGTTCCGCTTCATTCATGACGTTGTTATCTGCTGCTTTGTTTATTTCCGTATACATTTCTTGACAGTACTCCTTCCATCTGTTCAGAATATCTTTACGTTCTGTTAGAGTGTCACCTTTCTTGTCGTTTATTGCTCGAGGTGATGATTTAAAGTTGCTGTTCTTCAATGTTCTTCCTTCAGAAAACATATTCTTACTCAATCCCTGTTCGCACATTTCCTCTATTTTCCTGCAGGTGTCGTTTATGTATTGTTGTTTGTCTTGTCTGACTCGTTTTTTAATCTGCTTTGTGTATTCTTTGTACAACTCCTGATTTTCTGTATCTTTTTTGGACTTCATTTTTCTTCTCTCTACCACCAACTTCAGTGTTTCGTCTGAGATGTATTCTCGTCTCTTTATACTTCTTTTAGGAATAAACCTCTGCATTTGTAATATAAACATCTCTGATGTTATTGGCAAGTTCATCTGGTGTCATTTCCTCCTGTACTGCCATAAGAATCTCAAATTTGTTCTGAATATCGACACTGTACTCTTCTGGTATGGCGCTTGTGTCATAACGTATTACTTTGTCGCTTGTAACGACTTTTTTCAATTTGATTTTGAAGTTTGCAGCAAGAAGTTCATGGTCGGAGTCACAGTCTGCTCCTGGGAGCGTCTTGATGGATGAGATACAAGATCACCACCTTTGTTGTATTAAGATGTAATCTATTTGGTTCTTGCTTTTTCCGTCCGGTGACGTCCATGTATATAGTCTTCTAAGGTGTTGCATGAAAAGAGTATTTGTGATGACTAGGTTGTTTTCTAGGCAGAATGTTGTCAAGCGTTCTCCTCTCTCATTTCTCTGACCCAATCCATAACTTCCTTTCACTCTTTTTTCATGTTCTAATCTTTCGTTTTCAACTTTGGCATTAAAATCTCCCATTATTATCCTAATATCTTGCTTATTTGCTTTCTCTAATGCGTGTTGCAGTTCATTGTAAAAATCTTCAATTTCCTGTTCTTCGGCAGCTGCTGTTGGCGCATATGTTTGTATAATTGTGATGTTCTTTCTTTTTTCTTTCAGTCTGATTGTGACAATGCGGTCATTTAGGGGATTGTATCCTAATAGGGAGGCAGCTGTCCTTTTAGACAGGTAGAAGCCGACGCCACTCTGACCTCCTCTCTCTTTGTCTGAGTATATGAATGTTCCTCCTGATGGAATCGAAAAGTGTCCCTGGCCATCTGTGCTCTGAGATGCCCAGGGTATCGATGTTTAGTCTCTCCATCTCGTTCTTCACTATGTACTGTTTTCCTTGGTATACTATAAGCTTCTGACATTCCATGTTCCTATTTTGATTATTTTTCTAAGACCGATGACATGGTTTTCCGTGGTAACACAGTCAGGCTTTTGGCCGTCATCACGATTACCTGTACTGATGCTGCCAACGATCTCTTCCCCAGTTAAATCTGATCTGCCTGGCCTGGGGGCCTCACCACCAGATCTTTGCTTAGTATTCAGATTAGCCATTATGGATCCTACACACACGAAAAGGAAGTTGTGGGGTAATATCGAAACAGGAAGTTCAGGAGTGTCTATCGATCTGTAAATGAGTAAAGACTCTAGACCCGGCAGGGTTTTCTTATTTTTACTTCTGCCAGCATTTTGAAACAGAATGATTGACAAAAAAATGGTAAATATACTAAAACTACAACATGTGCAAGGCCGAAAAAATTCAAACAGCGTTAAATAACAAACCATTTAGAGATAAATGGGGAGATATATGAACAAGTAAAGAGTCTCTCATAACAGTAGAAGATGGCAAATGTGAAACAGAAATCAAGAAGAGTGCAGGTATGGTCTAAGCTACATGCAACAGCGTGAGACAAATACTAACAACGAAAAAATAGCTTACAAATTAAAAATTAAGAGTACTGGAGTCTTATAAACATATTCTTAATTACTGTATGAAATAGAAATATGGACAATAAACAAGCAGTTATAAGAAAGTACTGAGGCCCTTGAAATGATATTTAGAACAATAATGCGCATCTCATGGAAAAAGAGTAAAACCATAAGTACGTAATTGAAAAGCTAGAAAAGAAAAATAAATAAGAATGAGTTAAAAGCTCTACATATATCATCTCCTTCTTATTTGATCCTTAGCCGCCGACTGTCAAAGCAGTCAGTGGCCATCACGCCTTGTTGCATCCTGAACGGCAGCAACGAATTGCTTCGACTTTGCTCAGTCGGCGGTCAGCCTTCGTGCAGTGTCCCATCTCTGGTTCATTCTTTTAATCTCGGCCTCCACTGTTTTCTGCCAAGTTGTTTTCGGTAGGCCTCTTTTTCGCTTTCCTCCAGGGGACCATAGTATAGCTGTTCTTGTATTCTCCATGTCCCAGTCCATCAGCTCTCACTTATTCCCAGGATATGTAAACTGTAGTTCATCATTTTTGTTGTGATCTGCCTCAGTTTTTCTGTTTCATTCATAGTTCTGACGTTTCAGAATCCAATTCTGGTTTTGTGTTTTGCAATCAGGGCATCCGTTTTCATGGCAATAGCTTCCTTTCGGTTTTCACTAGAGCCCCTTTATCATATATATATATAAAAGACGCGACAATGCCTTGCCGAAAACCATAAGAAGGTAAGGTTAAAAAGCAAAAGCGGATAGTTGTTTTGAAAACAATATATACCCTTCAAAAGAAGTTAAGGACCAGTAGGTGAAAATGACCCAAAAATAATAAAAATTATATTTCATAAGCAATTAATCTGACATTAATTTTTCTCGAACAACAAACATTCAACACGTGCTGAGTGGGCCACCAGCATACCGTGTGGCTAGTGTTTAGCTCAGCATGCACGCTGAAAAAAATGCTGCTGAGACACCAAAATGTGGGTGTTTTTAATGATGTCTGAGCATGAAAAAAATACCTGCTATTCCAAAAATGCGTGATGCATGTGGGAGACTATAGTGTTGGTCTTGAGCTGTACACACAAAATTGTCTTTATAAGCAACACAAGTGCTGCATAATCATTGCACAACAATATGCCTCAATGACGAAAGCTGAGTGTTGTGGATAAAGGAAGAGCCATTGCGTGGTTGCAGGAAGGTCTTACTGTCCGAAATGTCGCTCAGAGGCTTGCATGAAAATAGTGTTGATTGTCACTGATAAGCTTGTCATGTTATATTTTGAAGTGCTGTGTTTTTATTGTTCATTTTCATTTCATTTTGCACCCTTAATAAAAATGGTCCTTAGCTTCTTTTGAAGGGTATATATATATATATATATTTTTTTTAATTAATGAAGAAAATATCCTGTTCAACCTCTGATTGGTTATTATTAGGATATATATTGTTTTCAATTACAAATAATATGAACAACTGCCGATATGAGAAAGTGGCATCACATTTGTCAAATCATTGTAAATAGGGACAATCACAATTTTCTCTCTCGAGTTTTATATTTTAGAGCAGAACTGTTTTAGAGTGATTTCCCCTTTGTTGTTGTTTTCACTAGAGACGGTAGGTTACGATTGTCTGTTAAGTAAGTTGCAAAGAATTTCGTGTTATTAGTCTAAAGAGAACCTTTACTGTTTATTTAAGTTTAATTCCAGTTTCAAAAATACTTAGTTCTACAAACTGTACATGGGCAATGAGCTTCTCAGCCTTTTCATCGTCACAGTCGTCCTGCATCACTGGACGTAGATGCTTCGTTAAGTGTCAATACCATATAGCTATATTTGAAGGTAGAAAGAGGACTGCACTGTATTCAGTGACAGAAAAATTCTTTGCTGGAGGCATCAGATTCTTTACTACTGCAAAAGATAATTAATTCTTTCCAGTCAGTATTCTACCCAAACAATCGCTCTGAAGAATCTTCACCTCAAATATCAAGGCAATCCTATTGTATCGCTCTGGAACATGGAGAGTGACAAAAAGAAACTACCCAGAAAGTTAGACACTCGTAAGTGGGTGCTAGTGCAGGATCAATCAATCAATACCCTTTAGCTCCCCAAGGAGCATAGGTCTTCAACAAACACATGCCAAGTCTTCCTGTCCTGTGCCATCAGCTCAAGTTCTTTCCATGTTTTCCTCATCATTTTCACCTCTGTATCCAGTTCTCTTCTCCATGTGTTTTCTGGTCTACCCCTGCCTCTCTTTCCTTGGGGATTCCAGAACAAGGACTGCCTTGTAATGCTATCAACAGGTTTCTTCAATGTGTTTCCTATCCAGTGTCTGCTAGTGCAGAATGGAAGACTTGAAATAGTATGACAGGATCAACAATGTAAAAGTGGTTAGTGATGTAAACAACTCTAATCTTGTGGGGATGTCAACTTTAGCCTCCACTCTCTAATACAAATAAGTTTTCTACTGTTGCCGTCCTGTTGCCTCCTCCTAAAAAGAACGTCTACACAGCTTCCAACTTGGTAGGCGATATGCGCCGCTAACTAACACCACTGGAAATGCTAAAATAATAGACTTGGCTTACAACGATTGCTCAGTGTCTATCCGTCAAATGGATAATGAACAGACCCTACTGGTCCTGTCTATTTTCTCCCTCCTTCTCTCTCTCTCTCTCTCTCTCTCTCTCCTTGGTTCAGTGTCTCTCTAACCCTTGATGACTGATGATGCGGCGTCTCCTTTACGCTCTTCTCTCGTTACTTTCAGGACCCAGGTATTGTAACCCTATCACCTGCTCCTGAATTCGGTGATGATGATGATGGTCGGGTATCAAGCATGAGGTACTTGATTAACTGTCGAAAACTTCTCTGCTGCTGAATAGCTTCTATAACTTTCCACTTTTAACCCGATCCGGATTTAGAGGAAAACACAGTCTTGATTGCTGGCTGTATGCAATTACACCAGTCTCCCGGCCACGTGCCGTTGCTGGAGATTATAATAGCGATGAGCTCTGGCTTTAGGATAGATAAACCCATTCCCGCTCTTCACTGCAAAAAGAGCTGTTTAGGTCTCACTGAAGAGTTGAACTTCACTGAAATAGACCGTTTAGGTTATTTTCTTTTTGCTGCTGGCTATATCTCGAGTCCTCTGACCCCTGAGATATGTCCTGTTGCCGTGGTAATTTGTATATGGGCAAATTACGCTCCCCCACCGTTTGCCATGACCCGCTGAAATTAAAAGAAAATGCGTCTAATGTACACCAACTCCAACCTAACGCATCTCTAACCTATCGCTCCCATTAATCTTTATAACTCCCTTACTCAATACCTCACTCGTTGTGTACAACAATACATAAATAATACTACCCACGTGGCACTTAAATCTCACTCCTCCTACTCCCCTTCTCTCGTTCTGAACAACGATACATAAAATATTCCTACCCACGTGTCTCTCTATCTCACTCTCCTTCTACCCCTCCCTTCCCTCAATTTAAATCTTCCAGGTAAGTAAACAAATCCCCAGACACTGTCTGACGGGTTACGTGGTTGTTACACATGGCTAACCACGTGTCCAAACATTTCAACTAGGGAAATCCTTTGTCCGAAATTCCAATTACCTCTTGGTTTCTCGACTTAAGCCCCAATTTAAATTAAACCTCGTGCTATAGGAATAATGTACTCCCCTAAACAGTATAATTTACTGATAACATAAATCTGTACCCTTCAACTGCATTTCTCACATTTAAGGCACTGTAAACTATACATACACACAATTAATTTCCCCATAAAATTACATTTATAAATACACAGGAATAAATGGTGGTATTACACAACACACTACAACTATGAGCACCCGTGTATCTCATAACTTCACACGCTCCTATCTACTGCCAAAATCCTAGAAAGAATTATGCACACTTTTACATTTACATCGTTCTTCAAAGATAATAATGGATGGCGCTACCGTTTATAACTTTAAGTTAATATCCCCGAAGAACTTTACTTACGGGCCGAGATTTGATATCTATCCAGTAAAGCGTCTCACAGACATCTATCCAGTTAGATATCTCTCTAATTTAGAATCACACTAGACCGCCGAGTGACGTGGAAATCACAGATAAACAAAATACAGCTAAGGGCAAAACTTCGCATGGCCATCATGAAAAAGTTAGCTGGTACCACATGGGGTGCTGATGAGAATATCCTCAAAAAGCTGTACAGGCAGAGTCAGACCTGCTATGGAATACGGCATCACAGCTTTTTCGACGGCAGCAAAGTCAAATTTTGACAGAGTAAACAGACTCCAAAACCAAGCAGCACATATTATAACAGGGGCCCTAAAGTCCACACAAATCAACCATATGGAAAACATTATAGGGCTACAGTCAATGGAGGATAGACGTGACAGCAGAGTCCTAAAACAAGCTGAAAAATTTAAGAGACTCGAAGGACACCCCCATGTACCAAAGAATGAATAGGCTAGGAAGAAGCAGGCTCAAGCGAACTAACTTTGTAGCCCAAGCAAAGGAAAAAATTAGCAAAAATAACATGCTAGCAAGCTCAGTTGCAAAGAAAATCCCAACAAGCTCAACTATCCCACTGTGAAAAATAAGATGCTTTCCTGAGTTAAAATCTGATATTCCAGGCATTGAAAGTAAGGGAACACAGACAGAAACACAAAGAAAGTGTATATCAACCAAGTATATTGAACAACAATTTCCAGCAAAGCTTTGGACACATGCATATACTGATGGTTCAGCAAAAAATGCAGTTGAAAATGGGGGTGCCGGCATCCTCATAAAATTAAAGAATAGAATCCACTCTATGGCAATTGCCACTGGCAAATACTGCAATAACTTCAGTGCTGAAGCAGAAGCCCTGAAACAGGCAGCTGAAACTCTTATTGAATGCAAAGCACAGATTGAAAGAAAAACAGATAGTGGCCAAATCTTTTACAGAGTGCCTATCCAGTGGATACCAGCCCATTGCCACATAATAGAGACAACTTACGCAACGGCAAAGACTACTATAGAGGCTACATTCAGGTCCAAATGGGAAAGAGAGCATCTGGGCCATTTGAAAAATGATGCATATCATCAACTATCCAGGAAAGAACAGGTCATCATTTTTTGGCTACGCACTGGACACAACAGATTGAGATACCATCTATACTATACCATAAATACAAGATTGGTGCAACAGATCTCTGCACCTGCGGTACCAGCCCGATGATGGTCGAACACCTCCTGCAGTACTGCCCAACCTACAGTAATGAACAGAGTGGCATATGGCAACAACCCACTTCTGTCAACGAAAAACTGTTTGGAGATGTTGAGAGCCTTGGGTTGACTACTGTCTTTATTAGAGTCATAAATGTGGAAGTCTGAAGGCGAACGAGGAAGAAGAAGAAGAAGAAGTATCCAGTAGAACATCTCACAGATATCTATCCAGTAAAGCGTCTCACAGACATCTATCCAGTTAGATATCTCTCTAATTTAGATATCTTAAAGACATCTATCCATTTAGACATCTATCCAATTAAATATCTCACAGACATCCATCCAGTTAAACATCTGACACACATCTGTCCAGTTATATATCTCACAGATCAGTCAACTTATCCCTCAGGTTAGACAAATATTACAGAGTTCAGATACATTTCGCCAGACGTTAATAATCAGCAAACATTTGATCAGTTAGACCACGGTTTCTCATCTTTAATTCTGAGATGTTCATTCCATGTGATGTTACTAATTTGCCCACATATTTTTAAACTTTTAGGCATACTTGGAAACGGTTTAAAAAAACCAAACAATCAAGCAGTAAATTTTTAAAAAAAAAGAACAAACTGCCGTTCTTTTGCCTACACTACTCACTTACTTTTAGAGTTGATATCCATTGTCAAGATAGGTTGAACAGGACAAGCCTTGCCAAAACGAGGCAAAATTTTATAAAAAAAAAAAAAAAAAAAAAAGAGTGGAATTGAGGATGAGCTCTCAATATCTGACCAAATAAGGCATGTGTGACACATAGCCTCTGACAACAAAAGTCCAGCACCTGGGCTTCTCGTGGCGGCACCGTTTAATACTAACAGGAGAAGGGGCAAAGGGCAAGTGTCTGGCACCTTAAAACAAGATTGCTCCAGGTAAATTGACAAAAAGAGACTACCCAGAAAGTTAGACACTCGTAAGTGGGTGCTAGTGTAGAATCAATCAATCAATCAATCAATACCCTTTAGCTCCCCAGGGAGCATAGGCCTTCAACAAACATATGCCAAGTCTTCCTGTCCTGTGCTTTCCGCTCAAGTTCTTTCCATGTTTTCCTCATCATTTTCACCTTTGTATCCAGTTCTCTTCTCCATGTGTTTTTTGGTCTACCTCTGCCTCTCTTTCCCTGGGGATTCCAGAACAAGGACTGACTTGTAATGCTATCAACAGGTTTCCTCAATGTGTGTCCTATCCACAGTGCAGAATGGAAGACTTGAAACAGTATGACAAGATCAACAATGTGAATCTGATGGACAGAACCAGAAAAATAGCAGTGGAACAAGTGGTTAGAAATGTTGGATAGGACACGCATTGAGGAAACCAGTGGATAGCATAACAAGGCAGTTCTTATGCAGGAATCCCCATGATAGGAGAAATAGAGGCAGACCTAGAAATGCAGGGGCATTCGAAAAATAGGCATGACAGGAAAGGGAATACACAGAAGAACCTTGAGCGGATGACACAGGACAGGAAATGTAACTTGGTTGAAGACCTCTGTGCCACCAGAGACTTGAAAGGCAGTTAATGAATGTGTTGCTTCAGAAAGCACCAGACAATTACAAAATGCTGCTAAAAAAAGGCATTTTCATCATGTTTTACACATGTTCGAGCAATAACAAGTAACTCGGAAGTCCAACGTAATAGATTATTCTGTAGTTTTTGCTGTATGGAGAGAATTCCTTACTGTTTTGTTCAAAATTTGGTTGCAGTGACAACATACAGCAATCAATGGGCATATGGCAACAACCTATTTCTCTCCACGAAAAACTGCTCAAAGATGTCAGGGACATTGAGCTGACTACTGTCTTTAGTAGAGCCATTACTCTGGAAGCCTGTTGGAGAATGAGGAAGAATAAGAACATGAAAAATATGTAGGAGGGGAAATAGCTGAGCGAGTCTTGCTAGTTGTTGAAAAGCTGAAGATTTTCTGCAATCAGCATTATGCACACATTTTCAATTGTTTATTTTTCTCATTCCCATATTAATATCTTCTAGTCCTACAGGAAGTGAATTTTTATTTTAAAATGTTTATTTCAGCTCTTCTTGTATATGATAGCATGGTGTGCCCAGCTTTGAAATTCAGTTTTCAACTTTTTTGAAGTCTCTGTATGAGGTATATTTGTATTGTGTACTGAAGAATTATATTATATCATTTTTGTTTTGTTCCCTCACATGTAGTACCTCTCACATTCTCTCTTGTGAAGGTCTGATGCTGTTCTTACAATGCATATGACTTTTAACTCTTTAAGTCCCAATCGACTTTATATACCCTCAGGGGTTAGACGCGCTTGGCCCAATCGACTTTAAAAAGCGTTTAGTGTATGTGCCTCTGTTTCTAATTATAACTACCCACAAACCACCCAAAACGTCATTTCCGACTGGAAGTACATTCTTTTAAATACAGCACGTGTTCTAAGAGTGGACATTTTTCTGTTTTGAGATATTTATTTTAGATTTTTAAAGCAATTTTTTTAAGCGCATATTTTCTAACAAAAAATGGCCACACCCACTTCTTCGAATGGTAGTCCCAAAAGGTTAACGTCAGATCAAGCTCGTAAGTTATTTGAAGAAATTTTTGAGATTGACTGTAGTATATTCACAGGATATCGAAAGTGATCTTTTGTGATTTCCTATGGATTTTGTGCTTTCCTATGGATTATGATTATGTGTTTTCCTATGGATAATATCTTCATAAGAGGAGCAGCTCGGCAAGGTAAGAATATATCTATTTCTTTCAAATTTACCTGCTTCTTATTCCGCCTCCATTTTACTTTACATTTTACTAACTAATAAGTTTTATTGATAAATTTAAATTATGCACAAGATGCAGTTACTAACAATTATTCATGTGTAAATAATATAATTCCCATCTTTCTGATGTATAAACTGAAATTTCCTCTTTTTTACAACAATATGACCTGTTGTTGTAATTTGTGAAATTAACAATCTTCTGAGTGTTTATTGATTAAAAACTGATTGTACTTTGTAAGAGTACTTCTGTTTGTGACATTTTGAAACTTTAATGTTGGATATTCTCATGAGGAACAATTGTAGAAGAATTTTAATGAATACTTTTCCTCTAATTTTGCACCGGCTTCTTCTTTTGTCCTCCATTTTACCTTGAATAACTAATAATTTTTCAATAAAAGCTTTTATACTTGTAGCACAAGAGTAAAGTACATCCAGTTACCTTCAGTTTCATATACAACAACTAAGTTATTTATGCATAAGAACATTTTAAAAAATTATTTCCAAATAAAAACACACCGGGTTGACAATTTCATCTTTGTTACAACAATATGACCTGTTGTTATAATTTGTGAAATTAACAATCTTCTGAGTGTTTATTGATTAAAAACTGATTGTACTTTGTAAGAGTACTTCTGTTTGTGACATTTTGAAACTTTAATGTTGGATATTCTCATGAGGAACATTTGTAGAAGAATTTTAATGAATACTTTTCCTCTAATTTTGCACCGGCTTCTTCTTTTGTCCTCCATTTTACCTTGAATAACTAATAATTTTTCAATGAAAGCTTTTATACTTGTAGCACAAGAGTAAAGGACATCCAATTACCTTCAGTTTCATATACAACAACAAAGTTATTTATGCATAAGAACATTTAAAAAAAATATTTCCAAATAAAAACACACCGGGTTGACAATTTCATCTTTGTTACAACAATATGACCTGTTGTTATAATTTGTGAAATTAACAATCTTCTGAGTGTTTATTGATTAAAAACTGATTGTACTTTGTAAGAGTACTTCTGTTTGTGACATTTTGAAACTTTAATGTTGGATATTCTCATGAGGAACATTTGTAGAAGAATTTTAATGAATACTTTTCCTCTAATTTTGCACCGGCTTCTTCTTTTGTCCTCCATTTTACCTTGAATAACTAATAATTTTTCAATGAAAGCTTTTATACTTGTAGCACAAGAGTAAAGGACATCCAATTACCTTCAGTTTCATATACAACAACAAAGTTATTTATGCATATGAACATTAAAAAAAAATATTTCCAACCAACAACAATAAAAACGCACTGGGGTGGCCATTTTTGCTTGGGCCAAACCTACTTTTTTGCTTGGGGCTGAAAGAGTTAACAGATGAAAGTCAATTAAATATCTGTTAAAGTCAGTTGTATAACTGGAACCACCAGGCCTTTACACCCCTCCACTTTAATATTTTTCTTGTTCAGAGTTTCTTCTTGATTTTATTTTTTTTTTTTTTATTTATTTAACGTATAAGCATAATTGTGATTTTACAATGATTTGACAAATGTGATGCCACTTTCTCATATTGGCAGTTGTTCATATTATTTGGAATTGAAAACAATATATATCCTAATTATAACCCATCAGAGGTTAAACAGATATTTTTCTTCATTAATTTAAAATAAAAAGAAATACCACTCACATTCAGTTGTTTCCTTGAAACTTTGAACGTTAAATTATGACCGTCTATCCAGTACCTAGCATGCAGTGCATCAGGTATATCTCAGATTCGGCTAATTTCTCATTGGTCAGATATCTGAACAGTTAGGTACACATCTCACCAGGCAAGTATTTTACAGGCCAGACCAACTATATCTCTTCAGATATCTCACCAGTAAGACATATATTTCATCAGGTAGATATTTCACAGGT
Source organism: Oreohelix idahoensis (assembly GCA_024509875.1). Classification (NCBI taxonomy): domain Eukaryota; kingdom Metazoa; phylum Mollusca; class Gastropoda; order Stylommatophora; family Oreohelicidae; genus Oreohelix; species Oreohelix idahoensis. The sequence goes on from JAMPIV010011213.1 coordinate 16,961, forward strand.
CAGGGCAACTATCTAACCATAGCACAGACATCTATCCAATTATAATAATAGTTGCCCATCGCAAGCGAAGATGGCGACAGCTTCAGACTTGAATTTTGAGACATCAGTGCCGTGATCTCATGTGGGTAATTAGTCCTATTTTGGCCCTACAACATACGGGGCACACATGGTTAGAGTCGATAGTAGTGTTGCTGCGCATTCTGACTTTTCTTGCAGCACGCTTGCCTTCTGCCTTATCAGCTAGATTCTGTTCTGCAATGTGAGCGCCTTGAGTAATGTTTGTCCGCCAGGCAGAGCTATCATGTGCGATAGTCTCTAGAGGAGACATCGATTTTGAAGCTGCTCAACGATGCTTTCAGTGTGTCTTTGAAGCGTTTCTTTTGTCCCCCTACTGTTCGCTTACCCATAGAGAGTTCGCTGTACATCAACTGCTATGGGAGGCGTTTTTCGGGCATGCAAACAACATGTCCGGCCCATCTAGTTTGGGCCCTCTGCAGCAATGTGTAGATGCTTGAGATAAGTGCTCTGTTGAGGACCTCAGAATTAGATACTCTATCATGCCACTTGATCCTGAGTATCCTGCGAAGACAGCTCATGTGGAAATGATTAAGCTTCTTGGCATGTCTGCTATACACTGTCCATGTTTCACAGGCGTACAGGAGGGAAGTGAGCACTATTGCATGATATACTTTTATCTTGGTGGCGGCACTACTTCCTTGTCGATCCCAGACATTTACTCTTAGTCTTCCAAAAGCTGCACTTGCCTTTGCAATTCTGTTGTTGACCTCGGCGTCGATATTCGCATCTTTGGTAAGGGTACTGCCTAGATAAGTGAAGCTGTCCACCACTTGGAGACGTTGGTTCTTTACTGTGATATTTGGTTCACAGTAAGGTTTCCCAGGAGCAGGTTGCAACATTACTTCAGATTTCTTCGTATTGATGGTAAGACCAAAGTCATTACATGCTACAGAAAGCCTCCTCATATTGTTCTGCATGTCTAGTTCTGTGTAGGTGTTGAGGGCACAGTCGTCCGCAAAGACAAGGTCAGAGATCATTGTTTCATTCACCTTTGTAAAGGACTGTAATCGTCTCACATTAAACAGCTTCCCATCTGTCCTGTATCTGATGTGTACGCTGTCACTACTGCCATGCGTAACGTTAGACAGCATGGCAGCAAATATCATACTGAATAGTGTCGGAGCGAGCACACATCCCTGTTTGACACCGTTTGTGACCGGAAAGGGTTCAGAAGGTTCTTCATCATTCAATACGCGAGCCATCATACCTTCATGAAACTGGCAGACAATTGAGATGAACTTATCGGGACAGCCGAATTTCACCATAATTTTCCATAGTCCATCCCTATTGACAGTGTCAAAGGCCTTGGTCAAGTCAATAAATGTTGTGTATAGGTCACCCACAACCACCTTGCCAATAACTTGCGATGAATTCACGCTGGACGAGATCAAACAAGCCGTTAAAAGATTAAAAAATTTTAAAGCTGCTGGAGTTGACGAAATTTCAGGGGAAATGATTAAAGCAGTTAATGACAACAACCTCTTGAGAATTTTAGATATTATAAATGAAGTATGGAGAGAAGAACAACCACCACAACAATGGAAAGACAGTATTATTGTAAAGTTACCGAAGAAAGGTGATCTATCAGACTGTAATAACTGGCGTGGTATATCTCTATTATCAGTACCTGGAAAAATTATTATGTTGCATGATGTTAGAAAGACTTAAATTGCATGCTGACGAAAAGATCAGAGAAGAACAAGCGGGTTTCAGGCCGAAACGATCATGTATTGATCAAATATTCACACTAAGAACAATTATAGAAGAATCAGTGGAAAGGCAATCGCCACTTATTATCACCTTCGTCGATTTTCAAAAAGCCTTTGATAGTCTACACCGCCCATCATTGTGGAAGATACTTACAATCTATGGTTTTCCCCAACAAAAATATGTGAATATAATCAAAGCGCTATATGACAATGCAAGATGTTGTGTTAGAACAAATAAAGGGAATACAGAATGGTTTACAGTAGAAACAGGGGGTGAAACAAGGCTGTATTATGTCACCACTACTTTTTGGAATAGCTATTGATTGGGTTATGAGAAAACTATACCCACAATGAACAATTGGGTATAAAATGGACAAATGGAAAATTCCTGGGGGACCTGGATTTCGCAGATGATGTAGCATTCTTAAGTTCAACACCAAGACAATCCCAAGAAGCAATAAATAATTTGTGTCATCTCTCGGTTAAAATAGGTCTCCAAATAAATGCCTCTAAAACTAAAGCTATGAACTTTTCTAACGAGACCTTTGATATCATCTTGAACGGGGAAAAACTACAGAAAGTTGAAAGTTTCAATTATTTAGGCAGTAAAATGACTCAGGATGGTGACACAACAAGAGAAATCCATACTAGAATTGCTTTGGCAGCTAGCGCCTTCAATAGATTATCTAACATTTGGAAATTACGATCATTGAATATACATACCAAGCTTCGTCTGTTTAATTCAAATGTTATCTCAGTGTTAACATACGGCTGTGAGAGTTGGAAAACAACAAAATCATTGGAGAACAAGCTGAATACATTCGAGAACAAATGTCTTAGAAAACTCATGAACATCAGTTGGAAAGAATTCAAGACTAATCGACAAATAAGAGAAGACTCTAGGCAGAAATATGTCTCCGACTATATAAGGAAAAGACGATGGTCTTATATCGGTCATGTCCTACGAATGCAAAACAACAGAATACCACTACAGGCGCTCACTTGGGTTCCTGAGGGTAAGAGGAAAAAAGGAAGACCAAAAGAAACACTCAGAAGAACAATAATAAGAGAAGGAAGAACGTTGGGCCTAAATAATGTGCAAGAGCTAAGAGGAGTGGCGTCACAACGAACAACCTGGAGAGCACTGGTTTCTGCCTTATGCGCCGTGTTTGGTGCTTAAAGAATTTATTATTATTATTATAGGTCACTGTACTGTTCCTGGCATTTCTCCTGAAGTTGACGAGCGGCAAATATCATATCGACGGTCCCGCGGCCTGCTCGGAAACCACACTGACTCTCTGGAAGTAAGTCCTGCAATTCGAGATGAACAGTCAAGCGATTGAGCAGGAACAATAAAGCAGAAAATTTAAAAAAAAGAACAAACTGCCGTTCTTTTGCCTACACTACTCACTTACTTTTAGAGTTGATATCCATTGTCAAGATAGGCTAATAAGTTGGCCACAATAAACAGTTCCACAGAAAAAAATAATTCTTTACTAAAAGCAGCATTGACAATTTTCAATTGGATTATTATTTTTACAACTTACTCATCACGCTAAGGTATCATGAGCTGTAGATATAATAATTTGTATGCAGGGGTTCCATGTGACGTGGACATTATTTCCTCTAGGATAAACAGGTTGAGAAAGGCTGAGTTAGACCAATATCCCAGCATTTAGGTGAATATCTCACACAAACAAATTATCCTACCAACATTTAGGTGAATATCTCACACAAACAAATTATCCTACCAACATTTAGGTGAATATCTCACACACAAACAAATTATCCTACCAACATTTAGGTGAATATCTCACACAAACAAATTATCCTACCAACATTTAGGTGAATATCTCACACAAACAAATTATCCTACCAACATTTAGGTGAATATCTCACACAAACAAATTATCCTACCAACATTTAGGTGAATATCTCACACAAACAAATTATCCTACCAGCAAGGCCCTTACCTCACTAGCTCCACAAGTTATTTACAGTTCCAGACAAGTGTCTTATCAGTCATACATTACCAATCAGATATCCCACCAGTTAATATCTTATAGGTCAGACAGATGAAACTCACAGGTCGGGCAGATATCTAGCCATTCAGACATTAACGGTATAAATTATACACGTGTGCTTCAAATAGTATGTGTCTGAACTGTAAATAGGAAACACATGTGCTTTTGAGTTGCAAATTACTTGTCTTACTGTAAACAGAATATGTCTGTGCCATAAAAAGTATATATGTATGTGTGTGTGTGTGTGTGTGTATACGATCACACTAACAGGCACCTAAGATTGGGTGAAAAGAAGCTCTCATGGCAAGCAAAAGAGAGGAGAAAACGTCTAAAGGAACACCAGGAAAATAAGCTGCTGAGGCTTCTCACCTCAGGGGAGCATTCCCTTAGTCAGTTATGACTGAAGGGGTTATTATTCATTAATATAAATATATATATGAGCTGTAGATATAAACAATTTGTATGCAGGGGTTCCATGAGACGTGGACATTATTTCCTCCAGGATAAAAAGGTTGAGAAAGATATATATATATCTTCCTCTTTGATCCTTAGCCACAGACTGTCAAAACAGTCAGTGGCCATTACGCCTGGTAACGTCTTGTAGGGCAGCAACAAACTGCTTCCACTTTGTTCAGTCAGCAGCCATCATTCATACAGTGCCCCAACTCTGCTCTATTCCTCGCAGCTCAACCTGCACAGTTCTCTGCGAAGTAGTTTTTGGTCAGCCTCTCCTTCGCATTCCTTTGGGGGTCCATAGCATAGTTGTTCTTGAAATGGCATCGGGGTCCCTTATGAGGACGTGACCAACCCAACTCTATCATCTGCCAGCTATGATAGTGTGCATTTCCGCTGCCATTAATGGTATCTATACCTTGTAGCGGTATGGCAGCTTGCATACCCTGACAACCCTCAGAGCTATGCCAGCAGGAGTTTTACTCCTGGTAGGTTCAACCAAGCTGGACAAGTCTGCGCGGGTAGAGGTCAGACAAAAGTTGGTTCCCTGGTCCTCCAGGTTGGGGGTTTTTACGCAGGGCCTACACCCTTGTCTATGAAAAAAATTCTTAACCGTTACAGAAACAGCACCAGATGGAAAAACTTTGATGTGGAACAGACATCCGGAGTTTCAGGTTTGTATGACTGTCAGTGGTGAAAGCTGAAAGGAAGACATTGGCATGAAAACAGATGCCCTGATAGCAAAACACGAAACAAGAATTATTCTGGAACATCAGAACCATGATTCAGGCAGAAAAACTGAGGCACATCACAGCAGAGATGAACAATTACAGACTACATGCTCTGGAAATAAGTGAAAGCCAATAGGGCGGGGAGAATAAATACATAAATATATATTTATAAATTATGTTAGAAATGGTACAATATCTGTGCTGTTACTAGTAATTAATTGTGTTTTTTTTTTTTTTTAATTTTCACAGTCTAACTTCTGCTTAACAAGAAGTGTTTGCAAGTGTGTCAGTCTATGAGCCACGGGCATTTCAGGTACATTTTTGTTTTCATTCTTGCCTATTTTGTTAGTTTGTCATATTATTAATATATTTCAGTGTTGTGTATGCTGCAGTTAAAGAAAAAAAAAAATACAGAGTGCATATAGCACAGCTTCTTTCTGTGTACCTCTTTTTCTTCCTTAAAAAAAGTTTTTTAATGTCACAAAGTACATAAGAATATATATTACAGAAGTATGGCAAAATGAATGTTCAGCTCTAATGTCAAGTGTGTCTTATTGTATGCTGTGAAAGATGGAGACCAACATAAACAACAACCAAAATGTCAAGTCTGTCTTATTGTATGGCTGTGAAAGATGGAGACCAACATAAACAACAACCAAAATGTCAAGTCTGTCTTATTGTATGGCTGTGAAAGATGGAGACCAACATAAACAACAACCAAAATGTCAAGTCTGTCTTATTGTATGGCTGTGAAAGATGGAGACCAACATAAACAACAACCAAAATGTCAAGTCTGTCTTATTGTATGGCTGTGAAAGATGGAGACCAACATAAACAACAACCAAAATGTCAAGTCTGTCTTATTGTATGCTGTGAAAGATGGAGACCAACATAAACAACAACCAAAATGTCAAGTTTGTCTTATTGTATGGCTGTGAAAGATGGAGACCAACATAAACAACAACCAAAATGCTACAGACTTTCATTAATAGATATAATAAAATGGTTGATATAGTATGACAGGGTCACCAATATGAAACTGATGACAGGAACCAGACATGTGCCAGTGGAACAGGAAATGAGGATAAGATGCTAGCGATGGATAGGAAACACATTGAGGAAACCTGTTGATAGCATTACAAGGCAGTCCTTGTTCTGGAACCCCCAGAGTAAGAGACGCATAGGTAGACCAAAAAAAAAACACTTAGAGAAGAGAACAGGAGACGGAAGTGGACAGAACTTAAGCTGTGTTTGTTAAAGGTGGGAGCTAAAGGGTATTGATTGATGGAAAAATAGAATGAAATCTAAATTGTGCACATAACAACGAAAGTAATGATTTAGGCAAGATCCGAAATGTACCACTTTAAACTCTTAGCTGGGGATGCGAAGTTGTCACTAATCATGCACCAGTGGGGAAGCAACACCAGCTTGCAGATCAGTTCTGAAATTGCTTCAAAAGCTGATTATGAGTAGCTGGGAATGCTATAAAAATACATTCAGGGAGGACTGGGTTTTTGTAGGCTACTTATTTTCAGACCACGGCTGAAAAAGGAGGGGGCGGCCTGCGTGGAGGCCGTAAGGATGTAGCCTCCACCATGCAAAGGCACAACATATATAATATTATATCATAATAAAAGATAATATGATATTAACATTAATAAGCAAACAGTATTATTTATTTATTATACACCCTCTACTGAAACTCATTCCTATTGTTTTTTTTTGTTTTTTTTTTTAAACAGATGAAATCTCCACTCTTGCATCCAGTCAGATACTTTATCTATTTGTTGTTGACTCTTTCTATAAAGGAATTGTAAGGTACTGACTGTTCTCCATGATATTTCATTTTGCTGTTCAAATACTGTACATAGGATCTATAATTGTTTATTTAAACTTTGAATTATCTATCCTGCAGCAGCATGGCCCTAACTGATCTCAGAATTGTAAATTCATTGCAACAAATCTTAACAGTCAACGGGGGGTGGATGACCCAGACACAGTTGAGAAGTAACTTAACACAGCAGAACGTCCAGCATTCGGATTATCAATTCCTCAGATGCATGATTACAATTCTGAATACAAATATAGCTGAAGCAAGATGCCGCCAAGGACTCCTCTTTTACAGGATTAAGCAGAAAAGGTTAGGCCAATAATTATAATTAAGGTGGTAATTAAACTATAATTATGTTTAATTTTGATAACTTAAAAGGTGTGAAATACCAAAACCATCAATTTTCAGCAGCCCAATAAGCATTAATCATTCTACTAATTTATGCCAAGTCCTCTTGCCCTGTAGCAGCAGCATTAGTAACAGTAGTAGTAGTAATAGTTGTTGTAGTTGTGGTTTTATTATTATTATTATCCTTACAGTCATTTCTGATAGGTTGAATGAAATATTGTTAAAATTGTTTTATTTTCTCCAAATTTAACAAATTATAATTATTTTTCTCTAACAGGTCATACCTGTTGTTCATGTGCCTGATCATGCTGGCGGTCATTGTGGTCCTATCAACGTAAGTTTTTTTTCTATTTTTATAAGAATTTCAGAACAGCATTCGCCTGATTTCTTCCATTATTCCATGCACAATTAATTATAGCCGGCAAGGCCTGCTTTGAACATTAATTTTTTTTTTAAAGTAAACTCGCCGGCCACCCGAGACGCTCAGCAAAGAGCAGCTTTTTTACTGCAACAGCCTTAATATACGCTGTTGGAGCTGGAATTATAGTGGCTGCTGGCACCAGACTTGCCCTTCAATAGATCCTCATTAAAGTGTACTCATTCCAATAACAGAGCCTCAAAAAAGTCCTGTATTGTTATATTTCATTACTACTTCCTCATGCCAGGAGTGGGTAAGTTGCTGCTTTCCTTGGGTGTGGTAGCCGTTTCTCACACTTCCTTTCCAGAATCAAAAACCAATTCCTCGTTAAATGTTACAAATGTGGTAAGCATGTCACGTATCATTGACCTTGATAGGGCAGCCACTTGAAAGCTGCGTCGCCGGCACATGAGCCACAACATTATCCTGAGCCATCGGCAAACGCCACTCCCCTCAAAAGGCTACAACGACAATTGGTTTTGAACTAATCATAACGCTCTTTCCGCAAGAGTCAGAGCTTGGTAAGCATGTATTAGCTCTAGAATTGCAAGTTATACAAATAGGATTTGCAATTCATGTGCAGGAATTGGGCAAAAGCCAAACTGACAGGCCAGGTTGCAGTATGGGTTCCATGATTGCAAATTAGGCACTGTGCATATATAAAAATAGGATCATTTATGAATCGGTTAATAATTAATGAGTTGGATTTGCAGTCTGCGTTGGACTCCGGTTATCTTAAAATAGTGAGTTCAAAGTGGAAAAAAATCATGTCCTTCTCTACAGCCCTTGATTTAGTCGTGTGTTTATTAATGAAAAAAAACCAAAAACCATAATGTGATGACAGATCAGTTTGCTATGTACTTAAAATAACAACATACTTGCATTCTTTAGCGTGTGCTGACTTTACCAACCTTGGACACTTAAAAATTGTGTTGCATGTGTTAGTTAAACAGGATTACACCACACACTCTATCCTCTATCATTTACATATCACATATCGTTGTATCATACACAAGTGTCTTTCGTTATTTCATTTCTAAGCACTAAGTCGTACCATTTCACGTTGCAACTATAATTTGTAGATTTAATTGTTATCATCATTTAACATCAATGATGGGGGCCGCGCTGGTGTAATGGTTACCACATTGCGCTGGCGATCAGATGTTCCAAGTTCAAGCCCAGGCGTGGGCATTTGAAGACGTGTCATCGACCGGGATTTTGACTGAATAACCTGAACTGCTCCTGAGATAAACCCTCTGTGGATGGGAAGAAGCAAAGCTCCTGACTGGGTTGGAAAGAAAGTCCACAGGCTCCGCAGCCTCGCAATGCCATGAAATTTGTTTCATGTCATTGAAGCCCAAGTGCCGCTGGTTATGGACAAAATAAACGTCATTGATATCATTTAGTACATGCTTTGATTGTCATCAAGTGCTACGTGCATTTGTTAATTGTTATTCATTTTTGTCCCCACAACCAGTAATAGTTTATCTTCTGTTCTATCCACAGCTACTAATTTTGAATTTAATTTTTTCCACAGAATACTTTGGCAGATAGCCCAGTTTTGTTGTGGGCAACGCTCAATTTATTTTTCTGATGTTCTAGAGTTTCTTTTGAATTAGTTTTGTTTGTTTGACTATATGTAATGTATAATGAATACCATCATTTGTTTGTTATGTCTATTCATTGCCGATTCATGATTCTGCTGGTATACTCACTATTATAATTATTTGAATATCACATCATGTCATATTATTGTTTGTTAATGTCTTTGTATGTTTGCTTATTTTTGGATTAGTGTGGCATTTGGACTTGGATGCTACTGTATTTGATTGATGCTTTTGTAAACTGATATATTGTTTTTGTGTTAGCACCAGGGAAATTTGATGGTTGCAGACATTACTTTTAAAGTTTTTCTGCTTGTAAATAAATGAAATTAGTCACATTTTTGTCAATACATTGCCACTGGACATGCATTTAATTGTACTTGCACAGAAAGCACACAGCTCTGATATAATCTTAACTTTGTGCTAGTGCTGTACTGAGAGGACTTACAGATGTTGTTTAGACTAAAAAAGGCTGTTCTTGCTTTGTTCATTCTGTTGTTGATGTCTTTGCTTGCTCCGCCGTCTGGTGTTACTATGCATCCTAGGTATGTGAAGGTGTCTGTCTGTTCCAGTTGCTGATTCCTTACTGATATGGGCTCAGGGTTGCTCACATTGAGCATCATGACCTCTGTCTTCTTTAGATTGATGTTCAAGCCATCATCCATTCAAGCCACCTGCTGGCTATACTTATTAAGTCTATCCGTTTTTTCCTGGATGTGTTGATGTGAATGTGCTAGTAGTGCAATGTCATCTGCATATTCTAGATCTTCCAAAGTAGAAAATGTAGTCCATCTTATTCCTCTTGGGCTGCCCTCTGTTGTCTGGCGCATCACCCAGTCTATGACTGTTAAAAATAGAGTGGTTGATAAGGGGCACCCTTTCGTACTCCTGTCTTCACCTCAAACGAGATGGACAGAGTGGCATCATGCACTAAGGAGCAACTGCTAATGAAGCTTATGGAAATCATCCATCAGAAGTGGTAGCACCATCCCCTATTGTAAAGCTTATTAGTTACAGCAACACCTAAGATGAACTCGGAAAAGCAAGCATTGCTAAGAAACTCAGTAACATCGCCCCTGTAAAGAAAATCACGAAACTATTATTAACATGAATTATATAAAAATTGAGTTGTAAAATTTGTATCTTTGAACTAGGAAATATGAGGTATGGATGAGATAGCAGCCACACTATCATCACATTGTCCAGATTCGCATTCCTAAATCTCACAGCTAATGAACATCCTGTAAGCAGTTGTGCTATACAGGGCAGGAATAATATAAGATACCACACAAACATTGTCTTGAGAATAATAAGTAGACCATCTTCACTGTTACGCATGTGCAATAAAAATCATAAGACTCAGTAATAAGAAACAGAGCAATAAGGGATACCTCGTATACAGTTACTAATACAGTTCAAAATATTATACAGCCAGCTACTTCACGGTCTGACTGAGATGCTTCCGACACGGTTGTGTGGGAATTGATAATACATAACATAGCATCAATCACATATGCCGTTAGCACATTTTACTGGAAAATTTCTACCGTCAATGATAGGTTACACAGGTCGAAATTTGCGAATATGGATACTCATGTTAGAAGGAAAATCATTTTAGCCTCTACTAGTTTTTTGCTTGGTTCACCACCCATGTTAGCCAATACAAACTACAAAAGTTTTTGTCTAATATTCAGAGAGAACCTGCAAGGGAATTATAGTGAATTGGGATGTTGACCTAGAAAGTGATTATCACATATGTGGTGACAAAATGTGGTAAAAAGAGAATTAAAGTTGTAAAAAATACATGTAACTAGGCATGTGTTAAACTAGTGTTAAAAACTCCAGACATGTGAAGAATGAATATGAGAACATCAGCTTCACTTCTGAATGAAGATGAGCCAGAAATTTTTCCCATTGTTCAAAATCAAGAAGTTGACTTTTCTGAGTATATGTGGATGGAAGAAATGGAGGAGTTTGATAGATAGGTAGAAGAAGAACTTTGAGAGCAAGAGTTGATTGAACAATGTTTCGAAGATTTATATGAAATGGAACAAATTGCATCAGAAATCCTTTCGAGATCACCAGTAGAGAATGCTTATATCACATTTGACTCATTGCATGCAGTGTTGAGAATTGTTGGTATGGCACGTGCTTCACAAGAACATGCTGCATCTGTTGCTAGTCAGGAGGAAGTGATTATCTCTAGCAAGCTGAACCCGCTGGCTCCAGAGTTCTTCCCAAGAGGGCAGTGCTAACACAAGAACAGTATTAGCAGAAGCGAAGAATTGCAGCATTTAACATTTTCTTTAAACTTTAGTCACGTGTTGCATCCTCACAATGCTGTTGTTGCTGTTAAGACTGCCCATGTTTTTTGTGACCTCCATTTGTGAAATATTTGTAAATGCTTGACAGCTGAATTTTTTTTGGGTTTTTAAAAAAAAATATTTGCTACAACATGTTGAAATGTTTCTTTGTGTTAATTCTTCAAGGTTTCAGACGAACTTCTGTCTTGACCGACTGTGTGTGGTGCACCATTTTGGGGCCCTCCCAGTATTGATAAACCAGACAGATTGCTGTGTCCGTTTCAGATTCTGCTCATTGTCTCTGGCTTTTTCCTCAGACCTTCGGGTCCTGAGTGTTCCTCTATAAATGCCTTTGGGCAGATGAGGAAGGGACATTCCTTGACACCTTTGGGTATATGAGGCTCTGTCCATTTTGGCTGGAATAAAGTCTGGAAGGCTTAGTGGTTTTATAGCGATTGAGAGTACACATGAGGGCAAGTTCAGGCACAATGGGCTAATCACCTGTTTGCCAGACACTTCGATTACATGTTTTGCCCAGGAGCCTTGTGCTCTTTGGGTCCACTCTACACCTCGTTTTACGGGGTAGAAGAGGTTCTGATTATGAGATGATGAGACTAGGCATGTCTTTATGGCCATCACGTTGGCTAAAGGGCTTTACGAAGTTTATGAGTAATGGATGAATGATTGTATAAACTTATTGGATAACATGGAGATTCTGCCATGATATCATTATTTTGTAATAATGTAAGTAATAATATCATGAATAAAGTTGACTCTATCTGTAAGAAATGTTATAATGCACAGTATAATTTTTTTCTTTTTTCTATGTACTTTATCAACAGTCTTGCCATTCTACTGAAGATGGGGACAATTACATGGAACAAGAACACCCTGACCACTGAAGAGAGGTGAGGGACGTTAGTGCACATGGACGTATGATAGTGATGAGTAAGAGAGATAGACAGAAGGCACAGGCTGAGTCAGTGAGCTCTTCACTAAGAAAACCACACACACACCCCTCTTATTGTTTTCTCTGTCGACAATAGTACTCTTCTCCACACACTGTGTCACTCACAAATAGGTGGAAAAATAAGTGAAGTTAGATTGAAGATTTGGTAGTCTGAACAGAACGAACAATCCTATCAAGTCTAACTCAGTTTATTTCAATTTAGAAATGTAAATAAATCAATAAAAGATTTTACAGCACAAAAATTTATCACGAGAAAACAAACTCGCATAATTTGATGATTTTCAAGAAGAAAAGAAAAAATGGTACATAAATAGGGACATAAAAAAATGATGGATGAATTATGTTAGTAATGTTCCAGACAGGCCCTGATAACATACTAGGCTTTGTCGAAAATATGTGAAATACTGTTTGTGTTGAAAGTGACTGTTTGTTCCTTTGTTCTTTTGGTGTGAATGTTGGAAACAACTTATATCCTGGTGTTATCTTGGAAAAGATAATGGCGAACTTCTGTCTTGATCGACTGTTGTGTGATATTCCCATTCTCGGGCCCTCCCAGTGTAAAGTGCCAAGACAGAGAGATGTGTCCGTTTTAGATTTTGCTCACACTTCCAGCATTTCCCTCAGACCTTCGGGTCATGAGGTGTTTATGGATCTCTTATGGGCATCCCTCTATAAATGCCTTCGGGCAGAAGAGGAAGGACATCCCTCAACACCTTCGAGTATAAAAGGCACTGTCCATTTGAGCTGGACTTAGCCAGACAGGATCGATGGTTTCATAGCGAATCACCTGTTTGTCTCACAGTTTGATTGCATGTTCACCCGAGAGACTTGTGTTTTTTGGGTCACCTCTACACTCTGTTTATGGGGTACAGGAAGTTACGATTAAGAAAGAAAGAAAGTTCTCTTGGAAAAATAACGTAATTTAATGTAGCAAAAGGTTAGAGTAGAAGAAGTCTTCTCTCTAGAAAGTGCAAAGTCCCAGTGTAGGAGAGGAACACTGGTATCACAGGACAGTCACGGCTGTGAAGGTCTCTGCTACAGAAAAAATTCAAAGTATAGTCAAAGCCTACGGTGCCACCTCCACTAAGAAACTATCTGTAATAAGTAAACAGTCCAATAAAACTCAACTTCAACGATATAAAATTGATAAAACTGCTGAGTACAATTATGAATTATTTATTATTTACATCTATCTTCTTGTGCTGAGTTATGAGTGTTGGCTGATGGAATAAATGAAGGAATATTTTACAAAACCTGGTGATGATAAAGTTAAATTTTAAATAATTAACTAAAATGTCCTTGTGGCTTTTCCAAGTAGTATATAAAAAAAAAAGAATTCCTAACTGCCTGATTTCACTCTTGTTTCTACTATGCTAATTCACTAGATATCATCATAAAACACAGTCCTTGACCTGTTACTCAGGGCGCACAAATTGTCTAAGCAGGTTACTTATCTGGTTTGTCAGGTGAATGTCTGCTTTAAGATTGCACAGTATTTCAGAATGGGTCTAGCTTTTGCCAACCAACAACTGCTGGGGAATAAAGCTGCAAGCTTGAAACGACTAATACAGGCTCCTGGTTATCTCAGGGTAGCTCATATGGTTCTTGATCAGCGACCTCTAACTAATGATGTCCCATATGAATAATGTGAGGACAATGTGTAGTCATGTGGCTAGCTTTGGTTTTAAAGTCCACAAATCTAATGTATATGAGATGTTAGTGTTGTCTGATGTATGCATGTATATGGATGATACATGGATCAATCTGTTTAGGGATAGCGAGACAAGACAGATGTCTAGCTGCAGAACATTTTCTAAAATAAAATAATACAGATACATAATACATTTTCATACATCATTATATACTCAGCTAGTATGATGTCTTAGTCACCCTTACTTCCTCTGCCTGACAAGTCAGCTCTGAAAAGTGCTGTAACTTTATAGCAGGAAGTATAAGCCCTGATAACGACTGTATTAGTCCTGATAAGGACTGCACAAATACTGATAAGGATGGTTGACAGGGCTCTGCTGAGTCCCTGTGTGGTTATATTATTGGGTTCTATCTTCAACAACCATACCAAATAACACAACTATTAGGTTTGATACCTTCATAACCTAATTCAGTCTATCAACTAACCAAATCTTGAAATAAATGGTCATATTTAATGTAATAAATATACATAGTAATTCTACATAACCTCTCAGGATCTTATATACAGTCCAGAAAAGACTGTTGTTGGTGGAGAATGTACTGCCCGGCCACAAATGACAAGGCCTTAGCCTCAACAAGCGTCTCTCTAGCATCCGTCCTTCTGTCTTTATGATGTGCAAGTGTGGTTTGAAATCTCCACAGTCTCTTTTTATAGGCTGGCACCCTCCGTACGAGAAGTCAAGGTCGGTAACTCTGTTGCAGTTTCCACATTTTTGCATCTCCTAGCAAAACTTTGCTTGTAGTATTCCAAACCTTTGCTCTTTACATCTCACCTTTTCTAGTTAGGGCCTTTTGAGTGATATTCTTCCATTCTCTGTAAGTTTTGCTTTTTGTCCATGTGTGGTTTTCCATAATGGGTTTTGATATAGATATAATTAGGAACAACACAGGATCGCTTGTTGTACTGACATCTTTTCTCCCACATGTCTTCAAAAATACTCCATCAATCAAATTTTCCTTTTACATTCACATAATTGGAGTTATTCCCTGCAGAATGAGATAAGTTTCATCCAGTTCTGACACTGCATACACTTTCACGGGTCCCAATTCTAAACTCTGATTCGTACACTTTTTATCTTCCATATTACACTGTCGTAGCATTATCGATCGGTTTTTGTGATCTCCCATTTTATGATTGGCTGACTGCGACACGCCTTCTAAAAATACTACAAAGCATTGGGCCTAAAAACATGTCCTACTTTCCTGTCTTCATTAACTAGGCAATGTGTAACACGTTACATCCTTCTTCTTCATCTTTGATCCATAGCCGCCGACCATCAAAGCAGTCAGTGGCCATCATGCCTGGTGGCTTCTTGTAGGGCAACAACAAATTGATTCCACTTTGCTAGGTTGGTGGCCATTCTTCGTACAGTGCCCCAACTCTGGTTCATTCTTTGTATCTCAGTCTCCACAGTCCTCCGCCAAGTTGTTTTTCGTCAGCCTCTCTTTCATTTTCCCTCAGGGGTCTTCTTCTTCGTTCACCCTCAGATGTCAACTTGAATAAGTTCAAAGAAAGCAGTGGTCAGCCTGAGGCTGTTGATATCTCCATAGATTTTCTCCAGGAATGGTACTGCTGATGGCCATATGCGTCTTCTCTGTTCCTCATATGTTGGGCACCTTCCTCAGGGGTCCATAGCATAGCTGTTCTTGTGATGGCATCGGGGTGTCTTCTGAGGACATGGCTAACCCAACTCCAGCACCTGCCAGCTGTGATGGTGTGCATGTGATCTTGCTTGCTCCGAGCAAGCAGATCTTGGTTGCATCATGATAGTAATATATTTCAAATCTATATGTTTGAGCTAATTTTCTATATACTGCAAAAGCTAATAAATATCCACACAGGAATTTATAGTCTGTAGTTAATAACTTGAGAACACTTTGTTTAAATTCAAGTCTTCCTATGCAAAGTGTTCCTTTACGAGACTGTTATGATTAAAATTGACAACATTTATGTCGATATAATAGGAGCTCAACAGGGCTCCTTTATTGTTTATGTTATACAGAGTCACTTATTAAATGAAGTGACGTCATGCTGATATGGTTTACTGGCTGACGTGGACAAATTTGAAGCAGAAGTGAGGTGATCGTCTGCAAGAGAGATGCGGCTTGTGTTTGGAAGTGTGCGGACATTTGTGTTTTGAGCTCCTGCAGTATTCTGTGTTTTTCCTGAATTATCCCACCATCAGGACATCAATATACTTGGTTGAGGTGTCCCTGGCTTATTCTAGAAAGGAAATGTGTGCCTACTCATAAAGATGTCCAAAGGACGATATTAAATAAAGTTTGACTGATTGCCAATGACCAGTGTTTGATAGGGAATGAATTGGATTTATACGTACTACTGTATTTTGCCTTTGAGCCTATATATCTATTACCATGGAGCTGTTTGTCAAAACGAATAAACTGCATGTTTGTAAAATTGTGAAGGAGGTGTTGGTCCGCTCAGTGCAGTTATGCTGATTTCGTGTTGTATGACTGCCCCTAGAGTCTACTTTGGCCACGGAGAATATCTCAGGAATAATTAACATTATGACACATATCAGAGACTAAGAAGTGCGTCTTGCTCCTTGAGTATACTGATCACCAAGTAGTCTAAAACTAGTTTCTTTACATATGAAAGAATGATTTTCCATTTAACCAATATAGTTTTTTTTTGGTGACGCTTTGCACCTGTAAATTATCTTCGCAAATTAGCTTGCATATCGAATGGCACGATCGTAAGTGCCATGCGAATCTCCGTATTCTGAACTCAAAGGTATCAACAATAGGAAAAAAGACAGGTCATAAATATCTATAACGCCGAGTCTGGAAAATCCTAACAGTTATGGATGCTGGCTTGGCTGAAGCTTCACCCGTGTTAGCGTATGAAATGATAGTGCATGATAAATATTTTTCAAAATACTAGGGAAACACAGAAAAAAAGGCCATATCCAGGATGGACAGAAGATTACATATAGACAAATTATGTTCAGTCTGCGACAGGAGCACCCAGTGGAAAATTTGCCAACAAAGGAAGACATACAATCTGAATTGATGTACATTCAGTGAATTCATTAATAAGACAACCACACTCTAAGTTTTGATTCCATATTTACATGCTCATTCGCATATACAGCTAGCACGCTCACCTTACTCCAAAACATATTGTATGAATCAAGAGTACATACTCAAGTTGTTGTCTGCATACCAAGATCATTTCGTGTAAGAGCGCCAGTCTAGCCAGTGCCTTTCATGGATTAGACAACAGCCATTTCCTTTAGACAACAGTCAATGATTTGTCAACGTACAGAGATAGTGTCAAACATTGAAGGACTGTGTATCATCAAAGTTATCATTACACAAAAGCTTTCATCAGTACATCCTCTTCTTGGAGATAACCCACACAATATACCATTCACCTAACTGGGACAGTCTACGCATGCATGTATATCATCATACATGGGAAAAGCATTATGAGACACAAGGACAGTGTAGATTAGAAATCAGTTTGGTAACATGTATCATATCACATCATCATTTCGCTTCACATAGGTTCATTCTCCTATTTAGCTAACTACATTATTTATATCTCATCTGTGTGTTTTGTGTGAATTGTCTTCACCATCATCACGTTGTAATTACTACTAACACTATCTGTGAAGATATTTAATTAATAAACCCAATAACCGTTTGATCATTATCTAGTTCATTTATGTATCACTCGTGCTGTCAGTGTTAAATATTTACATATAGGGAAAATTTTACATTTAGATGAGATTGGAGTCTCTTTCTTTTACGGGATCTGAGGACAGATGCTAAGGTCGTAGGGAAATAGAGCACGTTCCATAATTTATTAGAAAACTCTATCCAGTGGAAAGCTTTCGCATTCTCTTCTTCTTGTCCTTATCTTGAATAGGCCTCTTTCTTTCTTAACGAGCCAATTTCTGGAGACCTTCATAATATCTCATAGGTCATCCCCAGTGACAACTACTGTTGTAGCTACACCAAGGTCAACTTATGACAGATATTCAAAATCTCTTTTTCATATACCTCACCACACATCATCATCATCATGTGACGTATTCTTTCCAGAACGTTGTCTCCATTACAGCTGCTCTGAACGCATCACGATTCTGGGCAAGTCGACCTGCATCAACCAAAGACAAGTTCAGACTCTCTGTGGTGTCCTGGGTCCACCGTCGTCTAGGTCGACACCTTCCCCTTTTACCAGGGACCATGCCTTCCATCACTATTTTTTCCAGACTATTATGTCTTTTTATATGACCGAAAAATTTCAGCTTTCTTATTGCAATGGTATTTAGGAGCCAATGTTCCTGTACGTTTAGTGAGTGCAGTACTTCTCTGTTGGTCTTTTTTCTGTCCAGGGTATTCTCAACATCCTTCTGTAGCATTTCATTTCGAATGATGTAACCTTTTTTGCAACTGTTTTATTGAGTGTCCAAGTCTCGCAGCCGTATGTTGCTACTGGGAATATACATGCTCTGATCAGTTGTAACTTTGTTTCTTTGCTTGTGCCTTGCCATAGGTTTTTCATCACACATAGTATTTACAATTTTACAGCATGTTGGTAAAATTACTGACTCAATACTTGTAAGCGATTTCATCTTTTTGCCACGATTTCAGCCACAACACAGCTTACTTCATGAGCTTTGTCAAAAAAAGTTGCGATTTTGGTCCATTGTTTAACCTGCCGTGATCAGCTAAAAGCCTTTTAAAATATTCAAATGGTTTCTTACATAAATGTGAGTGCTTTGTGTAAAAGGTGTATTTTCAGCGTACCTGGAACCATAACTTGGTTTATCAGTTTTTCACCACAAAAAACACAGCCAGAACATGGCTGCTCTTCTCCAGATGAAATGAATCCAAGGGATAAATGGTCTTCGTTATATTGGCGAACGGCGATTTCAGAACTAACATTAACCATTAATGACATCAGTATGGTTATACAGCCAGAACTAGTGCTAGTTACACTTGATTCATTTTCATCATATAACTTACATTTTTTTGATCAGTAATCTGTCCATGGTTATGAAAACATCGACATCACACAACAGAAATGGAATCCAGTGGAATCTGACTAAACAGCTTGATGGTCTGGATTTTGCAGATGACTTGGCTCTTCTGTCCCATAACCATAATCAGATGCAAGAGAAAATGAAAATTCTCGGTGAGAGGTCACACCTAGTGGGCCTGAAAATACACAGGGAAAAGACAAAGATTATGAGAATAAATGCAAGAAATGATAACAAGGTTGAACTTGAAGAAACACTACTAAAAGATGTAGAATCATACACATATCTTGGAAGTAATATAGACAAAGTTGGAGGGACAAACAGTGATATCAAAATAAAAATACAAAAAGCAAGAAGAGCTTTCATTGCATTGGGAAACATATGGAGAACAAGAGAAATCAAGTCCAACACGAAAATAAGAATCTTCAACTCAATTGTGAAGTCAGTCCTATTGTATGGCTCTGAGACATGGAGAGCAACAAAAACAACAACCAAAAAGCTACAGACTTTTATAAACCGATGCTTGCGTAGAATAGAAGGACTGAAATAGTATGACAAAGTCACAAATGTGGAATTGATGACAAGAACCAGACAAGTGCCAGTGGAACAAGAGTTGAGAAGAAGATGCTGGCGATGGATAGGACACACATTGAGGAGACATGTTGATAGCATTACAAGGCAGTTCTTGTTCTGGAATCCACAGGGAAAGAGAGACAGAGGTAGACCAAAAAACACATGGAGAAGAGAGCTGGAAACAGAGGTGAAAATGATGAGGGAAACATGGAAAGAACTTGAGCAGATGGCACAGGACAGGAAGACTTGGCAGGTGTTTGTTGAAGGCCTATGCTCCTTGGGGAGCTAACGGGTATTGAATTGAATCTGTCCATATCTAATAAGCACTTAAAGATAAAATAAAAAATCAACAGAATTCAGAAATAACTTACTTACTTACTTAGTTGTTCCCCTTCTACTGTTAGGTGTAGAGGTTTGGGAGAGAGAGCGCCAGACTATCCTATCGGCTGTTTTCCTCCTGGCCTGGTTCCATTCTAGTCCTCGGTCCTTCAAAGATTGTCTAATGTTGTCCTCCCAGTTGACTCTGGGTCATCCTGGGGGTCTGGATCCCTGGCTCTTTGTTTCCCATGCTTGTCGTGGTAGCTGATCTCCCATTCTGCAGACATGGCCAAACCATCTTAGTTATTCAGAAATAACAAAATAACTTAATCTAAATAGAAAACAAAAATACGGAATAACACATCCAATGCGAACAACAGCTGACAGAACAATGACACTGGTAGTTTGACAAGGATGAAAGGTGGTACTGTAAAATTACATAGCAGAGTTATTTTGGGATCAGTTTTTGACAAGGATGAAAGTTGGGACTGTAAAATTACATAGCAGAGTTATTTTGGGATCGGGAACAATAGTGACGGAAATTCTTGGAATTTTTCTATAATAATTTTTTATTTTGTTAAAGTATTATAACTTTCATTCTTGTCAGCTTTATATCAACAATACAAAGTAGTTCTAAAATCGGCAGTCATAATATGTTTGTTTACCTACAAGTTATATCAAAGCTAAGTGTTATACCTGCTAAAGATTCCTTCTATGAAATTTTACAGGAGCAGGAATGCAAACCAAG
This sequence comes from Oreohelix idahoensis, assembly GCA_024509875.1. NCBI lineage: Eukaryota > Metazoa > Mollusca > Gastropoda > Stylommatophora > Oreohelicidae > Oreohelix > Oreohelix idahoensis. Next base: position 37,791 of record JAMPIV010011213.1, read on the forward strand.
ATAACCTGCTATCTCCACGCTGCCAGGCAATTGAAAAGAATCCTACAGAACAAGACAGTTCATTAGTTCTTATCTTTCACATATTGCCGGGCACAAACACATCACTGGCTGGAACAGAATGGTCATACATTAGTTGGGTAAGCAAAATGATATATAATGAAATACCACTATGGGGCCATCCATTAAAGACGTCTATAAAATTCTGGCATTTTTTACACCTCCCCTCCCCCATGTCCACCTCTGATTGACCCCTACCCCATACCCCATGTTGACGTCCACTTCACATGGTCTTGAGCAAACACATAAGCTTACATTTTTAATCACCTGCCTATACTTAAAACTTTGTTTAGTTCTAAACAATACATCATTTGTATGCAAATAACTCAATTATGTGAAACACGAGTTACTAAATATTGCACATTACATAGTAACATACAAGTCTCATCTCCGTGTTCCGTACAACTGAAACAGTTTTATCTTAATAACTTAGAGTAAGTAACAAAAAACAAAAACACTAAAGCTATGTACAAATTTAAATATGCTAAAACTATGCATATCATAATACAGTGGGTTTCCTAAGTTCAAGACACCTCCTAAACCGGCACAGAAATTATTTTCAATATTAAAACAGTCAACCAAAAATGAAAGTTTTGATAGTTCATGAGGCAAAACAATTATGTGACAGAACTTTGTAAACAAATTAAGAAATTTGATCATGAAAGCATCATTTTATAAGTTATAATCTTAAATTAATTGTTTATTAAAACTGATTATCTTTCTGTATGTGGGATGTCTTAACTTTTGAAACAAAGTGTACTGTAGCAATATTCTGAAGGGTAACTCTCAACTGAAACAATATAAATGTGAATGTTTGCTGTTCACTTAGCAGTGAGTTCAACCAGTCAAACAGGATGCGTACAATAACGACCCCAGTGTCAGAACTTTGTTGCTCTGGTTGCTTTGGTGCAATGTTTGCATCACCAGCATCATCATCATCTGGATCAATTGCAAATGTCTGATGCACATTTTTGTGCACTTTGACAGCTGCATGAGATGGACAGTATTGTCTGCATGAGCTGCATATACGCTTGTGAATTTGTCCAGTCACTGAGGGCCAGTAAAAGTCAAATGGCATGACTTTAAATCCATGATGTGGTTGAAGGCCATCTAACGCAATTCTGTGAAAAAGTGATCTATATGTGCCACTGCTGTCTGCACATGATGCACTGCTGATGCCTGAACATGTTCTGTAAAATAACATTGGCGATGGAATGAGTCGTTTACGAAATACCTCATTATAGTTTGTGCGTCTCTGTCCACAGCATGTGAGAGTATTGCACTTGGCAATTTGTAGGCAGTATCGTGACTGCTGAAAATGGTTGCAATACTATTGCTGGCTTGTAACGGGAAGGTCAGCTGCATTGCTACTAACTTCAGGTTCCACATACTTGGCATGCACACTGTAGCCATCAATGACTGTTTTTCCAAACTTCAGCAAGTGTCTCTCCAGCTTTCTTGATATTGGCCTACAATTTTGCCATTGGAATCAAGGCGTGATCCATAGTGATCATGTGGCAAAATATGTGCCGATAGGTCATGAGATAATGCTGCCATACGCCTTTCAACAGCAATGTATACACTATGGCCTAGCACACTGCAGGCAACAAACAGTGTATCAAGATTCTTTAAACTCAGAATATAATTAATCAATGGTTGTAAAAAACAAACTAAATTTATACAAAAAGGTAAAATGATTATTGTTGCGACCTTAGTGGTATAAAATAATCAATCACCCTGAAGGTTGAAAGCCTGTTTTTGGTCATTTTAGCTTCTGAAACAAAATTTCACGTCTACCATGACTTAGAAAAAAAAAAAAAAAAAAAAAATAAGTTTACGGCAAACTTTAATAAAAACAATCCACCACTTTGGAAAATGGCTATGGGAGGTTAATACAAAAATTCCACCACTCTACTGTTCATAAATTCACATAGAAAAGAATCTAATAATTAAATCATAGTAAAGTGATGTTCGAAGAGAGTTAATACGCGAAGGGTGTCTGTTTCAGAGAACAGGAGCATAGAAGTTAAAACCTCTCTGTATTAGAGATTTTGAGTCTAGGTGGATTGGAAGGACTGGCAAGAGGGACAAAATCCGATGACCGTTAATTTGGGTTTAACAGGACATTAAGAAGCTTTCAAAGATGAGAGGGTTTGTTACTCTTGATAGATTTGAATGTGAGTGAGAGTTGCCATGCGGTTTGTAAATCGGACATCCGCTTTCAATTTAAATACCCCATCTCCCCCCCCCCCCAATATCCACAGCTGTCCACCTTTACCATCCCTTCCTCCTCTCCTGTGGACGTCTTTTATGGATAGCCCCTATTAGTTCTTGTTAATCGAATACAAAACCTGAAATTAGAGACACCATATATCCTAAATGTGCCTCGTGTGGTGTCTCTGATGAAGCAAGAAAAAATAATGACTGCTGCACCTTTATGCATGCCGTACAAAGTGACTAATGCCAAGTTGAGAATGGCTCTGGCCACTTCATCGTGTGAAACACATTGCCACATAAGCCATAACTGCAAGAGCAAGGGACTGCTTTGTGCAGGCTTCCTGTGGAACCAGCTACTGTGGTGGGTCCATGCTCAGAAAATGATGATGATGATGATTATAACGATCCAAAAGTTGATTGAGATATTTTTTTCTAAATTAAAAAAAAAAACAACTAAATTAAAAAATAAAAACACGTAATTTTTCCTCTGGTCATCGTGATTTATTTCATCCAAGTCAATTGTAGCGTCTGCAGTGGTATTTCCGTTTCTTCCCAAAGATGACGTCATTCTTAGACTCCATCATTTTTCTTGTCTCTCTCGCTCGACCGTTAGATTATCTAGAAAATAGATCGCACAATGCGGATTGGCTCATTTCATTCTGATCATAATCTAGGACAGACATGAAAAAGAAAAGCTTACCGATATACTACGAGACAACGATTCTCAATAGAAAACTCTTCCGAATGGAATATTAGTTACTTAAACAATAGGGAAACGACCAGCAAGACTTCTATGAAAATTTGTCGCTAATGTTATTGTTATTGTTATTACGCCACTAGGCGTGGTGGAAACAGCGATAGATTGATCAATTTGTTGTTGCCCTAAGACGCCACTAGGCGTACTGGCCACATACTGCTTTGCCGGTTGGTGGCTAAGGATGGAAGAAGAAGAAGTTATTGTTATTGGTGAACAGAATCAACATCATTGCACTCTGGGCAAACCCATAGGTGCTCAGTCTCCCTCAGTATATGTCCAAGAGTGTGACTGCTAACTGTTCCTGTAGCTCGGTGATTGTATACACAACGGATGCATCCTCTCATATGTCCATGTCTGCTAACCTTACGTTTGATGCCAAATTCCAACAGTCTTAACCTTGATGATTCATTTATTACAGTGTCATTCTCTAACAGGTGATCATTATTTGTTCTCAGTATCTCTTCCTTATCTGTATCCAGTGTCGGTATATCATCGTTATACAAATAATGAACCTGTGTAGTTCCAGGTGGGGGGGGGGGGGGGTATCCATTAAGACTAATGAAGAATAGGCCTACCGCTGTGTAGGAAGTAACTAATGTAATGTTGTGCAAAGAGCTGGCATGTTAGTATGTGAAAAAATCTCCATAGCAACCACTACGCAGAAATGCATGAATGCTTTGGAGCAGGCTTCCTGTGAAAGGGTCCACTGCGGCAATGTATTCATGCTTTGTATTTAGCGAGCTGGAGATGATGGTGATTCTGTAATAGTGATAAATAAGAAAAAATAGTCCAGTCGATCATGAACAGTGTAGAAGATATAAATATCTTAATGTTATTGCCACCTATAGTTAATTAATTAGTATGACTTCCTAAGCTGATTTTTTATCTTTGAGACCCCAGTTATTAAGTCTGTCATTGACTTTGTCGTGGATTTATTTTCTTGAGTCCAACATTTTCAAAGTCTTTCTTGATTTTTGTATTCGCTATGTGCAAAAGTTTCATTCTGGTATTATCCGTCTATTCCTCAAGGAGAATATGCCTTAAAAATCACCCCTTATCAAAAAATGCATGCCAGAGACTTTTCACTGATTTATTTTTTGCCATCAGGTCAAGGTCATTTCATGTCCTGTTTATCCCCCTTATTTGCCATCAAAACTCAAGGAATTTCATGTCAGTTTTCTCCTGTGAGTTGTCTTTTTCCTCAGTCCTCTACCTCTCTCTACCTCTATGGATTCCATCACCTCCCTGCAATGTCCTTTACAACACCCCGTACCAACGTACCCAACCAAGGACTGCCTTTAACGCTACCGCCAAATCCTATCCAATGACTTCATCCTACAGCTCCAGCTACGCTCACGTTCATCTAATCGCATCTGTTCTCATCAGCAGGCTCTGTTTTATTCTTGTTCCTAGTTCTCTAAACATTCGTCTATTTTCTTGTCACAAAACATTCAATACACCTCTGGCGCCCTTTCTTTCTCATCACGCCTATTGGCGTCCTTTCCCCTGGCACACGGCACTTAAAGTTGTTTTATAAAAGTTCTGCAACTTTTTATCTTTGTCTCCTTAGTCACATGTGTTCAGTCCACCCATAGCATGCCAACCTCAGATACAACTGTTCTTACAACCCTTAACGTCATCTGTATATAGATGTTCTGTTGTTCTCACACAACTACTCCCCCAAACCTATTTTGTCATAGAGCCATTTCGCTGCAATAAGATTGTGCCTTCCTATTGGAATAAATATAGTAATCTAACTTCTTCTGTATTAGATTTCATTTCCTGTTTAATGTCTGTCTGTTTGATTCCGCACTGCCTTTGTAACGGCTAAATTATGTCTCAAATTATAATATTAAACTTGTCACAAAATTCTACACAAGCAACACATTTATAAAATTCTGCAACTTTTTATATTGTTGTTTGTTTGGAAAAGTTTGCCTTCCCCTTAACTTCTTGTATTAGATGTTCTATGTCGCTGTTTGTCGCAATAAATTATGCAAATTAAATCTAATTAAAATATATATTCTGTACATTAAATGAAGTTAGTGACGCATAGCTAAGATGATCAAATTATAATATAAACTTCAAAATTCTCAGCTTGTGAACGCTTTAAATGGAATGGCATTTCCTTTGCAGATACTGCTGTAGTGGAGTGAAGTGAGGATTTTTACCAATAATAGCTCTGATTTTTTTATGAAATGGACTACCATTTCTCTTTCCTACGGGCTTTAAATGCTTACAAATGCAAAGTGATTTATCCAGTGTCAATTTAGGCGAATCTGAAACAACACAAACGGATGGGAGGAGGGGAGGGAAGAACAAAGTTTGTACTATTACAAATGTTCTTGGTTAGTTCTTCCTTAAATACTTTCATTCCTATCATCTTGTCAGATCATTTACTTGGTGAAATTTTTTAAGCAATAATTTACAAATGTTTACAGTTTTTCTGCTTTTAAAAATTTTTTAAAAATACGCAACACACTGTCTAACATCACGATCAGTTGTCTACTTCTTGAAGGACCACACCTAGTGGTTTATGTAATATGTTCTCTCGGCAATGTCTTTTCTCCATTACTGTTTATCAATTTTGCTGTTGACTTCTTTTTACGCTGTCATAATCTGCCGCTTTTTCTTGACATATTCCAGTTGATGCCATATTGCCTGTGCGCCACTTCTCAGGGCGATGTCTGCGCACAGCATCGCGGAGGCATGGCAGGACTGTTTTGTAGAATTCAGCATTGACACTCTGTCCTATAGGGACATATTCATGATGCACCAGGCCATCAATGTCGAAAAACGCTACTAACATAGTCTTGACATTGGACTTGACCTGTCGTGCCTTCTTCGGCCGAGGAGATGATTGCGTTTGCCACTGGGAGGACATTTGCTTTGTTTCCGGGTCATATCCATACACCCAGCTTTCATCACCAGTTATTATCAAGGACATGAAATTTGCGTCGTTTTTTGCTATCTCAAGGAGGTCAGTGCAAATGGACAACCGATCGACCTTCTGGTCCTCAGTCAGGTGGCGTGGCATGAGTTTCGCTGTCACCCGTCTCATGTGCAAATCTTGTTACGATTTTATGACACGTACCAATTGATATTCCAAGATCATCAGCAGTCTCTCTGATAGTCAGACGTTGGTCAGCGCGTATCATTTCTTGCACACGTGCAACGAACTCATCAGTATGGGAGATGGAGGGTCTCCCTTGACGGGGGCCATCTTCAAAGGATCGGAGTCCACTTTTGAAACGAGAATACCACTCAAATGTTTTAGATCTACTTAAACAGGACTCTCCGAAAGCTGTTTGCAACATTTCGAGAGTTTCGGAACCAGTTTTTCCTAGACGAAAACAGAAATCAGTACACACACGTTGTTGAATTTTGCTGTCCATTTTTGAAACGCGACGAGCACTATTACATCACATCCGCTTATACGCTACCACACAGCGCATGCGCGAAATTACAAACTTCAGGTTTGGTACATATAGTGGCACGTGGTTGACACGTGCACTATGTTAATATCACCTAGCTCCTTATAACGGTTTTCCGGATAAAAAATGAGTCCCAGAACTTTGTGAACAGGGTGTGTATAATAACATTTCCAGTGGCTTCCTTCCATCTTCTGTAAGTAATAAACTTCCCTTATGCGCTGGCATTTTCAGGATATGCTCATTTCTCTTATTAACCGGTCATGATATTCTTGACCACTATAGCTCACGTGCTGTACCTGTTTGTTTACTAATGATCATGACTCACTTCCGTATGTCAAGATTTGCTCTGTGTAACACCTACAATCTTTCATTCTGACTGCCATTGACAGGATCTGTTGCATAACATATCTTTCATTTTATAGAATGCTGCTTTTGCCTGGGCTGTTATACTCTCCATTTCATTGTTATTAAAGTGCCTTTGCATTTAAATATACTGACTTGTTTTAAGACTGTCTGATGATTCATCATATACCTTCTGCTTTACCGAATGGAGAAAGTAAGAGTTCATGACCAGAATTAAACTATGGATAACAAGATGCAGGGATCATAAGCCTTATTCCAAGGATAGATGCCAAGAGACTTTTACTAAAGCCTTCTGTGCCAGATTTAGTAGCTTGAAAAATGGAGTAACCATAAAAGATTTGTGAGGAAAACAAAAATGCAAGAAATTAAAAAGCTGAAACATCTGAAAGGTCAAGATGTAGATACTCGTTTAGCAGCAACTGACGTAGGAAGTGACGTGTTGACAATCCTAGGTACAGCTTTTGTTTGAAGTGGTGGTAACCAGTTCTCTTTCTTTGCTTTATCTGAATTCCGTAACTCACGAGTAGAGTCAGGTATCCATTTGCAGCTGGGTAGATTGTAGGGTAACACTATCAGATTGTAAAAAACCAATACATTAAATATAAATAAGAGAAAAAAAAATACTCTTCATTACTGTGTGTTGTAGAAATATGGACACTGAACAAGCAGTTAGAAGAAAGAATGGAGGCCTTTGAGATGTGGGTATATTGAAAAAAATTGAGCAAGTCTCACAGAAATAGAAGCAAGCAAATAAAACAAGGTCATAGAAAACCTATGAATGAAAAGCCTTTGCAGCGGTGGTTCAAGAAATCATCATTATATGAGCTGAGGTTGCCAGCCTCAAATGACTTGGACATCCACTAGCGATCTTCACGTATTAATTTTCACATGGTAATATATACATATTAATTCACATGTTAGTAAAATGAAAACTATGAAAAAAAAATATTCTGGAAATAACTGAAGTCTGGGTGTCCTCAACGACCAGTTTAAGATTATTCCTGGTTGTACACATGTTTTAAATATATAAACTAAATTATATTTTCATTTTTCGACCTCACACTCATCTAGATGAAAAGCGAATGGTTAAGTACTTTGCACTTTTTATATTCTGGCAGGTTACCACAGTGACAGAGCAGATTGTGACGGCCATTGCGCTTGCTACAGCTGACTATACATTTTGGAGTTCAGAAAGATGTGTAAACCAGTACCTCGTGCGTACAAAAATCCAACAAGCAAGTAAAGTGGTAAGGTAATGTGACCGTGTGGCCAGAAAGTTGTAATTTTTGACTGAGTAATAGTTGTCAATCTTGTCAAAGGTGTATGAGGTGTATATTTGTGCTCATGTTGGCATTCTCACACGGGAATGGGCAATTTAAACGAAACACACTTTTGCTATCTGGGAAGTAGACAAACGTGTGAGATGCAGCAGATGTAATAGGAGACAGCCCTTGGTTGTTAGACATCTCGGCGCTGTCTGACACCAGAAGAAAACACCTTTTTGAGCACGAAACCGTAAGAAGTGTGAGTAGAGCAACAGATAACATTGGATGTAACCACCAGTGGGCGGAACTTGAATTGTGGGCATCTAGGAAGATAATCTTTACTAAGATGTGATCTCATGTCATCCATACTGAGCATAGGACTCCTGATTTGCTCCCTAGAGGGTTGGGCAGAGCTTTGATGACATTTTGATGTGGCTATCATAAGGTACAGGGGAGTATAGGTAAGATTTAAACTAAAAGAGTTGAATGCTTCAGTCAGAGCTGAGAAGTAACCTGATTGTCTTCTTGTGCAAAATGTGCCCTCGTATGATAACCAAGTGAGGTTTGGGCTTTTGCATAGTTGCGTCTGCGCTAAGAGAACTAACGACAAAGAGGTATGCTTGCATATGAGTACATTTTTATAATACTTTAGATTTAGTAATATTAGATGTTTCAGGTTTAGAAGTTAATGCTTTTTAGCATTTGTCTATCTATAGTTTGATATAAGCTGATTGGCGATTTATATGTTTTTAAAGTGTAATTTCACGTATATCTCATCGCTATTTTCAACCGTGAGACTGTGTGATAATTGTGTAAAATATTAAGTGCATTTATAAGAGGAGTTCTAGTGTCACATTGCACTGTATACAAGTGTGTACCTATTATTATTATTATTTGTGTAGTGTTAAGTAATAGTTATATTGCATTCTTGTGAGCCGTAAGTGTGGTTAATTTTACATATGTATATTTATATCTGCTTGTTCTTTAGAGCAGCTAGGCCTCTAAGATACTAATCAAATCTGGTCATTTAGACCAGTGAGTTGTATATAATATTTCGTCATAGATAGAAGTGCTTCATTTAAGTTTTCTCTCGCGTGATGATGTAGTTAGTATTTAGTAGGAGTCTTCTTCTTCTTCTTCTTCCGTCCTTAGCCACCGACCGTCAAAGCAGTCAGTGGCCATTACGCCTAGTGGCGTCTTAGGGCAACAGCAGATAGGTTTTCTTTGCCATTGTTTCCCATCACGCCTATTGGCGTCTTTAGGGCAACGGCAAATCAATCCATTTGCTGTTGTTTCCGTAATCGAAGTGACTGGCAAACGGGTGATCAGCCCGTTGGTTTAGTAGGAGTATGAAGGCATTATTGTTGACTGAGATATGTTTATTGTATGATTACACATATACACAGACCTGTATGAACACACACAACACACACACATGGTCATTTAAGTGCATCTACTAGCATATTTTCACACATATTTAAAACCACACACAACATACACACACACACACACATGGACATATAAGTGCATGTACTTGCATATTTTCACACATATGTATGTATTATTATGTAGATGATGTTTGTCCATTAGTACGATGCTAGTTTATTTTGTTTCATTTTATTTCAGAGTTCAGCAGTTTGTGCTGGGTTATTATATGGTGTTACCTAAATTGCTGGGTTATACAGTGTTGCTTAGGAATTGCTTTCAAAGTAAAATTGTGGACAACATTGTTTTCTGTAAGATTCATACGCTACCTGATAGGGTTTCATTCATAAAAGTGGGACCCCTGTCATCAAGAGAGTTTTTCTGTGACTGAGGAACGCGTGTGAAAGTAGGCCAGTGAGAGTGACGACAACATTACACATGAATTCTTATTCTTCTTCACACATCATCTTCGCACTGTCACAGTAAAGGTAAAGGATCCCGTTACATGCCCATTGAGGCATATTGGGAATATAGTGTTAGGCCCATATTTTCTTGACTGTCGGCACACTAGGGGTGATGTGGTCAGCATCACGCCAAGCAAATAAAAAGGTTACAAAATTGCTCCTCTTATTTTAACACTCACATACAAACAAAAAACAAATTGTAACCCTACACACACAAACAAATACACATCATCATCATTCCTTTTTGCTCCCTGTGGAACATAGGGTAGAAACAGTTGCCTCTCCATCAATTTCTATTCTGGGCTGTCTTTTTCAGCTGTGGCCAAGTCATTCCAATATCTTTAGCCTACTCTTCAACAGTTCTTCTCAGCCTTTCCTCTCTTCTTTTCCCCTGTGGGTTTCACTCCAGAGCAATTCTGGCTATGATTGATTGTTCTCTTCTGATGGTATGTCCTATCCATCCCCACTTTCTTACCTTAATTTCCATTTGTAATGGTTGCTACTACCACATAATTGGGTTCGCTCCAAACCAGCCACAACATTCCTTTAAACCAGGGCCTAATCCATAGCAAGGATTCATTTGTATCAAGGTTGAGAAATGTGAGGAAGCTGCAAATGAAAAGTTTGAAGCTAGCAGGGGTTGGTTCATGAGATTTAAGGAAAGAAGCTGTCTCCACAACATAAAAGTGCAAGGGGAAACAGCTAGTGCTGAAGTAGAAGCTGCAGCAAGCTATCTAGAAGAGCTAGCTAAGATAATTGATGAAGTTGGCTACACTAGGCAACAAACTTTCAATGTGGACAAAACGGGCCGATATTGGAAGAAGATGCCATCTAGGACTTTCATAGCTAGAGAGAAGTCAATGCCTGGCTTCAAAGCTGGAAAAGATAGACTGACTCTCTTGTTAATGCAGCTAGTGATGTCAAGTTAAAGCCAATGCTCATTTACCATTCTGAAAATCCTAGGGCCCACAAGAATTATTTTAAGTTTACTCTGTCTGTGTTCTATAAATGGAACAACAAAGCCTGGATGACCGCACATCTGTTTACAACATTGTTTACCGACTATTTTATGCCCACTGTTGAGGTCTACTGCTCAGAAAAACAATTTGTTTCAAGATATTGACAATGCACCTGGTCACCCAAGAGCTGTGATGGAGATGTACAATGAGATTAATGTTGTTTTCCTGCCTGCTAACACAACATCCATTCTGCAGTCCATGGATCAAGGAGTCATTTTGAGTTTGAAGTCTTATTATTTAAGACAGACATTTTGTAAGGCTATAGCTGCCATAGATAGTGATTCCTCTGATTGGTCTCATCAAAGTAAATTGAAAAACTTCTGGAAAGGATTCACCATCCTAGATGTCATTAAGAACATTCGTGATTCATGGGAGGAGGTCAGAATGTCAATATTAACAGGAGTTTGGAAGAAGTTGATTCCCACCCTTATGATTGAAGGGTTCGAGACTTTAGTGGAAGAAGTTGATTCCCACCCTTATGATTGAATTTGGAGGGTTCGAGACTTTAGTGGAAAAAGTTGATTCCCACCCTTATGATTGAATTTGGAGGGTTTGAGACTTTATTGGAAAAAGTGACTGCAATTGTGGTGGAAATAGCAATAGAACTGAAACTAGAATTGGAGCCTGAAGATATGACTGAATTGCTGGTATCTCATGATAAAACTTTAACGGACGAGGAGTTGCTTCTTATGGATGAGGAGTTTCTTCTTATGGATGAGGAGTAGCTTCTTATGGATGAGGAGTTTCTTCTTATGGATGAAGAGTTTCTTCTTATGGATGAGGAGTTTCTTCTTATGGATAAGGAGTAGCTTCTTATGGATGAGGAGTTGCTTCTTATGGATGAGGAGTTTCTTCTTATGGATGAGGAGTTGCTTCTTATGGATGAGGAGTTTCTTCTTATGGATGAGGAGTTTCTTCTTATGGATGAGGAGTAGCTTCTTATGGATGAGGAGTTGCTTCTTATGGATGAGCTAAGGTTAGGGTTAGTCATTTCTTGAGATGGAATTTATTCTTGGCGAAGATCCCGTGAACATTGTTGAAATGACAACACAGGATTAAGTATATTACATATTACATTAGTTGATACAGTAGAGGCAGGCTTTGAGGATTCACCCTAATTTCAAAAGAAGTTCTACTGTGGGTAAGATGCTATCAAACAGTATCACATGCTACAGAGAAATCTTTCACGAATGAAAGTGTCAATCAATGCGGCAAACTTCAATGTTGTCTTATTTTAGGAAATTGCCACAGCTACCCCAACTTTCTGCAACCAGCACTCCGATCAGTCAAAAGCCATGAACATCAAGGCAAGACTTTCCACCAGCAAAAAGCTTATGATTCGCTGATGGCTCAGATGATGAAGATTAGCATTTTTTTGCAATAAATTATTTTTCATTTTACAATACATAATATTTTTTAGACCTAGTGCTAATGCGCACTTCATAGACATAGTGTAAACATGATTTTAGGCTTTTAAATGCACTGGGAAGGCCCCCCCCCCCAAAAAAAAAAAAAAAAAAAAAAACGGGTGTGACCCGCTTTATTGCGATATTCGCTTTATTGCGGTGGTCTGGAACCAAACCTGCAATATCTCTGAGGTATGCCTGTAATTTGTGTGTTGGATTTCTTATGTGGGCAGAAGTTGTCTGTCAAATTTTAGCTGGTTCACCATCTTGCTTCCTTTTATGCTTATTGTGAAAACTGTACTTTGGGTGCTTCTATTGTAAAAGCTTAAATTGGAAAAGTATTTTTCTGTATTTCTCAGAGGTCCAAATGAGTAGTTCATTTGCATAAAGTGCATTTAGACTCAAGATGGGGTAAAAGTAATTTCTATATATAGATATAGAGGGTGTAACTTAATGCAGATCGGTGCTGGGATCCTTCATTTCTTTTGATGTAGTGTTTGTATTCTTCTGTTACTCAGGAAATCTGCTATCTAAGGTAGGTTTTTCCTTTCCTATTTATGTCTGTGAGAAGGTCCTGTCTCCTTTACTTGTTAGTTTTTATCAGGCCAAAGAATAGAGCTGTGGCGTGCTTACCCTCTTATAATGAAATAAAAGTGCTTTGACTGATTGTATTTAAATATTATTTTAATGCACATTTTATTTCTCTATTTAACATCTAAATTTTATATTGAAAATATGTTTACTGTAAAGCACATTCTACATTGTTATAGTGATTTAATCAATCTTGTCACCAGGTACCATTTAAAAAGATGACAGTCAAGCACTTTGTAATAGGGGGAGGATTGGATTTGCAGCTGAAACGGTTTATCCAGTGCAGGGACCTGAAGCCAAATGCTTCTGTATATATAAACCACCGAATGTGCAAAATTAGGCACATATCAGCCTGTAAAATAAATACAGGACATGAAATGGTTAGTGAAGTACGGTATTTTGAAGATTGACATCCATAACTTTGAAGACATTTTGTAGCCAGTGTTGTGTTCCATCTATAATAAATCCCCAACGACTTCTGATAATCCTGAGCTACCTGTGGATCATAGGCATTCAAGTTCATGCCCAGTCTTCCTGCTCTGTAGTATTCTTTTCCCTTGCCAGTCTCCAATGCACCATGTGTTTTTTGGTCTCCCTACATTACTTTCCCTGGAGGTTCCATAACAAAAATTGACTTTCAATGCTATCAGCTGGATCATTCGATGTGTGTCTAATGAAAGTGCCGTCTTTTCTTCACCTCGTTTTACTGGCATTTTCCTGATTATCTCTATCAGTTTCATTTGATCTTGGCTTGGATGGCTTGTTTATGTTACTATTCTTAACTTTTTTTTTTCAAGCCATGGTAACACATTTATGGTTTCACTGAACATAATATTATTTTATAAATCAGAGTACCACCAGTGGGATGAGGTACTCAGAACTGTCTACTTGAAACTAACTTGTTGCCTTATAGCTACTGTTGAAAGAAAAAAAAAAAAAATACAACCTTTTCAAGTTATCAAGGGAATCTAAAAAAGAGGCATACATAGGACTTTCTTAATGAGATTATTAAAAGAAATATTTTGCATATCAACAGCAAATTCATTACATCAGATTCAGTGCAGCTGATTTTATATACTTCTTTTCATTTGTTCGCCAGCATGAAATGTTTCTAATCCTATACCGAGGGGTGCTGGAAGTGTTAACATGTTTTGTATTAAATATGTTGAAACATTGGTCACCATGTAGAAAGTTTACCTTCATGATCTTCAGGACGTAAAATGTGTTAATAGGTCTATAAGTAGATTTTTTTTTATTACTGCGGACACAGCATATTTTAATGCTGCTTCATTGTGCAGTTTACTCTATGCTGAAAGTGAGAGTATGTAAGCATATACATTTGCTGCAGTTTTAAGCTGGTGGTTTGTAAGGATTTCATTTCAACACTAAATGGCACATAATTATTTTCTTCTGTCAGCTCTTTGATTTGGAATTGTAGAAAGTTGTCTTAGGTAGAAATCATATAACGGTAAATGTTTTATTTTACTCTTATTTTGTTGTGATACATAATTTAGGCAAAGTACTGCACTTTATTGAAAAAATGGTTAGAGTGCTGGTCTCTCTCGGCAAAAGGGCCAGGTTTGATTCACAGTATCGACACACTTCAAGTCTGCCCTGCTATAAATGGGTACATGACTTTGAACTTGAGTTAGGGAAGGAAAAGGCAGCATGGAAGGGACCTATCGATGCTGGACCTAGTATAGTGAAGTCTCTAACACTTCATTCCCCTATGGCAGTATTTGCTATGGGACTACCATTTTACTGCGTGAAGTGTGCATGCTTGAGAAAGATGAACAGATATTGAAATGGAAAAGGATTGTCCATTTTGTTAGAATGTCTTTGGGTTGGAAAATTTAAAGAAATGATGGAAGTTGCAGAGAACAAAATCAACACTTCATAGTTGAAATTCTCAGTTAAAATGATTTTAAAAAACGTATTTGTCCCCAGGTACAAATTGTGGGTGTGGACATAGTGAGCAATTCAGTATGTCAAGACATCTGCCCACCACCACACTATGTGGCAGTGCCAATAACGCGCCAAGAGATTCAGGTATATAGTATAATGACTTTATAAAAGAGTAATGCATAGAAATTTGTGTGAATTTCAGTTTGACAACTAACAATCTGCTGACCAGGGGGGCCCTTCAAATATGCAGGTCTGGTTGTGGGCTCTCCCAAGGAATCATCATGTTCTGCGTAGATCCACCTTCCAGCTCTTCTTGTCAGTCATCTGTCCATTGTAGGAATCCTGCATGCTGTCAGCTAGGTAAAAGCCTGGAGCTTGAGCGGTTTCCATAAGCTTAGAGTGCACAGTGCTGGGGTTGTCTATACACTTCACCACATTGGGAATAATGGTGTTGAGCCGTTCTGGTATACAGTTTCAATCGCCTGTGTCCAGTGTGCACTCCATAGAGGTTCTGCAGGATCTTGGTTAGTGAGAATTCAGCAGGAGTGACGTGAATTCTTTAGTCATCCTGTGAAGATTTAAATAGAAATGTAATCACTAAATGCAGGAGCATAGAGTTAAAACAGAGTTGCTTTTCAGAACATAGTAATGCCAGGCAGGAACAGGAGCCAAAGATAATTTGGGGATGGGGAGGATGGAAGCTAGGAAGGGCCAGAGAGTTTGTGTCATCGTTGTAGGTGTTCTGTGTTGTCAAAATATGTAAGAAGTAAAACTCAGAAGTTAAGTGTTTACAGTTAACCAGGTAATTTACAGTAACTGTTGGCCTCTGCCTAGTCAGCACAGAGTGAACATGTTAGTTTTACAAAAATGTTTGGAAAGAAGCCATATTTTGCTATACAGAGTATATATAGATGTGCATTTGGAATCATCAATTTTCTATGCGCTGCTATACAGAGTATATATAGATGTGCATTTGGAATCATCAATTTTCTATGCACTGCTATACAGAGTATATATAGATGTGCATTTGGAATCATCAATTTTCTATGCGCTGCTATACAGAGTATATATAGATGTGCATTTGGAATCATCAGTTTTCTATGTGCTGCTATACAGAGTATGGACCCTGTAAGAGGCATTCTCATTCTCTTGCAGCAGTGGTTTCTATGACATTATGGTTGACGTGCGGTTGCCAGTTTCATGGACAACCTCATATTAGTCATGCCTATAGTCCTCTTCTGTCTCTTCAGAGACTCCTGGAAATGACACGGGGCTTCTGGAATGCATGAGGCTTGTATTATACAGGGTGCTTAAAAAAAATTGTGAACGAATGTATAGGCTTATTTAAAAAATTATGTAAGTATTAACATTTTGTGGTGCACCATGTGTGTATTCAGGTAGTGTTTGATGCCGTAGGTTTTCATGTTTGACATGTGTACATTTCAGTTGGTTGCAGTAGATGATGGATGGCTGGTTTTAGTAGATGATAGTGGAGAGACCTTGTACATTCAACTTCCAGACTCAGAAATGGGAAAAGAAGCTGAAGTTCTCTTCAACAACAATCAGACTTTCTGTGTGAGTGATGTAATTTTTTCTTCTGAATTTAAAGTTTTAAAATATACTCTTTTTTCAAATATTGTCAGACAAATGATTGTAACATATTGAGATTCAGGGTGATCCAAAATTACAAGAAAATTCAATAATCCAAACTTAAATTCCAGTGTACTTCTAAAATGTTTCTGACAGTTATATCAAAAGTTGAATATTCTACCAATAGAAACCATAAAAGGTCATAAATAGTTCAACCAACAGTAACAACTGAAGGAGAAAAAGGGCATTCTAGGGGACATTTAGCAAAGAAAAGATATTGAAGAAGATAATAATTTGCTCATGGCAAAGCACTTCAGTTTAAAACATTGAATGTATTTATTTGACAATTAATGTTTGATAACTGGCCATCCACTTTCATTCTGTGCAATAGAACATATTGAACATTTAAAAAAAAAATTCTATTTTAATTCCATTTGGTATTAATTGTACAAATTTTCTTTACATTTGTTTTATAATTTTAAGTCACAAACATGTTTTTTACCTCTTAGTTTTATAATTTTAAGTCAACACCTTGTTTTCTGCCTTTATCTTACATTGTTTTATTTATGATATAAAATTGGATGGTTCAGTTTTGATCAGAACTTGACAAATTAAAATGTACCAAGAAAGGTAGCTGCCTGAAAAACTTAAGCTCTCTGCTGTAAGTTGAATATGAGTTAAGTGTCAAAGATTTGAAATATGACAAATTGTGCCGCTTGTGGTTATTATTTGTGAGGCAGTTTAGTTTGAGTAATTAAAATGAGGTGCGTATATTTCTGAGCTTCCTATATTTCTGAGCTTCCTAAACAAGCCATCTTGATTTGTGCCAACCATTGAAATGCTTTCATATGTTTTTTTTTTTCATAGAGAAAGTAAAATATCTTCCAAGGAATGAGTGTTTTAATTATGAAAAATGGGCCTGAATAAGTTATTTCCTTAAGGTGCCACCTCAGATTGGGCAAAAAGAAACTCTCACAACAAGTAGAAGAGAAAATGTGCTGAAAGGTACACCAGGTAAAAAAGCAGCTGAGGGCTATCACCTATGACTGAAGGGGTTACTACATTTATACAGATACATGTTTGCATCTATATGGTAGTAGGGAGCAGTATTTCTTTCACTAGGCAGACCTTAGCAACTGTTATCATCATTTTAATAGACTGTTATTAGACACTTTATTTGGCACAGTTATTTTGTTTTATGTATAATTTTACCGTAATGTTGGATGTTTTAAATTTTTATTGTAAGCTATTTGCAGCTGGACGTTCTCAGGACAACGCGAATGAAATGTTTTCTCTTGGTTTCAGATCACAATCAAGAAGGCAAATCAAGAATTTAGACTGACCTCCATCATTCCACCCAAGAACTGCATCAACATACTACAATAGTTTTAGGACAGCCTCATGCAATATTTCTCAGAACTCCTTGATGGTGAGCAAGAAATGATAACCACTAGCACAGAAGAGGAAACCAATGGTGATGAAGATGACATAAAGATGGAAGAACTGAAGGCAGCACTGGAGAAAATCAAGATGGGCAAAGCAGCAGGGCATGATGGTATAACACCAGAAATGGTTAAGTTTATGGGAGCATCAGGCTATTACTCTTAAGGGTCCTACAGACAGTGTGGTGCAACAAGACCATACCAAAGGATTGGGAGATTGCCATCATAACACCAATTTTCAGAAGATCCTTCAGGTTCTTGTCGCACCTATATGCCACCAAAGGTGCTTCCCCGAATACTTCTTGGGTCACAGACTCTGCTTGGAGGATAGATAGGTGGCAGAAAAGGATCTGTTTGACTGCAATACTGTGAGGGTGATAGGTCAAGATTAATTTGACTCTATCCGAAGTGCAGCTCTACCTCACCAAACTGAGTCTGTTCTGTACTTTGCATCTATTCTAGAGGGTATGTATATTTATGAATAAATAAATTGTTTTATTGCAGATTATTATGATAGAATATGAATCAGGAACACACCAGAAGACTGAACTGAAATTAAGTTGTGGATGTATAAAGGAATTCAATGCACACCAACGATTATCATAAATGTCATTAGGAGTGGTCAATTAAAAGTTATTATACTGGAATAATGGACTTGGCACTCCAGAATGTGAAAGGTGAAGGTAGCATCATGATTATGTATAAAATGTATTAGATTTATTCATGTATTATTTTAGAATGTTTTTGCAGATAGACACCTGTCTTGTCTCGCTATCCTGATCAGAACAGATCCATGGATCATTCATATACATGCACACATTCTGAACATTTTCATTCATGGAAATGTAGGTTTGTGGAACCTATGACCAAAGGCTAGCCACTTGTCACATATTGTCTCCAGGTTCATTCGTGTCAAACTCCAGCAAGAGGTCTAGAATCTTAGATCAATAGTGCCTTCCTGGACCAACTCAGGAGCATCACTTCACTCAAGCTTGCTAGGACGTTAGCCTCACAATAAGTCTTAAGAAAACAAATGTGCTGGGTCAGGATGTGGATGTTGCACTGGTTATCACTACTGTTAACTATGAATTGGCAGTGGTGCACTGCTTCACATACTTCAGTTCTATTATCAACAACAAACTCTCTGGATGCAGATATTGATAGCTGCATTGGCAAAGCTGCAGCCACCTTTGCGCGCCTCACAACGCGTGTTTGGGGAAACTCCAAACTCACAATGAAGATTAAAGTTAAGTATATAATGCCTGAATCCCCAGCACACTTCTATATGGGGGCGAGACATGGACAACCTAGACTAAGCAAGAAAAAAGCCTCAATACCTTCCATCTACGATGTCTATGCCATATCCTCAGTATTTCATGGATGGACAAAGTAACAATGTCAAGGTGTTGTCACGGGCTGGCCTTCAAATATATTTTCTACGGCAACTGGCAGATGGCAAAAAAATAGTTGGCTGATTGTAGTTGGGGTTCAAAGATGTGTGCAAGAGAGACATGAGGGCACTGGACATAAATCAGCAACCTGGGAGGATGAAGCTGTAGATCGTACCAATTGGCGATGCTCTCTACAGCACTATCTCAGATTGGGCGAAAAGAAGCTTTCACAACAAGCAGAAGAAAAAAGAAAACATTGAAAAAAACACCAGGAAAAAAGTAACCGACGGCTATCACCTCAGTTATGACTGAAGGGGCTATTATTATTATAGCCAAGATAGCAATGGATGACTATAGAATATTCAAGATAAGCAATGGATGACTATAGAATAGCTATGGATAACTATAGAAAAGCCAGGATAAGCAATGAATGATTATAAAAGAGTCAAGAAAAGTAATGGATGACTATAAAAGAGTCAAGCTAAACAATGGATGACTAAACAAAAATTGAGATATGCAGTGGATGACTATAGAAGAGCAAAGATAAGCAGTACAAACAAATAAAATCTTTATTTCATCAGGGTAAAGAAATAGGCATAATTGCCTTTTGACATTTCTGCCCTGCAATGCAATTCTCAGTGTTTTTATAAATTAAAAGTAAAATTATTAACACATTAACTACCAAATTGAAAAACACACTGTGGCCGAATTAAATTTTTTTCCCATTTTCATCCTGTAGGTGTTTGCACAAAGTAAGCTGTAGTTTTCATAATTGTTTACAGATTTTTATGAATTACACGTCATTTTAAAGATAAATGAATGTACTATTACAATAAGCACCATTTGTAACTAATAGAGGTTGTTGCTTTTTAATGGCCCTCTGATGGCCGAGGACTTGCAATATTTTCACAATTATAACTGCTTGCGTCCCATCTCTATCAAAATCACCATATCAATCAATGTGCGCACCGTTTTCACTCTTGTCCTTGTCGCTAGATCTATCAGTCAATTTTGAAACAAGTTTCTAGCCTATTCAGCCATTAGACGAGATGTACAAGCAATTTTTGTGATCCTATCACTAGTTGCCACAGTAAACAGTTTTACACGATTTGGTAACTAATCAAAACGCTGAAAAATATGAACATACTTGTAATATCAATTTTCCAGTGTTCTACAACAACAGTGCTTTGGGAATTTGTTTTCCGGTGGCAACTTAAAATCTTGAACCTGATCAGAAAGTGTTTCAGTACATTTTTCATTCGTTTTATTACTAAAATTGGATCGACGCTCTGAGCGGCTCGTGGTCCAAATGATAGGATTTCAAAAGCTGGTCCCACCGGCTCACGGTAGTTAATGTGTTAACAGCTCTTTTATCCACTCCTTATCTTGACTTCTAAAGTCATCTATTACTATTTTTGTCTCTACTGTAGTCATTAATTTCTCATCTTGACTCTTCTATAGTCATCTATTACTATTTTTACCTCTACTGTAGTCATTCATTTCTCATCTTGATTCTTGTATAGTATCTGGTGATGATATTGATTAATTGTGATTGAAGTTATTAAGAGTTATTTTACAAATAAAAATCTATTGATTTGGTCAGTGGATTCACATAGTATTTCTTATTTGTATAGGTTCTACATGTCCAATGAAGTCAATGAGTGCATCTACGAGCCATGCCGAAGTAATGCTACATGTATTGATATGGTCAATGGATTTACCCGTGAGTGTTTGCCAGGTTACACAGGTTTGTCAGACATTATCTGTGGGGTCTTATGGCTTGTTCGTTTGCTGGGAAGCAGGATGAGCTAGTGGGGTGGGAAGAATGCTGGGAAGTTCATTTTAATATGTCATTTTCATGTCATGTCTGACCATACTTTATCATCATCATCTTAATCATCATTATCAATGTCCTTTTAGGCTCCATCAGTAGCAAGAGTCCACCAGTGATAGTTTTATAGGAAACCTTGTCACCTTAGTACATCTGTATTCTATCTCCACTTTTGGTTAAAATTGACCTGAGGCCATAAATCCACATAAACTAGTTTAATCTATCATCCTACACAAAATCATTTGTCACTTTGTACTGCAATGAAATACCAAGGATGTGGCCTTCTTTCTTGCTTAACATAGGTTGTCTACACTATATATCCTGATTATAATTCATCAGAGGGTGAACGGAATATTTTTTCTTCCTAAAAAACGAAAAAAAAAATGTCTGTGTAAGGAATCTTGTCTGTGTTGATCTTCTTTGAATAGGACTACTGCACCCTCATGCACGTCATACCAAGGTCACTAATATGAAGTTGTGCATGAGACTGGCAACCTCATCTTGTCCATTAAACTACCACAAAAACTACTACTACAAGATCATGTGACTGTTTGGTGCAGGTGGCCAGCTTTAGTGATGCCAATGACGATGATGATGATGATGATGTTTGATCTTCTGTATGTGACCGAAGACGCAGCAAATGAGATGAATGCAGTCAGCAAATCATAGCTTGACTGCTTGCGTCAGGGTCAGCGAACCAGAGCTGACCAAGACCCTACTCTACCTCCAAGTGGTGGTCCTGAAAACAGGCTGCATCACTGCAGTCTGGCTGAGTGAGTAGGGATCTAAGAGGGAAGGCTAACCCGGTCCCAAAAATGCTGTGCTGAAGTCGGATGTGTCGGCCAAAAGGCGCAAATATCGCAGCTCTGCTGTAAACGGACACAACGCAACCAACATCCTTTTCAGGACGAACGAGGAAGAAGAAGATCTTCTGTATTCCTATAGAGTTTGCCGGTCATGCTGGCTTATAAGGAATAACCACTAGGAGTTTTTAGACTTATTTATAGAAATAATCATCATGGTTATGTATTGATAAACCTTCTTTATGGTGTTTGGACTGACCAAATGTTATAAATGAACACTCACATGTGTTTGACTTTCTTAGTGACAAAAAAAAAACCTGCCAAATTAATTTTTTGAAATTAAAAGCTGTAGTTTATTAAAAAATATCCAGCTAATGTCAAATTGCTTTTTTAAAAGGCGAGACATTTTCTGATTAACGGAATTCATCTTCCATCTTGAACAATGAAACTGATTTGGCCATTTTTAGGTGTTGCCAGCAGTAAAGACATTGACGATTGCGCATCCTCTCATTGTGCTGGGTCAGCTACCTGTGTAGATGGTATTAACACAGTTACCTGTCTTTGTGCCCAGGTTTTCAAGGTATGTTACTGATAAACTTTGTTAGCAGAAAGACATAAAATACAAAAACTGAGGAAGTAGTTGAAAGAATGGTACATACCACAGGGACAGTGAAATGATGCAGGAAAATATATGTACTACAGAAAGAGGGTTATTGTTATTGTTAATCAGAATTGACGTCATTGCACTCCAGGCAAACCCATAGGTGCTCAGTCTTACGCAGCAAATGTCAAAGGGTATGAATGATAATTGTTCCTGTTGCGCACTGGTTGTATACAAGGCGGACGCGTCCTCTCATAAGACCATCCCTGCTGATCTTACGTTTGATGCCGAATTCCAGCTATCTTAGCCTTGATGATTCATTGATTGCAGTGTCATTTTCTAATAGGCGATCATGAATTGCCCTCAGTATTTCATCCTTATCCATGGCCAATGCACCTTTTATGGGTGCTCTTGAATCTAGTCTGTCAGCTCTTTCATTGCCACGTACCCCAGCATGACCAGGACAGTAGATCCATAGCAGTTCTTGAAGATTCAATGCTTCTATGGAGGTTTTCCATTCATGTCGAAGCCAACCATTTTGAACCTTTTGAAGCATGGATTGTGAGTCTGATACAATAAATGCCTTTGTTAATAAAGTCTCAGACAGCCATCTTGAGGCAGCAGTAACTACCTATACCTCCATTCTCATGCTGGAGGGACATTGAAATGGAGCATGAAAACATATGAACCACAGCTAGAGGGAATTTAATATGGGGCAGAGATGGTTACTTTGGACTGATTGTATAAGTTAGTTGTATCCTTCTTGTGTCATACTATCACATTTGTCATCTACTGAGATATTATACAAACTACTTGGTAAAGTTTGGGACAGAGAAGACATACTGGTAGAATAGAAGGAAGTTTATCTTGGCAGCAATATAGACAGTTCCCCCGTGTGACAATATACGAGGGCTGTCAGGAAAAGAACCGGCCATAATTAATTTTAGAAAAAACGTTTGCGCGACATTGATGAAACTTGGCAGCCAAATAGAGTGGCCTGTTATGCACATACATGTGCAATGTTGACGTTGCTGCACCAGTCAGTGCGACTGATAAAAGCCATTTAGTGAGCACGTGCACTGTGTGGTCGTCGCATTCAAAATGGCTGGATGAGTAGAGCAAAGAATCTGCATCAAATTTTGCGTCAAGCTTCAACATTCCTCCACAGAAACTATTCTGATGATTCAGAAGGCTTTTGGAGATGATGCAATGAGTGCTACACAAATAAAGGTGTGGCACAAACGCTACAAAGATGGTCGAGAATCTGTTGAATGTGATCCCATTTCTGGAAGGCCTGCAACAAGCAGAACACCGGAAAATGTTGAACGTGTACGGGCTGCAATCAACAAAGATTGGCGACTGACAGTGTGAGAACTAGAAAAAGATCTGGGGATTCCAAAAACTACTGTATCCAAGATTCTGACCCAGGATCTGAGTATGAGACATGTCGTGGCAAAATTCATTCCGCGGATTCTGCTACCAGAGCAGAAGGAACTTCGTGCCACAGTTGCTAATGATTTGCTTCAAACCACAACCAATAACCTAGATTTCATGAAGAAAGTCATAACCGGAGATGAATCGTGGATCTACTGCTATGATCCAGAAATGAAGGTTCAGTCATCTCAGTGGAAGTTGCCTGGTTCTCCACGCCTGAAGAAGGCGCGGCAAACCCGTAGCAAGATCAAGACCATGTTGACTGTGTTTTTTGATTGGGAAGGTGTTGTCTATCAACAGATTCTTGACCATCTTTGAAGCATTTGTACCACACCTTTATTTGTGTAGCACTCATTGCATCGTCTCCAAAAGCCTTCTGAATCATCAGAATAGTTTCCGTGGAGGAATGTTGAAGCTTGACGCAAAATTTGATGCAGATTCTTTGCTCTACTCATTCAGCCATTTTGAATGCGACGACCACACAGTGAACATGCTGACTAAACGGTTTTTAACAGTCGCACTGACTGGTGCAAGAATGTCAACATTGCACATGTATGTGCATAACAGGCCACTCTATTTGGCTGCCAAGTTACATCAATGTCGCGCAAACGGTTTTTCTAATATTAATTATGGCCGGTTCTTTTCCGGACAGCCCTCG
>JAMPIV010011214.1:0-80641 GCA_024509875.1 Oreohelix idahoensis
CCCAGAGGAGAATTCGAGCAGGGGAGTCCTTTCCTGCCGCCATCACGCAAGATAAGCTGATTTGGCCAGCTGAGCTCAACATTATGTCCCCTCATCTTGAAATGACTTTGTAAAAATAACATTCAGAGGGGAATTTAATTGTCTTAATATCAGGAACTGAGAACATCTCCAATACTAGTCCCAAAAGACAAACTATTGAAGTCATGATGACAAATACCAACAGAGCTTGAACAAAACAAAACCATTATTACCTCATATTACTACTACACAACTGACACACATAGGATATTTTTAATAATATATGTCACTACAATATTCATATTGATAAAGTCTGTACATATACTTGTAATTAAAATTGATTGTGATTCCTGGTTCCTTTGTATTTGAATCAGGACACATATACCTTTATGATAACCATGAATACATATTGTTATTTGAAAAGTTATCAGTGACTCCTTAAGATATTCTCATAGAGTGTTATATGTATGTGAGTGTCACAGTGTTGTCAAGAGTAGTGGATTAAATTAAATTGTTTATCTGTCTGTTGTTGTGACTTACACTTCATCATACACATACCCTAGACACATAACGTAGTCATCACACTATTCCAGAATAATTCTGACTGAGATATATAGATATGTGGTAGCAAGTAAGGTTATCTATAATACACTACTCTTAATAGATATAGATACCTTCACAGCTGATCTCAGTCAGTACACTAAGTCCCCTATAAATATTATAACATCCCACTTCACCACATATATTGGGGTCTCGCTCTTGGGATTTTGAATCTTTCCCTATTAAAAATATTGGGGGTAATTCACTTCAGGGAATATAAGAATTAAAAGTATCCTTGGGTGGAATTAAATAAGGTTGAGCTCACGGTGCCTGTGTTGTCCATTAGATATATTTAGAGATTAAATTGTTGGTTAGACATTGTAGAAATTTACCTGATAGACAATGGCGGACCTGGCCAAATTCGATCTGCTGCTGTTCAGACTGCAAAAGAGTTAGGATTAGATGGGCAAGTTATGGTTGCCTATGTCACTACGGAATGTGACAAATTTATTGAACGCGAAGAAAGAAGGTTTGAAGCCGAAAGAAAGTTAGAGGCTGAAAGAAACTAAAGTTACAAGCATTTTGAGGCTGAGACTAAGAAGTTGCAGCAGATTGAGAGCTGAGGCTAAAGAAAATTGGAGCTGCAGAAAGGGAAGAGAAGAAATTAGCTGCAGCAAGGGAAGAGAAGAAATTAGCTGCAGAAAGGGAAGCAGAAAAGGAGGAGAAGAGATTACAAAGGGAACATGAGTTACGACTAAGGGAGTTTGAGTTTCAAGGCCATGCTCCTGAAAATGGTGCCAGTCCCTTTGCCTCTGATGCCACTGCTAGCCAGCGAGCCTCAACCTCAGCTATGAATTTTCATTTAGATCATTTTGTTGAGAAAGACGATGATATTGAGAGCTACCTAAATAGGTATGAGCTATTAGCTACCACGTATGGGTTAGAGAGAGAAAGGTGGAGCTTAAAGTTATCTCAGGGACTTCGTGGGGCAGCTTATGAAGTTTTTTGCAAAAATGAGCAGAGGTGATCAGGAAAATTATGACATGCTAAAGCAGGCTCTTTTGTTAAGGTATGAAAAGAATGCAGAATTTTATAGGAAAAAATTTAGGAATGCTAAACTACTGTCAGGTGAAACCTATCACCAGTTCTCTGCACGAATAGAGACATACTTGGAGAAATGGACTTCTCTGGGGAAAACCCAAGATCTTAAGGAAATGGTCCTTATAGAGCAATTAAGAGAGTCCATGGCTCCAGACCTGAGAAAGTTTCTCATGGAACAAGGTGCAGAGAGGCTGGTGAGTTGCTAAATGTTGCTGAAAGGTATCAAGCAGCTCAAGCAGAGGTAACAGGTAATAAAAAGAAACAAGTGGATAACTTTAGGGCACCACAGAACTTTAATAAATTTGATCCTAAAGATCAAAATAAAGGTAAGCACCAATTTGATAGGCCACGGTATGACAATAAAAATAAATTCCCACAATTCGATGAAAGGAAATATAATGAAAGAAAATCTTTCAACCAAGGAAAAAGGTGGTGTAAGAATTGTCAGATGGACAATCATGACACTGACCGTTGCAGAAGGAAACCTGTGTATATGGCAACCCTTCAGGTCAGGTCGACCTCAAGACAGGAGGAGGATATTATGTTAGATACCACTCCAGAAGAGATGAGGAAGGAACAGGCTGGGGATAAAACACTCAAGCCTTGTTTCAGAAAATTGTCAACTTGTCATACAACTCCAGGCAAGGGAGATTTTTACATGAAAAACAAGTTGATGTATAGGAAGACTGGAGCTAGATCCAAAGGTCAGGGACAACTGGTACTTCCAAAAAGATATAGGGCAGACTTAATAAGGAGCCTACATGTGAAACCAGATGGGGACCATGAGAAGATAGGTACCATCATTCAAAAGGTGGCTCACAATTATTATTGGCCCAAAGCAAGATGGGACATTGAGAATTTTGTAGAAAGGTGTAGCATAGCACATGAGGGAACACCCACAAGTGGGAACATGGATCAGGACCTGGACACGCCACGGGGGCAAAATTAGGCCTGATAATAAAAAGAAAAATAAATTTGAAAAAGTGGACCAAATGGAATGGGAAGCCCCTTTTCACGGACAAGCTTCACTTAACTGTTTTACAATGGCCACTATGCGGAGAGTGCAAAAAGATGTCTTACCCCAGGATAAGCCGAAAATCCCTCAATCGGACTTAAACAAACTGGAGGAAGAGGATGTAGAGAGGAAATCTCTCATCAAGAATTTTAAGTGGGGAGAAAGCCCCAAAAGAATTGGTAGCGGTCGTTTTGTGAATGATAATTCTGGGAGGAAAAATCATCACTATAAAGCTTCGAGTGGAAGAGACCATACCGGTGCATGGACAAATAGGTCCACACAATTAAAGGTCCATATGTAGCTATGTTAAGAACGTGGACTGATGAAAAGGCAGAGGAAAACATTACATCTGCATACCAATATGTGAATGAGCTGACCACTCGGTTAAAAACTGGCTGGAAACTTGCCAATGAAAATTTGAAACAAGCCAGGAAGAAACATGCTGCCTATTATAACAGGAAGGCGAAAGACAGAGATTTGGCTGTGGGAGAGAAGGTACTGCTTCTTTTGCCCGGGAGTCAGAATAAGTTACAAATTGGATGGCAGGGTCCATATACAGTTCTAGAGAAGGTGTCTAGAACAAATTATAAGATAGATAAGAAGGGGAAATAAAAAAATCTATCATGTGAATCTCCTGAAGAAATATTTGGAAAGAGAACATCAGGAAGAGACACACTTGTTGACCTTGTCCATCGCCATGGAGATGAAAAAGGAACCACTTTCATCATTTGAATATCCATTACACCCCTGTGAGACAGCAGCACAGGTGAAAATCAGTACACATTTAACGAAAACTCAGAAAGAGAGAGTGCAACAGGTTCTAAATAATCATGCAGAGGTTTTAACAGACCGACCAGGGCATACAAACCTATTGGAATATGATATGAAACTAATAGACTCCACACCTGTCTGTATGAAACCATATTCGATTCCGTTTGCTAAGGAGAAAGCTTTGAAGGAAGAGATAGACTATCTATTGAAGGAAGGAATTATTTCACACAGTGAATCTTCGTATAGTTCCGGTGTTGTACTCTTAAGGAAGCCCTCTGGAGAACATAGACTCTGTATAGATTACAGGAGACTGAATGCTATTACAGAAGGACAGGTGGATCCATTGCCGGATACAAATCAGCTGTTTGCCAGACTAAATAAAGCTAAATTTTTCTCAAAAGTGGATCTGAGTAAAGGATACTATCAGATTCCAGTAAAGCCTGAGGTTAGACCATACCTAGCTTTTAGTACCTCAGAAGGACACTATGAGTTTAATAGATTGCCATTTGGATGAAGAATGCGCCTAGTGTCTTCTCTAGAATGATGAGAAAATTATTGGATCCTCTGAATAATCCCTGTATAACAAATTTTATGGATGATATCCTTATAGCAACAGAAACATTTGAGGAACACATTGACTCTCTGAACATGCTGTTTGATCGACTTAGGGAGGCAAATTTAACAGCCCGACCAACCAAATGTCGCGTTGGATGTAAAGAATTGGAATTTTTGGGACACACAGTTTATCAGGGAAACATGACCCCTGACCCAAAGAATTTAGAGAAACTACAGAAAGCCCCGAGACCACCAACCAAGAAGGACGTGAGATCCTTTGTCTCATTATGTGGTTTCTACCAGAAGTATATCAAAAACTTTAATTCCATATGTGCACCGTTAACTGATTTGACACGTAAAGGACATCCAGATCGCATTACATGGACACCACAATGTGAAATGGCTTACCAAGAATTGAAGGAAAAGCTCACAAGTAAACCCATTTTGAAATTACCTGACTTAAGTCAAGAATTCATAGTAAGGACGGATGCAAGTAATATTGGGTTAGGTGCAACTTTACTACAGAAATCAGATGCATTGGATGGGGAATTAAGCCCAGTGGCATATGCTAGCAGAAAGTTGAATAAAGCTGAAATCAACTACTCAACTAGCGAAAAAGAATGTCTTGCAGTAATATGGGCGATAAAGAAATTCAATATTTATCTATATGGGAAGGCATTTAAGTTGCAAACAGACCACAAACCTTTATCGTTTCTAGCACAGGCTAGGCATGAGAACTCCAGGTTACTCCGATGGTCTTTACTTTTGGCTCCATATAATTTTAGCATTGAGTAAAATATATCTGGAAAAACCAATTTGGGAGCGGATTTTTTTAAGCCGCCATCCGTGTGATGAGAATCACCGTAAACCCCAGAAATAATAATAAATTTCTCTATGTGTATATAGAATAAAGGACTGACATATAATGTCTGTTTTAAGAGGGGAGGTGTCGTGGAATATTCTAATCCACATATATAAATTATTAGGTAAATATGAAGCCTAACAAATAAAATTAATAAAGAAAAGAGCAAATGGTAAAATAACAGTGCTGTCACAAAGAAGGTACTCGAAATCCCCCTTGTTTTCTGCTTCGTCTGCAAATTGTAACGCTTTCACGTTGATAGTAAAGGCCTTCTGCAACATACACGCGTTTCCCAAACACACAATAAAATGTGCTGCCTTTCTAAGAAAAACCTTGAAATATGCAAGTTGACCTAAATTTTAAATTCCATTCATGTCTTTTTCTACCCTATGTTACCAAAAACAAAAGACAGATGGACTAAAGGATAGCGAGAAGGGAGAGGCAGAAAGCCGAACACTAAACACGCGTCGCGCGATACACAAATGCTGCCATCACGCGTGTAAGACTACATGCACTAACTTTTTTGGACGAACAGTGATAAAATACACTACCCTTCCCAGAGTTAGGTTTTAAAATCATAAAAAACGCTTATTAGGAAAGATAACAATAGATGGGTTTACGCTTGAAAACATTACAGTACCCAGACAGCACATCTTCGAAACAGGAGGTAGAAGGAATTGCATATTTTGAACGCAGCCACGTAGCTCTTTTAAATTTGGATATTTGGGTTCCTTAGGGCTTGCTGACAAAGAATATGTAAAACGTTACGCAAATAGTCCAGGAATTAATAAATTATAACCAAAATAAAATAGTGGGAATGCCTGACAACATAAAATCATTTCTGCTCATAAAATTTTTTTATAACGTGTTTGAACAAAACCTTACGTTACAGAAATAGCCTACCATGTAAACTCCAAATTGATTGGAGCGCAACAAATGAAAGACTAACCACGATTGGTCGGGCTATAAATACTATCTTTCGTTGTTAGGGGAGACGTGAAAAGGTAACATTTTTTCAAACACTTGTCGAAACGTGGCTCCATTGGCTAGACTCGCTGATATACTCACTTAGGAGCGTTAGTTCGAGACCACTAGTGCAAATAAGCTTGATAAAGCCACAGTGCGTTGAAGCCAGCTCATATTTTGCTAAATAAAAGCCTGGAACATAAGCAGATGGGAATTTGTGCCAGTAAATGTGCCAGAATTCATTGCTAATCAACGTATCTGTGTTTATTCTATGAATTGTGGTAAGCTTAAACCATTCAGTATCTTGTAATGAAAACTGAATGTGAATTGTTAATTTATGCCTGTATATATGTGTAGTTCAGTAGCAAACATGATGTAAAACCTATAATGCTCCCGCCTGAACAGAAGGTGTCGGAGGAAAGTAAAACTGCATGGAATGGCCAAACAGTACACTGACACCTAGATTATTGATTAGACAGAAATAATGCTGGAAGTGCAGAGGCGTGGTAACCATTAAGGAGGTAAATACTGGTATAAAGTATTTCAGATGAAGCTGACAGTTGGCCTAACGCTCTGAACTCAATGTTTGTGATGTATTGTGCTCAGTGTAAAAAGAAAGTATAAATTAGTTATGAAGTAGAAGGTACATCCTTCTTGTTTTCAGGGACCGTGGTCTTGATGGTATTGAGCAGCACCTGGTTAGAGCTGTGCTGAATCCAGAGTCGGACAGCATACTCCTTGGTCCATCTAGCTATCAGTGAGGTGTCTCCAGAGCCCAGGGGAGAATTCGAGCAGAAGAGTCTTTTCCTGCCGCCATCACGCAAGATAAGCTGATTTGGCCAGCTGAGCTCAACATTATGTCCCCTCATCTTGAAATGACTTTGTAAAAATAACATTCAGAGGGGAATTTAATTGTCTTAATATCAGGAACTGAGAACATCTCTAATACTAGTCCCAAAAGACAAACTATTGAAGTCATGATGACAAATACCAACAGAGCTTGAACAAAACAAAACCCGTATTACCTCATATTACTACTACACAACTGACACACATAGGATATTTTTAATAATATATGTCACTACAATATTCATATTGATAAAGTCTGTACATATACTTGTAATTAAAATTGATTGTGATTCCTGGTTCCTTTGTATTTGAATCAGGACACATATACCTTTATAACAACAGTGAATACATATTGTTATTTGGAAAGTTATCAGTGACTCCTTAAGATATTCTCATAGAGTGTTATATGTATGTGAGTGTCACAGTGTTGTCAAGAGTAGTGGATTAAATTAAATTGTTTATCTGTCTGTTGTTGTGACTTACACTTCATCATACACATACCCTAGACACATAACGTAGTCATCACACTATTCCAGAATAATTCTGACTGAGATATATAGATATGTGGTAGCAAGTAAGGTTATCTATAATACACTACTCTTAATAGATATAGATACCTTCACAGCTGATCTCAGTCAGTACACTAAGTCCCCTATAAATATTTATAACATCCCACTTCACCACATATATTGGGGTCTCGCTCTTGGGATTTTGAATCTTTCCCTATTAAAAATATTGGGGGTAATTCACTTCAGGGAATATAAGAATTAAAAGGTATCCTTGGGTGGAATTAAATAAGGTTGAGCTCACGGTGCCTGTGTTGTCCATTAGATATATTTAGAGATTAAATTGTTGGTTAGACATTGTAGAAATTTACCTGATAGACAATGGCGGACCTGGCCAAGTTTCGATCTGCTGCTGTTCAGACTGCAAAAGAGTTAGGATTAGATGGGCAAGTTATGGTTGCCTATGTCACCACGGAATGTGACAAATTTATTGAACGCGAAGAAAGAAGATTAGAAAAAGAGGCCGAAAGAAAGTTAGAGGCTGAGACTAAGAGGTTGCAGATTGAGGCTGAGGCTAAGAAATTGGAAGCAGAAAGAGAAGACAAAAGATTAGCTGCAGAAAGGGAAGAGAAGAGATTAGCTGCAGAGAGGGAAGCAGAAAAGGAGGAGAAAAGATTACAAAGGGAACATGAATTACGACTAAGGGAGTTTGAGTTTCAGGGCCATGCTCCTGAAAATGGTGCCAGTCCCTTTGCCTCTGATGCCACTGCTAGCCAAGGAGCCTCAACCTCAGCTATGAATTTTCATTTAGATCATTTTGTTGAGAAAGACGATGATATAGAGAGCTACCTAAATAGGTATGAACTATTAGCTACCACGTATGGGTTAGAGAGAGAAAGGTGGAGCTTAAAGTTATCTCAGGGACTTCGTGGGGCAGCTTATGAAGTTTTTGCAAAAATGAGCAGAGGTGATCAGGAAAATTATGACATGCTAAAGCAATCTCTTTTGTTAAGGTATGAAAAGAATGCAGAATTTTATAGGAAAAAATTTAGGAATGCTAAACTACTGTCAGGTGAAACCTATCACCAGTTCTCTGCACGAATAGAGACATACTTGGAGAAATGGACTTCTCTGGGGAAAACCCAAGATCTTAAGGAAATGGTCCTTATAGAGCAATTAAGAGAGTCCATGGCTCCAGACCTGAGAAAGTTTCTCATGGAACAAGGTGCAGAGAGGCTGGGTGAGTTTCTAAATGTTGCTGAAAGGTATCAAGCAGCTCAAGCAGAGGTAACAGGTAATAAAAAGAAACAAGTGGATAACTTTAGGGCACCACAGAACTTTAATAAATTTGATCCTAGAGATCAAAACAAAAGTAAGCACCGATTTGATAGGCCACGGTATGACAATAAAAATAAATTCCCACAATTCGATGAAAGGAAATATAATGAAAGAAAATCTTTCAACCAAGGAAAAAGGTGGTGTAAGAATTGTCAGATGGACAATCATGACACTGACCGTTGCAGAAGGAAACCTGTGTATATGGCAACCCTTCAGGTCAGGTCGACCTCAAGACAGGAGGAGGATATTATGTTAGATACCACTCCAGAAGAGATGAGGAAGGTACAGGCTGGGGATAAAACACTCAAGCCTTGTTTCAGAAAATTGTCAACTTGTCATACAACTCCAGGCAAGGGAGATTTTTACATGAAAAACAAGTTGATGTATAGGAAGACTGGAGCTAGATCCAAAGGTCAGGGACAACTGGTACTTCCAAAAAGATATAGGGCAGACTTAATAAGGAGCCTACATGTGAAACCAGATGGGGACCATGAGAAGATAGGTACCATCATTCAAAAGGTGGCTCACAATTATTATTGGCCCAAAGCAAGATGGGACATTGAGAATTTTGTAGAAAGGTGTAGCATAGCACATGAGGGAACACCCACAAGTGGGAACATGGATCAGGACCTGGACACGCCACGGGGCAAAATTAGGCCTGATAATAAAAAGAAATATAAATTTGAAAAAGTGGACCAAATGGAATGGGAAGCCCCTTTTCACGGACAAGCTTCACTTAACTGTTTTACAATGGCCACTATGCGGAGAGTGCAAAAAGATGTCTTACCCCAGGATAAGCCGAAAATCCCTCAATCGGACTTAAACAAACTGGAGGAAGAGGATGTAGGGAGGAAATCTCTCATCAAGAATTTTAAGTGGGGAGAAAGCCCCAAAAGAATTGGTAGCGGTCGTTTTGTGAATGATAATTCTGGGAGGAAAAATCATCACTATAAAGCTTCGAGTGGAAGAGACCATACCGGTGCATGGACAAATAGGTCCACACAATTAAAGGTCCATATGTAGCTATGTTAAGAACGTGGACTGATGAAAAGGCAGAGGAAAACATTACATCTGCATACCAATATGTGAATGAGCTGACCACTCGGTTAAAAACTGGCTGGAAACTTGCCAATGAAAATTTGAAACAAGCCAGGAAGAAACATGCTGCCTATTATAACAGGAAGGCGAAAGACAGAGATTTGGCTGTGGGAGAGAAGGTACTGCTTCTTTTGCCCGGGAGTCAGAATAAGTTACAAATTGGATGGCAGGGTCCATATACAGTTCTAGAGAAGGTGTCTAGAACAAATTATAAGATAGATAAGAAGGGGAAAGAAAAAATCTATCATGTGAATCTCCTGAAGAAATATTTGGAAAGAGAACATCAGGAAGAGACACACTTGTTGACCTTGTCCATCGCCATGGAGATGAAAAAGGAACCACTTTCATCATTTGAATATCCATTACACCCCTGTGAGACAGCAGCACAGGTGAAAATCAGTACACATTTAACGAAAACTCAGAAAGAGAGAGTGCAACAGGTTCTAAATAATCATGCAGAGGTGTTAACAGACCGACCAGGGCATACAAACCTATTGGAATATGATATGAAACTAATAGACTCCACACCTGTCTGTATGAAACCATATTCGATTCCGTTTGCTAAGGAGAAAGCTTTGAAGGAAGAGATAGACTATCTATTGAAGGAAGGAATTATTTCACACAGTGAATCTTCGTATAGTTCCGGTGTTGTACTCTTAAGGAAGCCCTCTGGAGAACATAGACTCTGTATAGATTACAGGAGACTGAATGCTATTACAGAAGGACAGGTGGATCCATTGCCGGATACAAATCAGCTGTTTGCCAGACTAAATAAAGCTAAATATTTCTCCAAAGTGGATCTGAGTAAAGGATATTATCAGATTCCAGTAAAGCCTGAGGTTAGACCATACCTAGCTTTTAGTACCTCAGAAGGACACTATGAGTTTAATAGATTGCCATTTGGATTGAAGAATGCGCCTAGTGTCTTCTCTAGAATGATGAGAAAATTATTGGATCCTCTGAATAATCCCTGTATAACAAATTTTATGGATGATATCCTTATAGCAACAGAAACATTTGAGGAACACATTGACTCTCTGAACATGCTGTTTGATCGACTTAGGGAGGCAAATTTAACAGCCCGACCAACCAAATGTTGCGTTGGATGTAAAGAATTGGAATTTTTGGGACACACAGTTTATCAGGGAAACATGACCCCTGACCCAAAGAATTTAGAGAAACTACAGAAAGCCCCGAGACCACAAACCAAGAAGGACGTGAGATCCTTTGTCTCATTATGTGGTTTCTACCAGAAGTATATCAAAAACTTTAATTCCATATGTGCACCGTTAACTGAATTGACACGTAAAGGACATCCAGATCGCATTACATGGACACCACAATGTGAAATGACTTACCAAGAATTGAAGGAAAAGCTCACAAGTAAACCCATTTTGAAATTACCTGACTTAAGTCAAGAATTCATAGTAAGGACGGATGCAAGTAATATTGGGTTAGGTGCAACTCTACTACAGAAATCAGATGCATTGGATGGGGAATTAAGCCCAGTGGCATATGCTAGCAGAAAGTTGAATAAAGCTGAAATCAACTACTCAACTAGCGAAAAAGAATGTCTTGCAGTAATATGGGCGATAAAGAAATTCAATATTTATCTATATGGGAAGGCATTTAAGTTGCAAACAGACCACAAACCTTTATCGTTTCTAGCACAGGCTAGGCATGAGAACTCCAGGTTACTCCGATGGTCTTTACTTTTGGCTCCATATAATTTTAGCATTGAGTATATATCTGGAAAAACCAATTTGGGAGCGGATTTTTTAAGCCGTCATCCGTGTGATGAGAATCACCGTAAACCCCAGAAATAATAATAAATTTCTCTATGTGTATATAGAATAAAGGACTGACATATAATGTCTGTTTTAAGAGGGGAGGTGTCGTGGAATATTCTAATCCACATATATAAATTATTAGGTAAATATGAAGCCTAACAAATAAAATTAATAAAGAAAAGAGCAAATGGTAAAATAACAGTGCTGTCACAAAGAAGGTACTCGAAATCCCCCTTGTTTTCTGCTTCGTCTGCAAATTGTAACGCTTTCACGTTGATAGTAAAAGCTTAATGTATTATTACCCACTTTCTTCAATAAAATGTGCTGCCTTTCTAAGAAAAACCTTGAAATATGCAAGTTGACCTAAATTTTAAATTCCATTCATGTCTTTTTCTACCCTATGTTACCAAAAACAAAAGACAGATGGACTAAAGGATAGCGAGAAGGGAGAGGCAGAAAGCCGAACACTAAACACGCGTCGCGCGATACACAAATGCTGCCATCACGCGTGTAAGACTACATGCACTAACTTTTTTGGACGAACAGTGATAAAATACACTACCCTTCCCAGAGTTAGGTTTTAAAATCATAAAAAACGCTTATTAGGAAAGATAACAATAGATGGGTTTACGCTTGAAAACATTACAGTACCCAGACAGCACATCTTCGAAACAGGAGGTAGAAGGAATTGCATATTTTGAACGCAGCCACGTAGCTCTTTTAAATTTGGATATTTGGGTTCCTTAGGGCTTGCTGACAAAGAATATGTAAAACGTTACGCAAATAGTCCAGGAATTAATAAATTATAACCAAAATAAAATAGTGGGGATGCCTGACAACATAAAATCATTTCTGCTCATAAAATTTTTTTTTATAACGTGTTTGAACAAAACCTTACGTTACAGAAATAGCCTACCATGTAAACTCCAAATTGATTGGAGCGCAACAAATGAAAGACTAACCACGATTGGTCGGGCTATAAATACTATCTTTCGTTGTTAGGGGAGACGTGAAAAGGTAACATTTTTTCAAACACTTGTCGAAACGTGGCTCCATTGGCTAGACTCGCTGATATACTCACTTAGGAGCGTTAGTTCGAGACCACTAGTGCAAATAAGCTTGATAAAGCCACAGTGCGTTGAAGCCAGCTCATATTTTGCTAAATAAAAGCCTGGAACATAAGCAGATGGGAATTTGTGCCAGTAAATGTGCCAGAATTCATTGCTAATCAACGTATCTGTGTTTATTCTATGAATTGTGTAAGCTTAAACCATTCAGTATCTTTTAATGAAAATTGAATGTGAATTGTTAATTTATGCCTGTATATATGTGTAGTTCAGTAGCAAACATGATGTAAAACCTATAATGCTCCCGCCTGAACAGAAGGTGTCGGAGGAAAGTAAAACTGCATGGAATGGCCAAACAGTACACTGACACCTAGATTATTGATTAGACAGAAATAATGCTGGAAGTGCAGAGGCGTGGTAACCATTAAGGAGGTAAATACTGGTATAAAGTATTTCAGATGAAGCTGACAGTTGGCCTAACGCTCTGAACTCAATGTTTGTGATGTATTGTGCTCAGTGTAAAAAGAAAGTATAAATTAGTTATGAAGTAGAAGGTACATCCTTCTTGTTTTCAGGGACCGTGGTCTTGATGGTATTGAGCAGCACCTGGTTAGAGCTGTGCTGAATCCAGAGTCGGACAGCATACTCCTTGGTCCATCTAGCTATCAGTGAGGTGTCTCCAGAGCCCAGGGGAGAATTCGAGCAGAAGAGTCTTTTCCTGCCGCCATCACGCAAGATAAGCTGATTTGGCCAGCTGAGCTCAACATTATGTCCCCTCATCTTGAAATGACTTTGTAAAAATAACATTCAGAGGGGAATTTAATTGTCTTAATATCAGAAACTGAGAACATCTCTAATACTAGTCCCAAAAGACAAACTATTGAAGTCATGATGACAAATACCAACAGAGCTTGAACAAAACAAAACCCGTATTACCTCATATTACTACTACACAACTGACACACATAGGATATTTTTAATAATATATGTCACTACAATATTCATATTGATAAAGTCTGTACATATACTTGTAATTAAAATTGATTGTGATTCCTGGTTCCTTTGTATTTGAATCAGGACACATATACCTTTATAACAACAGTGAATACATATTGTTATTTGGAAAGTTATCAGTGACTCCTTAAGATATTCTCATAGAGTGTGATATGTATGTGAGTGTCACAGTGTTGTCAAGAGTAGTGGATTAAATTAAATTGTTTATCTGTCTGTTGTTGTGACTTACACTTCATCATACACATACCCTAGACACATAACGTAGTCATCACACTATTCCAGAATAATTCTGACTGAGATATATAGATATGTGGTAGCAAGTAAGGTTATCTATAATACACTACTCTTAATAGATATAGATACCTTCACAGCTGATCTCAGTCAGTACACTAAGTCCCCTATAAATATTTATAACATCCCACTTCACCACAACTAGAACATTTTAATAAAACTAACTAGTCTAGTACTTATATATGTACACTCTTGCATTTATTATGTAACATTCCATGCATTTCTTTCATAATTTTTAAATCCTTTTTTTTTAAAAAAAGTTCTGGTCAACATAAAACTTGATCCAGAACAAATAAATGTAATATAATTCTATCAAAAATTTTACACTCTTGAGTTAGTTCAGTGTATTATAATATTTGTTAAATATTATTAGTCTGCTTAAATATCTGTGGGTGTATCCATAACTATCACACCACATTACATATCAGTACCCTAGACATTTTACATAGCTACATTCATTAAGAAAAAAAATTGAGTGTGAGGCCGTAGTGGTAGCAAGAAAGGCCTTCTGACAATTCACAACTACATTTTATCTCAGGAGCCTTCACAGCTGGCCTCATACATTACATTTAGTAATATCACCATCATACAATACCATCAAACCCACTACAACATTCAGTTTTCATATAAAATATATTAAATATGTCTAGCTTACCACAATTCAAGGAAATATTAAACAAGTAACGTTGACTGGCGATGAATTCTGGCACAATTTTGATCTGCCGCTTTCCAGGCTTTTCCTTTATTAGAAAATTCTTAGCCTGTTCTCAACGCACTTGATTTTCACAGGATTTATTTTCAAAAATGGCAGTGAACTGACGCTTCTATTTGACCATATCTAACGTTCTAACCAATCAGGCCATGTTTACATGAGCCTTTGAAAAAAACTATCCATCCTATAAGTTGCCATTAACAACAATATTTGTATTTGCAGTTAGACCTTACATTTTACCACAGCCAATCAAATCGTATCTAACTTGTCGGCCTCATTTCCCCCCAAAGCAGTGTTTTCCAAACATGCCATAAAAAAAAATAAGCAGATATGATCTTGTGCTGTCAGTCAACCCCATTATAGTATTTTGGCTATAATTTGTTAATTAATAGACTATTTGCGTAACACATAACATATTCTTTGTCAGCAAGTCCTAAGGTACAAGAATATATAAGTTTAATGGGGCTAAGTGGCTTCGTTCAAAATATGTATTTTTCTATGACTTTGCTGTTACCACCTGTTCACTTCCATACTATGGGATGTCTTCTGTACTGTCAGACTAATGTCAGGAGCTTAGACATAAAACAGTAGAATGTCAGGTTTCCCAATAAGACTTTAAACCTGTTTTCAAAACCTAACCTCGTATCGTTAGTGTTTTTTATCACTGTTTATTTGAAAAAAATCAGGCCTTCATGCGTTTTGCGTGTGATTGGCGTTCACTTTTTAATCGCGAGACGACGTAGTATTATTGCTTCGCTCCGTCTATCCTTTCTCGTCTCTGCTTAGCCCGTCTGTCTTTTTAGGTCAACTTTGTGTGTATAATTTCATTAATGTAGTATTCGTATCTAGGTCATTATGCAGTTTGCATATCAAGGTCTTCTAAGAAATACAGAACCAGTTTTATTTTTAGAAACGACTGTGATTCGCGTGTAGTTTATGCAGACAAAGTAGAAAAAGGGGATCTCTTGTTCAGCCATTATGGCGTTCCACAACGCAGGCGTTCGCTATTGGGAAAGCACTGGTCTTTCACCATTCTTCTTTCTTTCATATTATTTCGTTCGGCTTTACATTTATGTTCTAATTTTCCAGTTTTGTTCCAATTTATATAGGGGTATCTAGAATTTTTCACTACAGCGGGACCAAAAAAAAAAAAAAAAACACACACACACACAAAACCTAGATCTAGGTGAATCAACGTAGGATTGGCAACGCTGCTGTGAACAACTATGGGAATAACTTAACTTTCACCGTTTGTTTACTATTCCCCAGCCTATTGCCATTGCAGAACAGAATTTAGCTGATAAGGCAGAAGGCAAGCGTGCTGCAAGAAAGGTCAGAATGCACAGCAACACTACTATCGACTCTTACCATGTGTGCCCCGTATGTGGCATGGCCTGTAGGGCCAAAATAGGACTAATTAGCCACATGAGATCACGGCACAGATGTGTCACAACTCAAGTCTGAAACTGTCGCCATCTTCGCTTGCGATGGGCAACTATTATTATTATTATTATTATTCCCCAGCCTAGAATTTAGCCTCTTTATTTCTTAATGCCAGTGTTTCTCAATAATTTTTTTTATTTTTTTCCAAACCGGAACGCATACAAATTTTCCAAGGCCAAAAGAACCCTTACTATGCAATTCTATGATCGTATAATTCTTGCCAAGAAAATATATTTGTAAAGAGATGCTATCTATATATTACACAACTATATAGAGACAACTTATGAAATGGCTAAACAACTATAAAAGCCATAATCAAGTCCAAATAGGATAGAGAACACACAGGTCACATACAAGATGATGCCTATCGCCAGCTATCT
Organism: Oreohelix idahoensis; assembly: GCA_024509875.1. Lineage (NCBI taxonomy): Eukaryota > Metazoa > Mollusca > Gastropoda > Stylommatophora > Oreohelicidae > Oreohelix > Oreohelix idahoensis. The sequence continues at coordinate 16,317 of JAMPIV010011214.1, forward strand.
TAAGTGAGACCAGGTCTTCATTTAACTCATTCATTCCAGAGTTATTTTGCACGCTGTGCCAGACTTTTTTTGTGGGAAGAATTTTATAGAGTGAAGTGTTCATCTTTCAGTCTAAATTTGTTTGTGAATTTTCCTTTGAACATGTACTTATTATATACCAAACTGTAGGGAAATGGATAGAGAATTCAAATATATAATGTCTGTGGTAGTATTAACACAAGTATGTTCGGTATAATTTAATCATTTTGCATGTAAAATTGAAAAACGCTAAAAAGTTGACTGTAGAATACGATCTTACCAAAGACAAATTACTGTCGTAGACAATAAAACTTTCTTTTTAGTCTTCAAACGTCAAGTTAATCCATATACAAAGTAAAAAAAAACATGCTTATGGCCAAAATTAGTACATTTAGTGTTATTCGCACCAGTTTTTCCGTGGTTCTTTGTAAGACAAAAATAAATTATGCAATCGTGCATTACTTAATTTTCAAACAAATAAATAAGAATAACGTCATATAAATACTTTTTTACTCTTGTTTAATGTTTTAATACTATCCCTAGCTTCATCTTCTACCAAGAACTAGTGATTAGATGTTACGGTAGGTCTAGTTTTGTTGCTTTTTGATCGGCCAGAATATGACTACGCCCACTCATCAACTAAATCTAGTGTGTCTAGCTTTTCTGCATATATTCCGTATTTTGACAACAAACTGTGACTACCAAACAATCATCATCAATGTCAGCAATGTTTCAAAGTAGTTTGACACAATTATTTGCTTAGGAGACTTAGAAAATGTAAATATAAAGCGTGACATATTTCTCTAGCAAAAACAACGAAAAACGTAAACACGCGAATCTTCACAAAAATTGTGATAATAACATCAAAACACGCACATGTGCTGATTAACTAAAGTCAAATTAGTTGTTTAAATAGTAGCGGAAGTCATTCTACGAGTTTTAATATATGAACTGCATTAAGCGTTGGTCTGGAGTCAAAGAGTTAATGTACTTGCTCCAAGACCTAAAGGTCTTTTATATTTGGACATGCGCCCAAATATAACCGACTAGGTTGAACGGGATGCGCCTCGCCAAAACGAGGAAAAATTTTCTTTAAAAAAAAAGTCATCATTTTCCGCTTACGTACTGGTCACAATAGACTGAGCTACCAGCTATATCACAAGTACAGGATTGGTCCAACAGATCTCTGCTCCTGTGGCACCAGCCCATGACAGCCGAACATCTGCCCCAGTTCTGCCCAACTAACAGCAGTGAACGGAGTGGCATTTGGCAACAACCCACTTCTCTCAACAAAAAAACTGTTTGGAGACGTCAAAAACTTTGAGCTGATTACTGCCTTTATTAGAGTTATTAATTTAGAAGTCTGAAGGCGAACGAAGTAGAAGAAGAAGATATATTACACACACACGCACACAAACATATTCATGTACTTTTTCATGCCATGTGCTGTTGTGGCATGTAGTGAAATTGACAGAGATACAACGGTAAAATACCTCCAAAGATAACATGTAAGGATAAAAACATAATGCGTAGGCTGCTGATAGTACATGATCGCCCAGACCGCGGGTCATCACCCTCCATAAAAATTGACTTGCTAGACAGGAGGGGAACGGCGGATAAAAGGAAAAAAATATGACTGGAAAGATTGCGTGAGACTAGAAAGGCTAAGGAGACGCAATTGGGGGGGAAACGGAGAAAAGTCACGTTTCCCAAGTTGACATAAAGTAAGGAACTCGACAGAAGGGACCTTGGATATGTTACGCCACAGTCATTTATTGGTCGCTTTTGCGATACCAAGCCTTTGATTTGAATTCAGCGGCAGAACGCGGATGTTTGGAATATTACAAAAATTAAAAAGTAACTTTTTCGTAATATTAATGTTAGGAATATAAAAATTAGCTGGCCGGATGGCCCATTCTGAGCAGTGAACTAATATGTTCTAATTTTACAGACGGATAGATAATATTGAAGATAATGACAAAAGACAGTGTTGTTCACATCAACGACAGACTGTATGGAATAAAAAGTGTCGCTATTTGCACAAAAAAAAACACGACCTCGAGACGCAGGTGTTCAAATCTACTTAGTAGGGAAGCGAAGGGACATTGGTGGGAGCTGTGTCTAAATATAACTTTTAACGACAAAATTTTGGAGGGGAGAGAAAGGTTGGTTCAAAAATCAAGTACGTTTTGAAAAAAACAAGTAGAGACGGACAGACTAACAGATAAACATCCATACTTGACTGAAGCATGACTGAAATGACTTTAGGGTAGGAAATTTGAATTTCAAATAAACCTAGGCAGTGATTGGCCACAGACAATCATTTTATCGGCGCTCAGACGCGCAAGTGGGGCCATTCCTCAATAGTTGTTCGATGATAGACACAGTATTTTAAAGTGTGGTGATTTCCAAATGAAAGAAAGTGAAATAAGTTCAGGGACGCCATACTATAGCCAGCAGCTCAGCTGAGTTTTGCTAGCATTTCTGTGTTCTTTATTCATAATCTGGTAAGATTGAAATTATTTCTTTGTATATTTTGAATATTGTTTAATGTTCGAGTGATTTGATACTGCCATATCGAAATCTAGCCTTACAAACAAGTAGGGATTTGCTCTAGACCCCCCGCCCAAGTCAGGGTCTAGGGACCAACAATATACATAAACTCCAACAAGGGTTAGGAAAGACAGATCAAGTGTTGAGAATAATGAAACATATTACCTATCCACTTTTAGGGAAGGAAACTAATAAATATTTTTCAGAATCTATAGTCTGGGAGGACCTATCTGATGTAAAACCACCATGGTAAATGTGCTGTTTGGTCAGAGAGATCTGACCTGTCTGTATGATGTGGTTGTTGTGTCCGTGTTGTGTCCAGACGTGGGTAGAGAATAGAATTTTGACACATAGCCAATACTTTGATTGCAGAGCTGTGAGTTTCAGCTGTCAACAAGGCGGTGTCCATTCAGTTGGTGATCTTACTCGAGTGTATCTGTGCAGTACGTTGTGACAGAGACCACTATTATTGCCCGCCAGCACGGAGAGGTGGGACCACCAGATTTCAGCACCAGAGCTACATATGCAAGATGAGTGAGCCTCTGGTCTGCTGGAAGTTCACCAACGCCTTTTAGTTGCTAATACCCCATAAAATTCCTGCAATTTACTGGACACTGTGTAGTCAATATAGACAGGTGTGATGAGGCCACCCCAACAGCACAAGCATTAACTATCCTCCCAAGTAGATGACTACTAGAACATTTTAATAAAACTAACTAGTCTAGTACTTATATATGTACACTCTTGCATTTATTATGTAACATTACATGCATTTCTTTCATAATTTTTAAATCCTTTTTTTAAAAAAAGTTCTGGTCAACATAAAACTTGATCCAGAACAAATAAATGTAATATAATTCTATCAAAAATTTTACACACGTGAGTTAGTTCAGTGTATTTTAACATTTGTTAATATTATTAGTCTGCTTAAATATCTGTGGGTGTATCTATAATTATCACACCACATTACATATCATTACCCTAGACATTTTACATAGATACATTCATTAAGAAAAAAAAAAAAAATTGAGTGTGAGGTCGTAGTGGTCTGACAATTCACAACTACATTTTATCTCAGGAGCCTTCACAGCTGGCCTCATACATTACATTTAGTCATATCACCATCATACAATACCATCAAACCCACTACATGGCATCATTTCTATATTTATCTCGTTGGCATACTACAAGTATTACTGAGTCGGTAGTCTCTCTTCACATTAAAACAAATGGCATGAGCGTTACTGACCATATACAGGTTTGCAAACGTATAAATTATCATATAAATATGATATTTATTTATACTATACGAACATAGACATTCACAACTAATATAATCCTAAATAAGAAAAGCATTTGGATTTTCCCACGGTATTTCATGCTCTCTACGACTCCACCTCAGTTTGGGCAAAAAGAAGCTCTCACAGCAAGCAGAAGAGAGGAGAAAACGTCGAGAAAAAAAAATCAGCTGTGGGCTAGCACCTCAGGGGCGCATTCCCATAGTCAGTTATGACTGGAGAGGCTATTAATATTATTATTATACTTCATACCATATTCCCAATATGCCTCAATGGGTATGTAACGGGATCCTTACTTCAACAGTTTTATATATTTATTTATTCCACGATTTCTCGCGGAACCCCTAAGGATGAATTGCGGAACTCTTGGGTTCCACAGAACACTGGTTGAGAAACACTGCTTCATATGTTCGGCAGGTTACGGATTGTTGTCAACCTCCCGATCCCACCCACCAAACCAATCGCTTCCTATCTTTCCCCCCCCCCTCCCTCCCCCACCCCCATAACGTGCTGTACGCAATATTACGCTCGTATGTGAACTCTGCCACGACCTGTGTATCCTATGACTGAATTTCTGGTCTGCGGAAGTCAAACAAAGGAAACATCTGTTGGCTCTGTCTGGGCGTGATATTAACCAGTCGTAGACGGCGCCCCGCCTCGGGCTGTATTTGAAATGGTTATCTAGTTGTGGGGAGAGGGGAGTTCGCTCCGCATTTGGCAGGATAAGAAGGGTGGGGGTTAAACAAACAAAAAATTTTAATATGAAAAAAAAAGGTAATGCGTCTGACTAGGAAATAAGACAAAAACAACTTCTGACGTTGCAGCCACAACCAGACCTTCGTCCGAGATAGAAATGGAAGCGAGAGATAAGTGAGAAACACGAGAAAATAAATAAAAAGAAATCAACCTGTAAAAGGCTGCTTGTCATGGATTGCGTGATGAACGCGCAAAATGGCAACTATGAAGGCAGTGGCGTAAGTAAACTGTAAGAGGCCCCAAGGCAAATGTCGCTTTCGTAAGGTTAACTGGAAAATTAGACAGGTCAGAACTTTATATTCGGACGCACGGAGGAAACCATTCTACAGGTGATATGAGAAACTGAGACATGCAATGATGTTTAACATATCAACACAGGAAACTAAAAGGATTTACAGCAAGGTGAGGGTCCCTTTCTATTACTAAATTCAGGGGCCCACTCTGTGCTGAGGCTTAAGTTTTTTGCCCAGTTCACCAAGATGGTAGTTATGCCACTGCACGCAGAGATAAGAAGAGAAGGTGGTCCGTATAAAAGACCAACTTTCAGGTTGAACAGGGTATTACAGCAACATAGTAGACGAAAACAACAACAACAGTTATCGCTCTGATAAAACCAAATAAGTTGAAAGGAACGCGCCTCGCCAGACGAAGGCAAAAACCGAAAAAAAAATTATCGCACGTGGTCATGTGGCGCCGTAGTGGCGATATGTTTAATTTGTTCCCCGTTTGCTTTCTCTGTTTGAATCTATTATTAGTCAACCTTTTGGATTGTACTTCTGGGAGTGGGTGGAAGGGTGAAGAAAGTTATATATTAGAAATGTCAATCTGCTAACATCGACTCGTGTTAAGCATAATGTCTGAAAGTGGTGACCCAGGGTGCAGCGCGGCAAACTGGAATGTGACCAAAGAAACGAAAAAAACTGGCATTTTGTCATTCGCAACATGTCTTGCAGCGGCCGACTTTCTTCTTTTTCCTCGTTCGCCCTGAAAAGGACGGTGGTTGCGTTGTGTCTGTTTACGCCGTAGCTGTGATATCTGCACCTTTCGGTCGACACATCCGACTTCAGCACGGCATTTTTTGGGACCGGGTTTGCCTTCCCTCTGCGATCCGTACTCTGTCAGCCAGACTGCACTGCTGCAGACTGTTTCCAGGACCACCACGTGGAGGTGGAGTACGGTCTTGGTCAGTTATGGTTCGCTGACCCTGATGCAAGCAGTCAAGCTATGGGTCGCTGACTGCATTCTCTATTGCTGCATCTTTTGGTCCCGCAGCGGCCGATTGACAGTGGTTATAGCCCTGGTCTCTCCCGGCAACGGTGCCGGTGTAGGAGGCAGGAAGGACGTACCAGGCATCACGCACTGTACAGTGCTTCCTACCGTCAGGTAGGGAACACTGGACAAGTGATTCTTGCCTAGGTAGCAGGCACTTAACTCGGGCAGGAAGCACTGTACAGTAGGAGGTGGGAAGGACGTACCCAGCAACACGCACTGTACAGCAATTCTTGTCTGAAAAAAAAAAATAAATAAATTGGTATATCGCACTACGTTGTAGTTATTATAATCCATTTGGCAGATATTACCACCTTTCCGTCCTTTAAAGGACAAAAGACTGGAGAGATAAAGAGTAAAGATGTTTTTATGTTTGCTTCATATGTTATTGATTTATAGTATGTAAACAAATTTTATGAAATTTTTCTAATTTCGTCTAAGATGTATGGTAGGAAATTATTATTTCAATATTCATTCCAAACAGGTATCGGTATGGTGCGTGTAGTGCGGTATGGTGCGTGTAGTGGGATCATAATTTGGGCAGTCAATAATAAATATAAGGTGGTCCTATTGCAGATGCTGTCGTAGTGGAGTGAAGTGTAAGAGACTTCACTATACTGAGTCCAGCATCGAGAGGTGAGGTGACAAGTTCCCCTTTTCGCTGCTTTTTCGTTCCCTAACTCACGAGCAAAGGTACCCATTTACAGCTGGGTAGACTGGAGCGTGTCGATACCGTGAATCGAACCCAGCACTTTTGCCGAGAGAAACCAGCGCTCTAACCACTCTTTCAATCAGACGCTCAATAAATATATAAATAAATAATATTGCATATGTAATTGTACTTCTGAATATTTTTATTAATTATAATTGTTTAACTAAAAAAAATATATGTGTTGCGTGATAAATTCTCGCAACATCGTTTTATTTCAATATCTGTTTTATAACGCAAGGGCAACAACTGCTTGGAATTTATAGTCACTTTTCTCGGTAAGCATTTGTCTTCTCGCGTTGGTATCGAATGCAGTTAAGTTTGAGCTGTGGTCGTTTTGCGCTGGACTGCGCATGACTTGTCTTGCTTCTTTGTCGATCGGTTTCCGCCCACCACTAGTGGGAGTGAGCGATTTGGAATGGCGAAAGAGATGCCTCGTTGAAGAGGGGATCTCCGCTATTTTTGTTCTTTCAGGGATGTGTAGTCCTCTTAATGGATATTTCGTTTATTCGAGATAATACCTCTAGTGTTTCCCACATGTCGGGAGGCGTGATATTTCTGTGTATTTCATGAAAGCAAGGTAAATTGACTCTTTCATTAACTCTATTGATTTTGGGTCGTGAGCGATTTCGATTCATAGCCTGTCTGCGAAAGTCGTCGTCACGAGATGTTTTTTCCCAGCTCACATGTCGCTGCATTGTACTGCATCGGTTGATGCAGGTACCAAGGACCATTACTTGCTACTTTGTTAAATGAACTAGGTTTGGAAAACCTTTATTATCTAGAGGATATTTTTGAGGACATTATTTATACTTCGGCAGACGTGTCTGTCTTGCTGAAGTCAAACTAAGGAGAGTGAACTGATCTCATACATCTGGTTATCTCCTGGCTGTTATAGAAAAGGATGGAGTTGTTCACCTGACTACATTTACAGCACTTTGAAATATAACATGCATCTGACTCATCATTGTAATGCTGTCTACCGTTTATTGCTGTATTGAATGTTGCTGTGATAATGACTGTTTGATGTGCCTACACATTTGCGTAACCATTTTGTCACTGTGGCGTCCACAATAAATAATGAAGAAAAACGTCAACGGCTGTTTCAAGACTCATTGACTTTATACGTCGTGAGTTTACTGACGTCCTATGTGGATTGCCCTGTTATTGTTGCATGAACATTGTTTTGACTAACACATCTACACACTACACAAAACCAGACATGCGGATGCCATCCATCATCATATGGCATCACGCATCATTTGGTGGCCATAAGCTGGTTTGATTCTGGTACCAGCAAACACGGGGTCCCTTACCCACTTCATTTTCAACAAGAATTCATCAGCATCCTTCAAGAAATTAACATTCTTCAATACAGTCAACATCTTCAAAATTTTCAAAGTAATCGGCGTTGCCCGGTAAAAGTCAAATTTCAATTTTTTGACGGAAACAAGAATTTGACAGTACCCGGCGTTGTTACATGTTGCCGGATAACTCGGACTGCTGTTATCTTTTACGCAAGTCAAGCAAGTTGCTGCTGTCAAGGTTCCAGTGCTGTCGTTTTTTGAGAAGGTCAAGTGCCGGTTGAAACGGGTTGTTTTCTGAAGAAGGCCAAGTACCGATTTCCATCAACTTACTTTTGGATTAGAAGGTCAAGTGCCGAAACAACTCAACACACAGTATTTCAGAAGCTCTTGTACCATCGTGTTAGCAGTGGAAGCAGTTCAGATGTGCCATCATCGTTGGAGCTTCGCTCTTTAGGACGTTGATTGACATCCGTTTTTCTGCTGTTCTACGATTGGAAGCCTATAAGTTAAGTGGCCTGTTTGTATGTAAACTGTGCCCTTATACTTCTGCTGAGTCTTCTGTGTATCATCTCATTCTATATGTTTTATGTTTATATGTTATTTGTATATTTATATGTTTATATTTCAGCGGGTTCTCGGTTGGGTGGTGTCTCCGTTAGATTATGCCACGTCATAGAGGTCGTCTATTGTGAGCGTTTTCTGTAAGGTTTGCAAATTTCCAATACTGGAATTTGCTAAGCGACTTCTGTTGCTATTTATGTTAGCTGTGATGACATGTTTTAATATTGTTTTCGTTATTATTTCGCATTCTTTAGTTTTGTTTTGATTTGTTTGTGTTTGTTAGCCTACTCTTGTCTATAATTTAGTTTCATACAACATTTTTGTTTATACACTGTGGTGTCATGTATTTTGTTTAATTCTATCGCAGATATCGTCACATTTTTTGTGATATTTCATTAATTTCTGCTTTATTTTTAGTTGATTTCTGCGAAAGTTTTTGTATTGTTGCTGATCTTTGTTTATTGTTTACATTGTTATTGTTTACATTGTTTGTATTGTTTACATTTTCAATGTTTACATTCTGCATGTGTTTACATAGTCATTGTTTACAGTTATAGTAATTAGTTAATGGGCTATGCTAATGCACTGTTACTACTATACTGATGATAAATGAATGATGAATAGTGTCGTGCACTATTGAATGAGAAGTGCACTTATGATCAAGAATTGAGTGCTGATATTTCATATACAAGTTCTTTGATTGGAGACTTGTTTCCCACAGAGACTGGGATAATATAAGGTGATGTGAATATACAAGTGCTTAATTAAGACTTGTTACACTTAGGTTTGAAATAAATTAGTTAATTATTTCAGGTTTTGGACTCATATGTTAGACAACATGTCTACATTTGAGCACTTTATTGAGCAGGGTAAATTGCTTGGGAAGACTGGTGATAAGTTAGAAGAATTTGCAACTGCTCGATATGATAAAGCAATGGAAGCTGAACAAAAGAAACTGCAGATGCAGGTGGATGAAAAAAGATTCCAAATGGAAATGGAAAAACAAAAAAGGGAATCAGAAGCTGAGGAGAGAAAACTCCAGCTACAGCTAGAAGCTGAAAGACTTCAAAAAGAGGCTGAGAATAAAAGACTTGAAAAAGAGGCTGAAAATAAAAGACTTGAAAAAGAAGCTGAAAATGAAAGACTTCAAAAAGAGGCTCAGGCTGAGGAAAGAAGATTACAGAGAGAGTCTGATGAGAGGAAAGAGAAAGCAAAAATGGAACATGAAGAAAAGGTCTTAGCTTTAGAGTTGGAAAAATTGAAATTGACAAGCATGAGTAATGGTAATGATTCAAACAAGGGTTCATCTTCTGGTAAGGCTAATAATGATACTTTTAAGATTAAGTTACCAACATTTAGTCCTTCCAGCGATGACATAATGTTCTATCTGGACAGATTTGAACAAGCATGTACAGCTCATAACATAGACAAAGCAAAATATGTTTATCAGTTATCAGGGATACTGACAGGTAAAGCTCTAAGTATATTAAATATGGTGGATGAACCTGACAAGAACAGTTATGAGGTTGTCAGGGCCGCTTTGTTAAAGAAATATCAGCTTAACGAAGACGGCTATCGTCTACAATTTAAAAACATGTTACCTGAAAATGGAGTTGAATTCTCCGAGTTTATTGCAAGAATACGCATTACTTTCTCACGATGGGTTGAACTATCTAAGACGGAAAAAACTTATGAAGGACTTATGGACTTAATACTTAGAGACAAAGTCATGTCGTCTGTCAATGAGTCTTTCCTTGTTTTCCTTCATGAACGTAAACCTAAAACAATAAAAGAAATGGAAGATTTCTGTTGCCAATACGTAACTGCGCACCCACACATAACCATGGGTAACTCTAAGGTGAAAGAAGGTTTACCAGTTGCTTCGGCAGCTCCGTATGGTCAAAACTTTGCTCGTAGATCCCAACAAAATTTTGATAGAAAGAGTAGCGGTAATTTCTGTCAAAATCATGGAAATCAATTTCATGGTGATTCTTCTTCGAAGAATTGGAGACAACCTGATAGTACTCGTTACTATCACCCTAATAATTATAAGCATTTCAAAAGAGGATATGGTAATAGAGGTTATTCCTGCCGAAGACCTCAGAACCAAACAAATAGATGTTCGCATCAATGTGAACATGATAGTAATCGTGGAAACTGGAATTCGAACCAGTATAACAATTACAATAGAGACAATAATAACTGCAGAGATAATAATAACTCTGATAACTTCAGAGGTAATTTTTTTTTTTTTTTTTTTTTTTTTTTGCGTACGCCCGCTAATACTCGAGGCGAAATCTCAGGTTATTATTAATGTCTAACCTGACATTGATTTTACGTGAGTATCCCTTTTCTTGTACAGAGACAGGTGTCCCTCGCCATTCAGGCAAATACTCGCCGATTTCGGAGGTACCCATTGCAGCTGGGTTGGCTCAGGAGCCGCCAGTCCCTGGTCGACGACACTCCTTCAAATGTCCTCGCCAGGTCTCGAGTTAATCCAGTCCAAATCCCGGTCGACGAAAAATCCTCAAATGCCGTCGCCCGGGTTTGATCCTGTATCACCCGGTCGCCAGAGCGGTGTTGTAACCACTACGCTAGCGCGGCTCCCTATGAGGTAATAATAGTCGGGGTAGATCTCAACACAAAAAAAAGAGATATCAGCAGGCTAATGCTGTACAACAGGAAACTGAGGCAGCCTGTAATCATGTTGTTGATAGTAAAAACTTTGACGCTGTCACTAGTTCTGCTTTTGACTTTGAGAGAGCAAACAAATGCCCCCAATGCAGTACTTTATTCGAACCGGGTACCATAACTACTTTGAGTTGTGGTCACCCACTTCCCGCTCTTCCTGCTGCTGTTGCGCATGACGGGAGGGGTTCTTTAATTCTACATAAGGGTCTTGTTAATGATACTCCGGTCTCACTACTTTTCGATTCCGGATGCACCACTATTGGTGTTAGACAATCGCTTGTAGATCCATCTTGTGCTACAGGAAGGGTTATTAAATGTGTCACATTTGGCGGCACTCTAGAAAAATATCCTACTGCTGTAATTCGCATTGCCACTCCTTTCTTTACTGGAGATGTGCATGCTTGTCTCTTACCTAATCCTATTGCGGACCTTATTATTGGTCGTATTCACGGAGTTAGGGAGTGTACCCCACAGCAGATTGCTGCTTGGGAAGATAATAACATGCAAGCTACAAATGCAGTAGTTACAAGAGCACAAGCTCTACAAACACCCGAAACTTCACTGAATAGTGATAATGAAGTTGATAGCCAAGATAGTCACTTAGTAATCACTCGTGACTCTTTCATAAAATTGCAAGAAGAAGATTCTTCTTTAAAAAAATTCTTCGTTCTTGCGAAGAAAGGTGATCCGAATCAGGATACAAATAGAAAATCTTGGATTGCAATGAGAAACGGCGTACTTGTACGTATGGTACAAGATTCGGCTACGTCGGCACATTCGCAAATTCTTGTTCCCAAGAGCATGAGAGTCCAAATATTGCAACATGCTCATGACTCGCAATGTGCTGGACATATGGGTTTTGCCCGTACGAAGTCGAGAGTCCTTGCGGCTTTCTTTTGGCCTTTTGTCAATAAGGACATTCGTATTTACTGCCGATCATGCAAGGTATGTCAGGAGGTCAAATCTAGAGGACCACGACATGCTGCGCCTATCCAGGCTGCTGACATTCCTATTCGGCCGTTTCAGAAAATGGCCATAGATATTATTGGCCCTTTTAAGGTCAAGTCGGCCAGAGGACATCAGTTTATCCTTACATGTGTCGATATGTGCACACGTTGGCCAGAGGCTATTCCTCTTAAGAGCATATCTACTACAGATATCGCAGATGCTCTTTGGTTGATATTTTCTCGCTTGGGGTTCCCCAGAGAAATATTGTCAGACCATGGCACTCAACTCATATCTGACACTATGTCACAGGTAATGTCTACCTTACATATTGAACGATCTCTCAGTAGTATCTACCATCCTATGTCTAATGGGTTAGTTGAGCGTCTGAATAGAACGCTCAAGACTTTGCTTGGTAAGATAACTGAAGATCATCCTCAAGATTGGGACAGGGTTTTACCCGCGGCTCTCTTTGCCTATAGAGAAGTCCCTAATGAACACACAGGATTTTCTCCCTTCGAACTTGTCTTTGGCGCGCGTCCACGCGGCCCTATGTCTTTATTACACGATCTCATCACTGCCGATGATATTAGCGATGAAACTCAATCCTCATATGAGTATGTCATTGCTCTTAGACAAAAGATCATTGAGGCATGTAAGCTAGCAACTGCTTCATCAGAAATTGCTAAAGAGAAGGCAAGGCAGTTTGCTAACAAGAATAGATGTCTACGACAACTTTGTCCAGGTGACAAAGCATTCGTCCTACTCCCCAGTAGGGAAAATAGACTTCTTATTGCATGGAAAGGTCCGTATGCAATAGTCTCTCGGATTTCCGATGTTGACTATGTGGTCGATATTGATGGAAAGCATAAAACTTTCCACATAAACATGCTTTCGGAATTTCACGAACGTCCGGACTATTTGCTGCCTATTTTCCAGGCAACGGATGATGCTCCTGCACCTCACGGTCATTATTCATCCCTGTCTGTCATTCAGGATGAGGAAGCTACCTTCTCTGATGTTAACCTTCCCCTTCCAGTGGTTCCATTACATTCCACGGAATCTTGGAAAAACGTTTCTGTTTCTCCTAATCTTTCTGGTGACGAACATCGACAAGTCTCGTCGATGTTACAAACATTTCAGGATGTTCTCACTGACATTCCTGGACACACAGATGTCATAGAACATGACATAATTCTTACCGACAATAATCCAATTAGGGTTAGGCCGTATCCTATTCCTATATACTTTCAGTCGCAAGTGGAAAAGGAATTGGATGAAATGATTCAATTAAATATAATTGAACCATCGACTTCACCATATTCTTCTTCCATGGTTATTGTCCGGAAGAAGGATAAGAACATACGAATTTGTGTTGATTATCGCAAATTGAATCAGGTCACAAAGTTCGACGCTGAACCGATGCCTTTGTTAGAAGATCTACTGATTAGACTTTCTAATTCTAGATTCTTCACTAAACTTGACTTGTCTAAAGGTTATTGGCAAGTGCCTTTAGCAGAGCATGCCAAACCTCTTACTGCTTTTTCTACACCTAGGGGTCTATTTCAATGGAATGTTATGCCTTTTGGTCTCATGAACGCCCCTGCCACTTTCGTTCGCATGATGCGTCGAATTCTGTCACATCGTTCGGATGTCATCGCATACTTAGATGACATCTGTCTCTTCAGTGATACCTGGGAAGATCACTATTTAGGGTTATATGACTTACTGTCCACTCTACGTGAGAATAATTTGACAGCAAAACCTTCTAAAGCTTTTGTTGGTTTTGGTGAAATCTCTTTCCTGGGTCATCGTGTTGGTCATGGTCTCTTGAAGACAGAAGACCACAATACTTCCAAAATACTGAACATCTCTGTTCCTAAAACGAAGAAACAAGTTAGGAGTCTCTTAGGTTTAATTCAATTTTATGGGAGATTTATTCCAAATTTATCTTCGATCATGGCACCTCTATCAACATTGTTGAAGAAAGGTTCGCCTAATCTGGTCCGTTGGTCTGAAGAATGCCAATCTTCACTAGACCAAATCAAGAATATATTTTCTTCTCCTCCCATCTTAAGATTACCTACTCTTGATATGACTTTTGTTCTTCGGAGTGATGCTTCATCCACTGGGATTGGAGCAGCACTGATGCAAGAATATGCAAATACTCTGCATCCTGTTATGTACATTTCTAGAAAACTAAATGCGGCAGAGAGGAACTACTCGGTTTTAGACCGTGAGTTGTTAGCGATGGTTTGGTCAATTCTAAAACTACAAAGATTCCTCCTGGGCGCACATTTCATTCTAGAGACTGATCAGAAAGCTCTTACAGCTATTCAGACTAAGAATTTGAAGAGTTCGAGATCCACTCGATATGCTATAGCTCTTCAACCTTTTCACTTCACGGTACGAGCTATCCGTGGTGCGGATAATGTGATGGCTGACATTTTGTCTAGATGCCCACATGACTCCAACTAATACTTCTGTCCTATATTTCCATATATTACAGAGTCATAACACACCTATATTTCTACAATAGATTAGCACATCTGTACTTACTTTATATGTACACACTATCGTGCTTTGTTGTCATCTTCTTCTGTTCGTTTTTTAAGATGATAGAGGAGGACTGAGTAGTTAATATAAGGGCCGTTAGTTTACTAAACAGCCACAATTATTAATAATGTATTGTACCTTATGAAGCATATTAGTTATTAATTAGCATTATATTGCTTGTACTTTCTCAGAATGTCATTGTTGAGCTGAGGACTTACCTTACGAGTTCTAGATTGTGTACTTACCCTCGGAATACCAGAGCATATGTCCTGGATCGTCATGTAGTTTAACTTTACTATGTACTTATGTCATTACATGTCAAAGAATGTACTATTTAAATTTTCCTATCAGATTTGTACATCCATTTTTAAAGACAATATTAGAGTATGCTGTTTAATGATGATTATAGTAACTTGCATACGTATATTGTGTTTACATGCTAACGTGATGTGTGTTGGTGACACCTCCCCGATGTGAATATTTTTTGAGACATATTTATTTTTCTGTTGAGGTATATCCTCACCAGACACTCTATAATTAGCCTATTGTTTGGCAATTTAGTTAATTATCAGCGCATAATTCGTGCGTTTTGAGCCGCTTATCGCTTGCTCTTTGATATTGAAAAAAAAAAAATATGTTCCACATTTTTTTTTATTCGGGAGGAGGTGGTGATATGTTGCGTGATAAATTCTCGCAACATCGTTTTATTTCAATATCTGTTTTATAACGCAAGGGCAACAACTGCTTGGAATTTATAGTCACTTTTCTCGGTAAGCATTTGTCTTCTCGCGTTGGTATCGAATGCAGTTAAGTTTGAGCTGTGGTCGTTTTGCGCTGGACTGCGCATGACTTGTCTTGCTTCTTTGTCGATCGGTTTCCGCCCACCACTAGTGGGAGTGAGCGATTTGGAATGGCGAAAGAGATGCCTCGTTGAAGAGGGGATCTCCGCTATTTTTGTTCTTTCAGGGATGTGTAGTCCTCTTAATGGATATTTCGTTTATTCGAGATAATACCTCTAGTGTTTCCCACATGTCGGGAGGCGTGATATTTCTGTGTATTTCATGAAAGCAAGGTAAATTGACTCTTTCATTAACTCTATTGATTTTGGGTCGTGAGCGATTTCGATTCATAGCCTGTCTGCGAAAGTCGTCGTCACGAGATGTTTTTTCCCAGCTCACATGTCGCTGCATTGTACTGCATCGGTTGATGCAGGTACCAAGGACCATTACTTGCTACTTTGTTAAATGAACTAGGTTTGGAAAACCTTTATTATCTAGAGGATATTTTTGAGGACATTATTTATACTTCGGCAGACGTGTCTGTCTTGCTGAAGTAAAACTAAGGAGAGTGAACTGATCTCATACATCTGGTTATCTCCTGGCTGTTATAGAAAAGGATGGAGTTGTTCACCTGACTACATTTACAGCACTTTGAAATATAACATGCATCTGACTCATCATTGTAATGCTGTCTACCGTTTATTGCTGTATTGAATGTTGCTGTGATAATGACTGTTTGATGTGCCTACACATTTGCGTAACCATTTTGTCACTGTGGCGTCCACAATAAATAATGAAGAAAAACGTCAACGGCTGTTTCAAGACTCATTGACTTTATACGTCGTGAGTTTACTGACGTCCTATGTGGATTGCCCTGTTATTGTTGCATGAACATTGTTTTGACTGAACACATCTACACACTACACAAAACCAGACATGCGGATGCCATCCATCATCATATGGCATCACGCATCAATATGAAAGAAAGATCTTGGTTGTTATATCACACTGTGGATACAAACAGACTTTCCGTTAAGGAAAAGACATGAAATAAGCTTCATTTAATTATTTACAGGTATCATACTGAGACGGCGTGTCAAGGGTGGCTGACGTTCAATCTTAGTTTACGTGTTCAAAACCCACATTTTTACGAGCCAATTTTAGGGAGTACATTTGAGACATGACAACCGTTACTGGTTTAAGTTTTACATGAAATAATTTATCTATAATGATAACATGCAGTGTTATATATTAAAATGCGAAGAAATAAAAGCGCTATGACAGGTACTTAATTGAACTGGTCAGTGATTTTAAACACGCATGCAATAGTGACTTTGGTGAATGCTGAAGGGTATGCGATACATTTAACTATTCTTAGTATCTGATTGTAAATCCAACAAATATATGCACACAAACAATATATATGTAATTTTAGACTGATTAATTAATTTTCGATCTAGTCACTGTCGTCTATTTGTGCTCATGTTGGCAGTACGGACACGGGAATGGACAAAGGTGTGAGACGCAGGAGATGTAATCGGAGACGACCCTCGATTTTAGCCATCTTGGCGCTGGCTGACACCAGAGAAACACACATTGGAAGAGCACAAAACCGTGAGAGTTGTGACTCGGGCAGCAGATATCGTGGGAATGTTACCACTAGTGGGCGGACCTTGAGTTGTGTGCGATTAGGAAGATAATCCTTACTAAAATGTGATCTCATGTCATCTAAACTGAGCAGAAGACTCCTGATTTGCTCCCTAGAGTGAATTGTGTGAGAGAAAGATTGGTGAGTCAGATGTGAAAATTGTCAACATTAAACGAAAAATGATTTATTTACAAATCTTTCATAAAGATTCGTGTGTGTTTTTTATGTGCTCTTGTATCGTAATTCAAAAATAGCTAGTTATCTATAACAAGTTAACTTGATTACAATTAAACTTATTACGGACGAAAAAATAAGCTTCGTTGCCCGCTCCGCTATAAGTGTTCTGGGCACAGAAGACCATTGTGTGGACATGAGGTAAAGCATTCATATGGGCGTGAGATGTCAGGAAAAGCAAACCCGTAACAAATTCATGCTGAAATCGAATGTGTCGGGCCGAGAGGCGCAGATATCGCAGTTCATCTGTAATATCGACACAACGTAAGCCTAGATACCGCTTAGAAAAGGCCAGCATGTAAGAGTGAGATATGGTCGAGCGAACGCAAACAACAACACATTTCACAATGCGAGCAGATGACGTTATAAATTATTTGACTTTTTATGTTAAGGTAAAAATAGTTTTTAAATGCTCTTTTGGTAATAGTAGTTACTTAAAAAGCTATAGGCCTACATATGTTTAACATATTTTTAACTGACGCATAGTGATTTTCGTTGGTTAGATCTATATGTCGAAGGAATGTCATCTATCCAGTTTTACTTTATTAATTTTCTTTATTTATACACTGTCAAGGAGAAAAATAAAAGCAATTATCATGTATTATGGCTTTGGTTTTACTGGCAAATCCATTTCTCAATACATACTTCTTCTTTGTTCGTCCTGAAAAGGACTTTGGTTGCGTTGTGTCCGTTTACAACAAAGCTGCGATATTTGCACCTTTCGGCCGGCACATCCGACTTTAGCACAGCATTTGGGACCGGGTTAACCTTCCCTCTTCGATCCCTACTCACTCAGCCAGACCAGTGATGCAGCCTGTTTCCAGAGTAGGGTCTTGGTCAGCTCTGGTTCGCTGACCCTGACGCAAGCAGTCTAGCTATGGGTCGCTAACTGCATTCCTCGCTGTTGACGCGTCTTAGGTCCCTCTCAATACATACAATACAGCATTAATTATATTTATGTACGGATTTCCAATTATTGTTTTTTACCTTGTTAAGTCCTTCCTACCGAAGTTGAGTGCTTCCTACCTAGCAGGCAAGGTTCACTGTACAGTATGCGGTACCTAGATACCGCTCATTGTACAGTGTCCGCAACCGTCAGGTAGGAGGCACTGTCCAGTCTTCCCTAACGTACAGTCCTTCCTACCTCCTGCAATGGGTTCGAATCACGGTATCGTAAATGGGTACCTGGCTCTGCTCTTGAGTTTGGGAAGGAAAAGGTAGCGAGGAAGGGAACTGATTACCCCATCTCCCAATGCTGGAATTAGTATATGAAGTCTCTAACACTTCACCCCCTTCCTCCTGCGGCAGTACCTGCTATGGGACGACAGCTACGCTTTAAACATGTCTTGAGCTAGCGTTATGCTCAAGATGAATACTGGCACCTGACTGTGCTCGTAAGTTAGAGAAAGCAATGGCAGTAGAGAAAGGAATGGGTCACCCCACCTCATAAAGCTGCACCTTACCCAGTGAAGCCTCTAACACTTCATTACCCTTCTGCAATTTTTGCTATGGGGGTTACCTTTATTTGTCGTTATTGTTTGCGTTCACTCTCAGTCATATCTCTCTTTTATAATGCTGGCCGTTAGTTTTGGGCGGTAAGTACGCTGTATTTCTGCGCCTTCCGGCCTGACACATCCGATTTCAGCAAGCAATTTGTATGGGTTGGCTTCCCTGCCACCGCACGCATATACCTTGTATGTATGCTATACCTCATGTGGTATTCTATCTTAGTCCTCTAAATGAACCAATGCTAGACTATTGTCGATCTTAACATTTATTATACATAGAGATACAAACATGTCTAACATCTCACAGCGGCCATTATTCCAAGTCCCGTAACTCTCTTCTCATATCTAAATATAGGACCCTACATTCTCTCCCTTTCTTGAATAACAAAAACACACTGAAACTCAAACTATTCTACAAACATCACTAATGCAGACAGAGTCATTGTCAATACAAAACATAGCCATTGTGACGTCTTGGGACATTTCGGTGTCTAGGCGGTGGTCTGCCTGTTTGCGGTAATTGCCTGTTGTTGTCCTTGGTGACGTCAGCTGGTTCTGTGGCAGTTGGTGGCAACTCAGGACTGACAATGTCATCTAAGTAATCATCATCTGGCTGTGATTTCTTTTTGGCTGCTCTGGCCAGGTTTTCGTTGACTTTCTTGAAAAACGAGACATTTCTTGTCACAACTCTGCCTTCACCTGAAGCACTTATCATGTTTCCCCTGATTTTAGTAATCTGGTAAGGTTCTGGATTAAACCTTGGAGTTGATTTGCTGTTTTGTTCTTGTCGTACTAAAACAAAATCTCCTACTTTCAGATGAGACGGCTGTGATCGTAGTCTACGGTCTGCGTGTTGTTTCATTCTGAATTTTGCCTGTGCATCTTTTCTCTGCACATCTGATGATGCTGGTTGACTCTCTTTGGTTTCAACTGTTGGAATCTTAATCGAGACCTTTCTTTGAAACACGAGCTCATATGGTGATTTGCTTGTTGACATATGAGGTGTTGCCCTTTAATTTCTAAGGAAAGCATACAGCTGTTGTCTCCAACACTTTCCTTCAACTGCGGCTGTTTGAATGACCTTCTTGAGGTTTCTCATCATCCTTTCTACCTCCCCATTTGCCCTTGGCCAGTAAGGTGTGATTCTTCTGTGTCTGCATCCAACATGGTGCATAAAATTTTTCATGTCCTGACTGTTAAATGGGGAACCATTGTCTGTTTTTAAAGTTTCAGGAATTCCAAATGTCGAAAATATCTTGTCAATCAAAGGAATGACAGTTCTTGCTGATGTGGAATTAATGATTTCAGCAACTGGAAATATTGAATATTCATCTACCATGACAAGAATGTACTGTCCACATGGCAATGGTCCACAAAAATCTGCAGAGACCTCTGTCCATGGAGCTTTGGGAAGCTCAGACATTTTCAAAGGTGTCATGTGTGCTCCACTTTCTGTGCAAAGCTAAACAATGTGCAACAGTCTCTTCGACCATTTTGTCCTCAGACTGCTCTTTTAGTGGGTGTCTTGACACATAATCAACAGGATTATTTTTTCCAGGCTTGTATACAACATTGAAATCATACTGCTGCAGTCTTAAAACCCATCTTTCTATACGAGCAGGAGGCTTGGATGTTCTTTTTCCAAATATCAACTCCAGTGCCTTGTGATCTGATATGATGGTGAACTTGCTGCCATAAATGTATAAGTGAAAATACTCACAAGCCCACACTATTGCTAAAGCCTCTTTTTCTGTCTGTGAGTATCTAGTTTCTGTATCTGACAGACTTCTGCTGCCAAAAGCTACAACATATTCTTTGTTTCTGTCATCTCTTTGGGTTAGCATTGCCGCTAAACCGACTGGACTTACATCTACTGAGATAAATGTCTTTCTATTCCTATCAAAATAGGATGTACCAGTACTTTTTGTTAGTTCTGATTTCAGCATATCTAATGCTTTTGACTGAGTTGCAGTCTATTATCCATGGTGTGTCTTTTCTTGTAAGCATTCTTAAAGGCTGTTGCATAGTTTTTAATAAAACGTGAACAGTAATTGTACATTCCCAGAAGACTTCTCAATTCATACACATTGGTTGGTTCTGCCATGTCTTGTAGTACACTAACTTTTCTGTGGTCTGGAACAATTCCCTTCTCATGAAAAGTATATCCATAAAAATCCAATGTGTTTTTGCTGAATTCACATTTCTCTTTATTCAATGTGAGGTTATGCTGCCTCAGTCTGATGAATACCTGTTCTAGATTTTCATCATGTTCTTTTGGGGTTTTTCCATAAACCAGAACATCATCAGATACATTCAACTGTTCCTTCAGACCCTGAAGCACATTTCAAATTATATTCTGGAATGCTTCTGCTGCTGAGGCTGTTCCAAAACTGAGCCTTTTGTATCTTCTTAAACCTAGATGTGTTGAGAAAGGTGTGATGTATTTAGATTCCAGAGATAATGAAATTTGATGGTTGCCACTTCTCAGATCTAATTTGCTGAAAACCTTTGCTCCATTTAGAGCTACTATTATGTTGTCTATTGTAGGAGTGATGTGTCTCCTCTCTCTTTCTATAGCTTCATTAGGCTGTCTCATGTCTACACAAATTCTTACATCACCATTCTTCTTGATGACAGGTACTATAGGACGGACCCACGGAGTTGGCCCTGAAACTTGTTCAATCATGTCTTCTACTTCTAATCTTTTCATTTCTTCTTCTACTTTTTGCCTGATGTGAAATGGAATTCTTCTGTGCTGTTGTGCTTTAGGTTTCACATTTGCATTTATGTGTAGTTTTAGCTCAAACTTTTTCAAATTACCCACACCTTGGAACAGGTCTGAATACTTTTCAAACAGATTATGTATTCTCTTGCTGTTGATGCTATTTATTATTTTGACAACCTGCAATTTAGATGCTGTCTTATGGCTTAAAAGAATTTCATGTCCCCCTTCTACTACATAGATAGTAGTACTGGCTTGATAATGCTTGGATTCAATGGTTGTTCTGAACATTTCAACCGTTTTTAAGGGAGTCTTGGAAGCATATGCACATAACTTTTTATTAGTGGGAAACAACTGTGGTCTTTTCTTCAACTGGTTGTACGTGGTTGTGCTTATGACATCCACACTTGAACCCGTGTCTATTATTGCAGACAGATGTGTATCTTGCATTTTAATGATTGTTCTGGGGACATCTGGTCTGTTATCCAGTGCATAAACATAAGCCTCTGAGCTGCTGTCAGTGTCTGTGGTGTTTTCCTTTTTCTCAGTAACCTGCTGAACGTTATTTTTAGGGGTGAGACAAAACTTGACAAAGTGATTTTGCTTGTGACAAATGTGACACTCTTTCCCAAATGCTGGGCAGTTCTGTCCTCCACCTTTGTGAGGATATTTCCTTCCAGAACATTTGCATTTTGTATGATTCTTTCTTGGAGTTAGATCTGGACGCATGAAACTTTGGTTTCTGTCTGCTATGTTTGTCAGCTGTGTGGTGAAGTGGGATGTTATAAATATTTATAGGGGGACTTAGTGTACTGACTGAGATCAGCTGTGAAGGTATCTATATCTAATGAGAGTAGTGTATTATAGATAATCTTACTTGCTGCCACATATATATATATATCTCAGTCAGAATTATTCTGGAATAGTGTGATGACTACGTTATATGTCTAGGGTATGTGTATGTTGAAGTGTAAGTCAAAACAACAACAGACAGATAAACAATTTAATTTATTCCACTACACTTGACAACACTGTGACACTCACATACATAAAACACTCTACAAGGATATCTTAAAGAAGTCACTGATAACTTTTCAAATAACAATATGTATTCATTGCTGTCATGAATGAATAGGTGTGTCCTGATTCAAATACAAAGGAACCAGGAATCACAATCAATTTTAATTACAAGTTATGTACAGAATGTATTAATATGAATATTGTAGTGACATATATTATTACAAATATCCTATGTGTGTCAGTTGTGTAGTAGTAAAATGAGGTAATACTGGTTTGGTTTTGTTCAAGCTCTGTTGGTATTTGTCATCATGACTTCAATAGTTTGTCTTAAGGAAACTAGTATCGGAGATGTTCTCAGTTCCTGATATTAACACAATTTACTTCCCCTCTTAAGTTTATGTTACAAAGTCATTTTAAGACGGGGTACATAATGTTGAGCTCAGCGGGTCACATCAGCTTATCTTGCGTGATGGCGGCAGGAAAAGACTCTTCTGCTCGAATTCTCCCCTGGGCTCTGGAGACACCTCACTGATAGCTAGATGGACCAAGGAGTATGCTGTCCGACTCTGGATTCAGCAAAGCTCTAACCAGGTGCTGCTCAATACCATCAAGACCACGGTCCCTGAAAACAAGAAGGATGTACCTTCTACTTCATAACTAATTTATACTTTCTTTTTACACTGAGCACAATACATCACAAACATTGAGTTCAGAGCGTTAGGCCAACTGTCAGCTTCATCTGAAATACTTTATACCAGTATTTACCTCCTTAATGGTTACCACGCCTCTGCACTTCCAGCATTGTTTCTGTCTAATCAATAATCTAAGGGTCAGTGTACTGTTTGGCCATTCCATGCAGTTTTACTTTCCTCCGACACCTTCTGTTCAGGCGGGAGCATTATAGGCTTTACATCATGTTTGCTACTGAACTACACATATATACAGGCATAAATTAACAATTCACATTCAATTTTCATTACAAGATACTGAATGGTTTAAGCTTACCACAATTCATAGAATAAACACAGATACGTTGATTAGCAATGAATTCTGGCACAAATTCCCATCTGCTTATGTTCCAGGCTTTTATTTAGCAAAATATGAGCTGGCTTCAACGCACTGTTGCTTTATCAAGCTTATTTGCACTAGTGGTCTCGAACTAACGCTCCTAAGTGAGTATATCAGCGAGTCTAGCCAATGAGGCCACGTTTCGACAAGTGTTTGAAAAAATGTTACCTTTCCACGTCTCCCCTAACAACGAAAGATAGTATTTATAGTCCGACCAATCGTGGTTAGTCTTTCATTTGTTGCGCTCCAATCAATTTGGAGTTTACATGGTAGGCTATTTCTGTAACGTAAGGTTTTTTCAAACACGTTATAAAAAAATTTTATGAGCAGAAATGATTTTATGTTGTCAGGCATCCCCACTATTTTATTTTGGTTATAATTTATTAATTCCTGGACTATTTGCGTAACGTTTTACATATTCTTTGTCAGCAAGCCCTAAGGAACCCAAATATCCAAATTTAAAAGAGCTACGTGGCTGCGTTCAAAATATGCAATTCCTTCTACCTCCTGTTTCGAAGATGTGCTGTCTGGGTACTGTAATGTTTTCAAACGTAAACCCATATAATGTTATCTTTCCTAATAAGCGTTTTTTTGTGATTTTAAAACCTAACTCTGGGAAGGGTAGTGAATTTATCACTGTCCGTCCGAAAAAGTTAGTGCATGTAGCCTTACACGCGTGATAGTAGTAATTGTGTATCGCGTTACGCTTGTTGGGGGTGGCATTAATAGCGAGACGCGTGTTTAATTTTGCATGCGTTCCTGATTTTATTGCCCCTCTCTCTTTCTATTTGAGTCCATCTGTTCGTTCGTTTTGGTAACGTAATATAATTAATGTTAGGATTAATTTAGGTCATTACGCAGTCTGCCTCTCAATGTTTTTCTTAGAAATACAGCACACGTTTCATTGAAGAAAGCGGGTAATAATACAGTAGGCTTTTACTATCAACGTGAAAGCGTTACAATTTGCAGACGAAGCAGAAAACAAGGGGGATTTCGAGTACCTTCTTTGTGACAGCACTGTTATTTTACCATTGCTCTTTTCTTTATTAATTTTATTTGTTAGGCTTCATATTTACCTAATAATTTATATATGTGGATTAGAATATTCCACGACACCTCCCCTCTTAAAACAGACATTATATGTCAGTCCTTTATTCTATATACACATAGAGAAATTTATTATTATTTCTGGGGTTTACGGTGATTCTCATCACACGGATGGCGGCTTAAAAAATCCGCTCCCAAATTGGTTTTTCCAGATATATACTCAATGCTAAAATTATATGGAGCCAAAAGTAAAGACCATCGGAGTAACCTAGAGTTCTCATGCCTAGCCTGTGCTAGAAACGATAAAGGTTTGTGGTCTGTTTGCAACTTAAAGGCCTTCCCATACAGATAGATATTGAATTTCTTTATTGCCCATATTACTGCAAGACATTCCTTTTCGCTAGTTGAGTAATTGATTTCAGCTTTATTCAATTTTCTGCTAGCATATGCCACTGGGCTTAATTCCCCATCCAATGCATCTGATTTCTGTAGTAGAGTTGCACCTAACCCAATATTACTTGCATCCGTCCTTACTATGAATTCTTGACTTAAGTCAGGTAATTTCAAAATGGGTTTACTAGTGAGCTTTTCCTTCAATTCTTGGTAAGTCATTTCACATTGTGGTGTCCATGTAATGCGATCTGGATGTCCTTTACGTGTCAATTCAGTTAACGGTGCACATATGGAATTAAAGTTTTTGATATACTTCTGGTAGAACCCACATAATGAGACAAAGGATCTCACGTCCTTCTTGGTTTGTGGTCTCGGGGCTTTCTGTAGTTTCTCTAAATTCTTTGGGTCAGGGGTCATGTTTCCCTGATAAACTGTGTGTCCCAAAAATTCCAATTCTTTACATCCAACGCAACATTTGGTTGGTCGGGCTGTTAAATTTGCCTCCCTAAGTCGATTAAACAGCATGTTCAGAGAGTCAATGTGTTCCTCAAATGTTTCTGTTGCTATCAGAATATCATCCATGAAATTTGTTATACATGGATTATTCAGAGGGTCCAATAATTTTCTCATCATTCTAGAGAAGACACTAGGCGCATTCTTCAATCCAAATGGCAATCTACTAAACTCATAGTGTCCTTCTGAGGTACTAAAAGCTAGGTATGGTCTAACCTCAGGCTTTACTGGAATCTGATAGTATCCTTTACTCAGATCAACTTTGGAGAAATATTTAGCTTTATTTAGCCTGGCAAACAGCTGATTTGTATCCGGCAATGGATCCACCTGTCCTTCTGTAATAGCATTCAGTCTCCTGTAATCTATACAGAGTCTATGTTCTCCAGAGGGCTTCCGTAAGAGTACAACACCGGAACTATACGAAGACTCACTGTGCGAAATAATTCCTTCCTTCAATAGATAGTCTATCTCTTCCTTCAAAGCTTTCTCCTTAGCAAACGGAATCGAATATGGTTTCATACAGACAGGTGTGGGGTCTATCAGTTTCATATCATATTCCAATAGGTTTGTATGCCCTGGTCGGTCTGTTAACACCTCTGCATGATTATTTAGAACCTGTTGCACTCTCTCTTTCTGAGTTTTCGTTAAATGTGTACTGATTTTCACCTGTGCTGCTGTCTCACAGGGGTGTAATGGATACTCAAATGATGAAAGTGGTTCCTTTTTCATCTCCATGGCGATGGACAAGGTCAACAAGTGTGTCTCTTCCTGATGTTCTCTTTCCAAATATTTCTTCAGGAGATTCACATGATAGATTTTTTCTTTCCCCTTCTTATCTATCTTATAATTTGTTCTAGACACCTTCTCTAAAACTGTATATGGACCCTGCCATCCAATTTGTAACTTATTCTGACTCCCGGGCAAAAGAAGCAGTACTTTCTCTCCCACAGCCAAATTTATGTCTTTCGCCTTCCTGTTATAATAGGCAGCATGTTTCTTCCTGGCTTGTTTCAAATTTTCATTGGCAAGTTT
This sequence comes from Oreohelix idahoensis, assembly GCA_024509875.1. NCBI lineage: Eukaryota > Metazoa > Mollusca > Gastropoda > Stylommatophora > Oreohelicidae > Oreohelix > Oreohelix idahoensis. The sequence goes on from JAMPIV010011214.1 coordinate 42,944, forward strand.
CCAGCCAGTTTTTAACCGAGTGGTCAGCTCATTCACATATTGGTATGAAGATGTAATGTTTTCCTCTGCCTTTTCATCAGTCCACTTCTTAACAAAGCTACATATGGACCTTTAATTGTGTGGACCTATTTGTCCATGCACCGGTATGGTCTCTTCCACTCGAAGCTTTATAGTGATGATTTTTCCTCCCAGAATTATCATTCACAAAACGACCGCTACCAATTCTTTTGGGGCTTTCTCCCCACTTAAAATTCTTGATGAGAGATTTCCTCTCTAATCTTCTTCCTCCAGTTTGTTTAAGTCCGATTGAGGGATTGTCGGCTTATCCTGGGGTAAGACATCTGTTTGCACTCTCCGCATAGTGGCCATTGTAAAACAGTTAAGTGAAGCTTGTCCGTGAAAAGCGGCTTCCCATTTCATTTGGTCCACTTTTTCAAATCTATTTTTCTTTTTATTATCAGGCCTAATTTTGCCCCGGGGCGTGTCCAGGTCCTGATCCATGTTCCCACTTGTGGGTGTTCCCTCATGTGCTATGCTACACCTTTCTACAAAATTCTCAATGTCCCATCTTGCTTTGGGCCAATAATAATTGTGAGCCACCTTTTGAATGATGGTACCTATCTTCTCATGGTCCCCATCTGGTTTCACATGTAGGCTCCTTATTAAGTCTGCCCTATATCTTTTTGGAAGAACCAGCTGTCCGTGACCTTTGGATCTAGCTCCAGTCTTCCTATATATCAGTTTGTTCTTCATATAAAACTCTCCCTTGCCTGGAGGTGTATGAGATTTGGGCAACTTCTTGAAACATGGCTTGAGTGTTTTGTCCTCAGCCTGTGCCTTCCTCATCTCTTCTGGAGTGGTATCCAACATAATATCCTCCTCCTGTCTTGAGGTCGACCTGACCTGAAGGGTTGCCATATACACAGGTTTCCTTCTGCAACGGTCAGTGTCATGATTGTCCATCTGACAATTTTTACACCACCTTTTTCCTTGGTTGAAAGACTTTCTTTCATCATATTTCCTTTCATCGAATTGTGGGAATTTATTTTTATTTTCATACCGTGGCCTATCAAATTGGTGCTTACCTTTATTTTGATCCTTAGGATCAAATTTATTAAAGTTCTGTGGTGCCCTAAAGTTGTCCACCTGTTTCTTTTTATTACCTGTTACCTCTGCTTGAGCTGCTTGATACCTTTCAGCAACATTTAGCAACTCACCCAGCCTCTCTGCACCTTGTTCCATGAGAAACTTTCTCAGGTCTGGAGCCATGGACTCTCTTAGTTGCTCTATAAGGACCATTTCCTTAAGATCTTGGGTTTTCCCCAGAGAAGTCCATTTCTCCAAGTATGTCTCTATTCGTGCAGAGAACTGGTGATAGGTTTCACCTGACAGTAGTTTAGCATTCCTAAATTTTTTCCTATAGAATTCTGCATTCTTTTCATACCTTAACAAAAGAGCCTGCTTTAGCATGTCATAATTTTCCTGATCACCTCTGCTCATTTTTGCAAAAACTTCATAAGCTGCCCCACGAAGTCCCTGAGATAACTTTAAGCTCCACCTTTCTCTCTCTAACCCATACGTTGTAGCTAATAGTTCATACCTATTTAGGTAGCTCTCTATATCATCGTCTTTCTCAACAAAATGATCTAAATGAAAATTCATAGCTGAGGTTGAGGCTCCTTGGCTAGCAGTGGCATCAGAGGCAAAGGGACTGGCACCATTTTCAGGAGCATGGCCTTGAAACTCAAATTCCCTGAGTCGTAACTCATGTTCCCTTTGTAATCTCTTATCTTCTGCTTCCCTTTCTGCAGCTAATTTCTTCTCTTCCCTTTCTGCAGCTAATTTCTTCTCTTCCCTTTCTGCAGCTAATCTCTTGTCTTCCCTTTCTGCAGCCAATCTCTTGTCTTCTCTTTCTGCCTCCAATTTCTTAGCCTCAGCCTCAATCTGCAACCTCTTAGTCTCAGCCTCAGCTTGCAACCTCTTAGTCTCAGCCTCTAACTTTCTTTCGGCCTCTTTTTCTAATCTTCTTTCTTCGCGTTCAATAAATTTGTCACATTCCGTGGTGACATAGGCAACCATAACTTGCCCATCTAATCCTAACTCTTTTGCAGTCTGAACAGCAGCAGATCGAAACTTGGCCAGGTCCGCCATTGTCTATCAGGTAAATTTCTACAATGTCTAACCAACAATTTAATCTCTAAATATATCTAATGGACAACACAGGCACCGTGAGCTCAACCTTATTTAATTCCACCCAAGGATACCTTTTAATTCTTATATTCCCTGAAGTGAATTACCCCCAATATTTTTAATAGGGAAAGATTCAAAATCCCAAGAGCGAGACCCCAATATATGTGGTGAAGTGGGATGTTATAAATATTTATAGGGGGACTTAGTGTACTGACTGAGATCAGCTGTGAAGGTATCTATATCTAATGAGAGTAGTGTATTATAGATAACCTTACTTGCTGCCACATATATATATATATCTCAGTCAGAATTATTCTGGAATAGTGTGATGACTACGTTATGTGTCTAGGGTATGTGTATGATGAAGTGTAAGTCACAACAACAGACAGATAAACAATTTAATTTATTCCACTACACTTGACAACACTGTGACACTCACATACATATAACAATCTATGAGAATATCTTAAGGAGTCACTGATAACTTTTCAAATAACAATATGTATTCATTACTGGCATGAATGAATATGTGTCCTGATTCAACTACAAGGGAACCAGGAATCACAATCAATTTAAATTACAAGTTATGTACAGAATGTATAATATGAATATTGTAGTGACATATATTATTACAAATGTTCTATGTGTGTCAGTTGTGTAGTAGTAAAATGAGGTAATACTGGTTTTGTTTTGTTCAAGCTCTGTTGGTATTTGTCATCATGACTTCAATAGTTTGTCTTAAGGAAACTAGTATCGGAGATGTTCTCAGTTCCTGATATTAAGACAATTAAATTCCCCTCTGAATGTTATTTTTACAAAGTCATTTCAAGATGAGGGGACATAATGTTGAGCTCAGCGGGTCACATCAGCTTATCTTGCGTGATGGCGGCAGGAAAAGACTCTTCTGCTCGAATTCTCCCCTGGGCTCTGGAGACACCTCACTGATAGCTAGATGGACCAAGGAGTATGCTGTCCGACTCTGGATTCAGCAAAGCTCTAACCAGGTGCTGCTCAATACCATCAAGACCACGGTCCCTGAAAACAAGAAGGATGTACCTTCTACTTCATAACTAATTTATACTTTCTTTTTACACTGAGCACAATACATCACAAACATTGAGTTCAGAGCGTTAGGCCAACTGTCAGCTTCATCTGAAATACTTTATACCAGTATTTACCTCCTTAATGGTTACCACGCCTCTGCACTTCCAGCATTGTTTCTGTCTAATCAATAATCTAGGTGTCAGTGTACTGTTTGGCCATTCCATGCAGTTTTACTTTCCTCCGACACCTTCTGTTCAGGCGGGAGCATTATAGGCTTTACATCATGTTTGCTACTGAACTACACATATATACAGGCATAAATTAACAATTCACATTCAATTTTCATTACAAGATACTGAATGGTTTAAGCTTACCACAATTCATAGAATAAACACAGATACGTTGATTAGCAATGAATTCTGGCACAAATTCCCATCTGCTTATGTTCCAGGCTTTTATTTAGCAAAATATGAGCTGGCTTCAACGCACTGTTGCTTTATCAAGCTTATTTGCACTAGTGGTCTCGAACTAACGCTCCTAAGTGAGTATATCAGCGAGTCTAGCCAATGAGGCCACGTTTCGACAAGTGTTTGAAAAAATGTTACCTTTCCACGTCTCCCCTAACAACGAAAGATAGTATTTATAGTCCGACCAATCGTGGTTAGTCTTTCATTTGTTGCGCTCCAATCAATTTGGAGTTTACATGGTAGGCTATTTCTGTAACGTAAGGTTTTTTCAAACACGTTATAAAAAAATTTTATGAGCAGAAATGATTTTATGTTGTCAGGCATCCCCACTATTTTATTTTGGTTATAATTTATTAATTCCTGGACTATTTGCGTAACGTTTTACATATTCTTTGTCAGCAAGCCCTAAGGAACCCAAATATCCAAATTTAAAAGAGCTACGTGGCTGCGTTCAAAATATGCAATTCCTTCTACCTCCTGTTTCGAAGATGTGCTGTCTGGGTACTGTAATGTTTTCAAACGTAAACCCATATAATGTTATCTTTCCTAATAAGCGTTTTTTGTGATTTTAAAACCTAACTCTGGGAAGGGTAGTGAATTTATCACTGTCCGTCCGAAAAAGTTAGTGCATGCAGCCTTACACGCGTGATAGTAGTAATTGTGTATCGCGTTACGCTTGTTGGGGGTGGCATTAATAGCGAGACGCGTGTTTAATTTTGCATGCGTTCCTGATTTTATTCGCCCCTCTCTCTTTCTATTTGAGTCCATCTGTTCGTTCGTTTTGGTAACGTAATATAATTAATGTTAGGATTAATCTAGGTCATTACGCAGTCTGCCTCTCAATGTTTTTCTTAGAAATACAGCACACGTTTCATTGAAGAAAGCGGGTAATAATACAGTAGGCTTTTACTATCAATGTGAAAGCGTTACAATTTGCAGACGAAGCAGAAAACAAGGGGGATTTCGAGTACCTTCTTTGTGACAGCACTGTTATTTTACCATTGCTCTTTTCTTTATTAATTTTATTTGTTAGGCTTCATATTTACCTAATAATTTATATATGTGGATTAGAATATTCCACGACAAGCTGGTGTGACTGAATCTTGGGTTCTAGATCAAGACTCCTGAAATTGCAGTTTGTTGACAGTGTTCTCCTCTTTCTTCTCTATGTGTGTGGCCTGTATTTCTACAATTTCTAACGTTCTGCCAATTTGTAGTACCTCATCCACTGTAAGGGATTTTTAACTCTGAAGAATCCTTCTTCTTAACTTCGATGATGTGCATGTCTGTATTACATGATTTCTAATTTCATCATCTTGATTCTGAAATTGGCAGTGTTTTACAAGTTGGCGTAACCTCGTGACGTACTGGTCTAAATTTTCTTCACCGTTTTTAATGGCCTGTCTGAACTTGAATTGTTCATACATTGTATTCTTCTGTGGTATGAAATACGAGTTCATCTTCTGCTTTACCTTGTCGTAATCATCACTTGTCTCGGCCATAGTCTGGTAGATATCATATACATCTTCTCCGGCATAGTGCAATAGTAAACACTGTTTGCGTTTGACATCTTTGACCTCAAATGCCGTCAGACAGTTTTCGAAACGGCTTACCCATTTTTCCCATTTGGTTCCTATGTTCACATCGTGATCATACTGAAAAAGCGTAATGGGTAACATCCTCGTCGCCATTTGTGGTATTCTATCTTAGTCCTCTAAATGAACCAATGCTAGACTCTTGTCGTTCTTAACATTTATTATACATAGAGATACAAACATGTCTAACATCTCACAACGGCTATTATTCCAAGTCCCGTAACTCTCTCCTCATATCTAAATATAGGACACTACACCTCATGTCCATCCTATAGTGCAGTGAGGTGGCTGCACCAGTGAGCGTCATCGGAGCCAAGACGCAACTCTGCCCCAGATCTGGGAGGCTCCGTTTCCAGGAACACCACACACAGTCCAACTGAGGCATTGTTCGCCGTATGAATACCTTTATTTAAAACCGCATTTCTTGTCACAATCATTTTGAGTTTTAGATTGAGCGTGCTAGCAGTCCTTTTCAGAACTAACCTTTCTCATGGATTCATCTTGCTATCTCTAGTGGTCCTTTTCATGACTAGCGGCGTAACTACCGCCCGAGTGACACGTTCTGGAGGGCCCAGCACCGAGTGCATCTCGGATAGTAGTGACCAGAAGGTACCCTCGTCTTTATCTACATACTTTTAATTTCCTTTGTACCTGTGCTAAATGACATACCGTGTCTCGGTTTCTGAAGACAGCAATTAAACGAATAAAGAAGACATTGAAATATCTTGCATGGATGGCATAGGTCAGCAGAGCCATGCACTACTTAGCTGAAGGACTATGCTTCTTGGCAGAGGCGTCCCTAAAGTACTCGGTACTAAAGTAATGTTACCCGTGACACCCCCATTCCCCAATAAAGAAACACACTAGTAAGTAACATTAAAAGAAGGAACCCGTTACACGCCCATTGAGGCATATTGGGAATATGGTGTTAGGCCCATATTATCTTGACCGTCGGCACACGAGGGGTGATGTGGTCGGCATCACGCCGGCCGCCTTAACCTTCCCAGAGTAGCTCTGGTACCCATTTGGGGCTGGGTCGACCCAGGAGCCGTTTGTGGCCTAAAAATTTTTCCGCCTCATCTGGGGATCGAATCATAGACCACTGCGCTAGGAAGCCAGTGCACTAACCACTATGCTACCGCGGCTCAAGTAACATTACCTACTATATAAATAGTGTCCGATGGCACCCTCTTCCTGGCTGTCACCCGGGGCGGACAACCCCCTAGCACCCCCCTTAGCACGCCACTGCTTCTTGGGAAGCTTAAGAGCGTTGATGATAAAGTAAGTAGTTACACTGTTAAACATTTCCCTATATTGTTTATAGGTGTTGAACCCATTCTATAAATTGAGCTCCTTATTATGTGCCCGGGGGCCCTTATATTGTAGTCACACCCCTGCTCAAGGCTTAGTATTTATCAACGCTGCACTAAAGTTTAGACCATTTTTTTAAAACTGGCAATGGCGCTCAAAGGTAACCGAAGGATTTCTGTCTATGTTGAAAGAAGGCATGCCTTGCTACAAGAAGGCTAACTCTTCACAGATAAAAAGAACAAAATTATCAGCCTGAATGAGGCATTCTGACGAGTTGCAAAATATTTGGGGTCTTTTTGTATAAGAATTAACAACTCATAAATATTTTTTAAAAAAAACATAATTTTCTTTATCCGAACAGACGAAGCATACTGCACCTTGCTAAGATGTGATAGGTGGAGGAAGAAAAACAATAAAAGGTAATGCGTCTTACTAGGACAAAAGACGAGGAAACAACCTACGTTGTGGCCACAAGGCATTTATTAACCAGGGACAGATGGACAAAAAACAGAATGGAAAGTAAGTGAGAACTAAGTAAAAAAAAAAAAACACACAAAAACATGAAAAATAAAAGCAAGTACATACTGATACAAGAACTAGACAAGTGCCAGTGGAACAAGAGATGAGAAGAAGACGATGGCGATGGATAGGACACACACTGAGGAAACCTGTTGCTAGCATTACAAGGCTGTCCTTGTTCTAGAACCCCCAGGGCAAGAGATGCAGAGGTAGACCAAGAAGCACATGGAGAAGAGAGCTAGAAACAGAGGTGAAAATGATGAGGAGAACGTGGAAAGAACTTGAGATGATGGCACGTGACAGGAGGACTTGGCATGTGTTTGTTGAAGGCCTGTGCTCCTATGGGAGTGGAGGGTTATGATGATGATGACATACTGATTAGAACCACATGGCTGCTGCCGATACAGAATGTAGAGAGAAAATACTAAGTAACTCTCTCCCCTCCCCCTTCCCCCTTTTTTGTGTGAATAAATTTATATCTCTGCCCCCTCCCGCCCCCCCCCCCTAAAAAAAAAAAAAAATTAATAATTTTTTTCTCGTTGTATAATTTTCCCTTACTTAGTTTTTTTCGCGGTTTCCCCCCCCCCCCCCCCCCCCCCCCCCCCCCCCCCCCCCCCCCCCCCCAACTGTACTTAGTATTATATGTGCCAGAAGGAAATGGCCAGTCCGTTATTTATCTGGACGAAACACAAATTCCCCCCATCCGTCACCTAAAGATAAACGAAATTATCCACTTGGGTCTACCGGCAGATCAAAATCGAACGTCTGCCGACCCTCGTCCACTACGGTTTATGAGACACTGGAACATAATATGACGTTTAACACATAAAATAAAGGAAACTAAAGGAACACCAGGGTGTAGTTACGCCACTGCAAGAGTCCTCAAACAAGAACTAACGAATTTCTTAAACACTCCGTTTAAGTTATTATTGTTTTGTAACGCTACACCAACCGGGAACACCTGCACGCGCTAGAAGGGGCTGGGCTTGTTTGAGGGAGAAGATGGGACAAGAGTTGTGCATTTGAAATGAGCGTTGATGTTTCGTTATGTGTATATGTGAACCTGGTCTGCACTGATTACCCCCCCCCCCCCCCCCCGTTAGATTTAAACATTGGGCACGCTGTAGAGACCATGGGACATAACAAATCCGGGGTTCCCAATTTTTTTTTTTTTGGTCCCCTATCCCCCTTGGCTTTTTGTAAACCTGCTCGTACCTTCTAATCAATACAAGAGGAAATAAATTCTAGAGTTTACCATGCATCTGCCTATTTAAAAATGAAAATAACACTGGCTAACAAAAAAAATTTTTTTTTTCCTTTCTCTAACATTCCTATGTTTTTCTGATCAATTTTAGTGCGCTGTTTTTAAATCTGCAAACCGTTTTTCTCTATCAGGTCGAGATCTCTAGAAATACGCAATTGAAGGTTTTTAACAACACATACAGTATTACATCATTCGTACAAGAAGTATAACAGTTATGTAGGCTTGAATTTCTTTGCAGTCGACTTTCGTCGGTGAATGGCATGTGGTACATCGCGATGAAGCATCCAACAATAATCGGCAAGCATGGTCACACTCCACCGTCCTTGATAACGTGACTCCATTACGGCGATATCTTGATGGAATCGTTCTCCATGTTCATCGCTAAGGTTGTCAGGGAAAAAGTCAAGATGCGAATCAAGCAAATGGATTTTGAGGGACATGTTACAGCCCATAATTCTGTATGCATCTATGCACTGCTTAACAATATGCACATAGTCGACAGATTTGTGATTTCCCAGAAAGTTATTGACAATCGATTTGAATGCCATCCATGAGCGAAGTTCACTACCATGTAACAAGTTCTCGAATTGTTTGTCTGCAATAACTTTCCTAATCTGAGGTCCTACAAAGATACATTCCTTTATCTTTGCATCGCTAACTTGCGAAAACTTTTCTCGAAGATAAGTGAAAGCTTTGCTCGTTTTATCTAACGCTTTTACGAAATTCTTCATGAGTGTTGCGTCCACTGTTGCAAGGTGGTTTGCTCTGAACAATGTTCCATGTGATATGAATAAAACAATTATAAATTTCTGGCCATTGCTTTTTCTTTGATATGTTAGTTTTTTCATTCAGTGATAGTGCATCGTGCCTTCGATGGAAGATTAAGCGAATACGGGGGTGGAAGATTCCGAACAATACTTGAACCTTGGAATACGATTGATTTGATAAGTCATTTCGTTGAGTCCATACATTTAATTCACAGTTGTACACATCAAGACAATCCATGCAAGTTGATCACAAAAATACATATTATAACTTGATCATATATTGAAGATATATGTAGATATACTACCAGTCCTTGTCCAATAATCGAATTACTGTAGGCAGAACGTCGTAACTATATGTACGCGCAGTTGGTGGTTCCAACGGCCGACAGTGAGATTACGCGTCTGGCAAAATATAATTAATACGGACTGTTAATTCATCCCGACTTAGGTTTAGTCACTTACTAACCTGAAACATTCATCTCTCTTCATCGTAAGAGTGGACTGACCCATGTCCATAATAAAATACAATCTAACTGTGTGGCACTCCATGCCCGACACTATAAGACTCCAAGGACACGTCTTCTCAGTTCGACGGTCATACAAAAAAGGGTCCCGTCTCTTGGTCACAGTGCGTGACCTACCAACGCTGATACGTCATAGCGTTCAATAGTCTAATAATATTTTACATTACATTAAATGCTGTAACCCCTAAAATCGTATGCTGCTAACCTCTAGCAGACGATGCCAATTAAAATACCGTAACAATTCCCTGTTCACCGGGGGGAAAAAAAATCTATTCGATAGATTTTTTTTTTGAAAACCTATCTAAGTGAATAATCTCAAAAATTTAACCAAAACCAAAAAAAAAACAAAATGCGACATATGGCCTACGATGTTCTGACTAGAACAGTGTCGTGGTCATGTCGACTAACTAACAGTCATATAATCTATTAACGATCATGTTATACAGAATTGTTATACACAAATGTTATATTAACTAAAAGAAAATGTGTAATGCTGATATTTAATTAACTAATTATCTTAAAGTTTGTCGTAATGAAATGTCATGTCAGGACTAAACTAATTAATTAAAATTAAACTAATTAATTATACTAAGTGTGTATTAAGAGTCAAGTTATTGAAAATCTAATGCAAGAAAGTTAAAAACGATGTTATGAGAAAAGAAAAGAGAGGAAAAAAACCAAATGAGAAATAAAGTAGAGAAAGAACATAATGTATAAATTTAAGTTAGTTATGTGTGTTTGACCATAATCATATGTGTTAAGTGGGTAATACCTATCTAACTTAACTAAATAAATAAGAAACTAATATGTAATATAATTATGTAATTCATTATTATATATAAGAATATTACTTAGAATTATGTGAGATTCTTTTCTTTTATTCATTTTTTTCATGTTTCATTTTTTTCTTCAATTTCTTTTCATTTTTTTCTCACATTTCATTTTAATTTCCATTAATTCAACAGCTAAGTTAAAATTAATTAACATTGGATGTGACGATCCATCCGTAGTCTTGATCCTTGTGAATTTCCATTAGAGAAGACTGTTTAAGTGTTCTGATTCAGAATAACTATAGATATTCTTAACGTCCAAGAATTCCTATCACAAACTGCAATTAGTTCGAAATGTCATCAAGTATTATTTCTGATATTGTCTCAACTAGTTTCATCCGGAACGGACACTAGCCAAAGTCCCGGCGTAAAATACGAATACATTGTCTCTTGATTTAGTTCATTTCGTATCACACTTGTCTGTACAAGTTATTTAGTTGAATCGTAAGCAAAGGTTTATCTCCATGTCAAGAATTTCGCGATAGGATTCAGTCTCCTGTGACACGTAATTTCGGTTGACGTATTAGAAAAGTGTCAGTGTTGATTACTCGACATCCAAATGATTTCTGGATAGTGCGTCTGCGACGATATTGTCTGTTCCAGAAATGTATTCAATCGTAAAGTTGAAAGGCTGAAGGAGAATGGCGTATCTTGACAGTTTCGGGCTCTTGTGATTGCCCATATGACAGATAAGAGCTCCCTATCGACTGTGGAGTACTTGACTTCTGGTGGCTTAAGTTTGCGTGAGACGTACAGTGTTTGATGAAGGACGTCGTCATGATATTGGAGCAAACATGCGCCAATGCCGTAATTACTCGCATCTATAAGGAGGATAAACTTTTTGGAAGCATCAGGTAGTCTCAAAATAGGTGGGTGTGAAAAAATATCAATTATTTGACGGAATATTCTATTAAACTCCCCAGTCCATGTCACCTTCACTGGCCTGTCTTTTTTTTTTAAAAACAAAGATGACAAGACAGCCGTGTTATATGACAAATAAACCTATGCTGTATGGGGCTGAGCATAGTTGAAACATTTAAACAACTTACTGTCTCTTGTAGGCATGGTAAAAACAAATAAGACAGAAAACGTGTACACATTTAAAGATGTTAAGAATCAGAATGTTTTTCGAGAAGAAAAAATCAATAAATCAATCTATATTAGGATAGATGATTAAGAAAGATAAGAAATGATGACTGACAATGCTGAGTCATCAAGAAATAAGATCAAATTGTGAGCGTATACCATTATCTGCGTGACGCAGAATCAGGTACTAATTGTAAGTGTAGATGATGGTGACGAAAACAGACACCGTTATCATGCTCGATAACCAAACGGGCGTCATGATTGTTACGAAATGTAACCAAAGCCTGACTATTCTGACCATCGACAGATGGTAGAAGACGAACAAACTTAACGTTTGCTGTAAAATTAAAGAAATTTCTAAGTGTCTGCCAGGTAGTATCCTGCGGCAGATTTCGCACTAACACTGTGCGAGAATACGCACTTTTCCCAATATAAGTAGTATCATTGTCACGAAACTGTGAACAATGATGATATGTATCTCTAGTCATATCACTAGAATTAAATCTCTCCTTAACCATAAAAGTTGTATTTTTATTGGATGATATATCATCCTGACTGGACTGAGGATGACACCTATTATTACCAAAGGTATTAAGTTTCCTATATGTCGTAGACATGTCTTTGCTGGGCAAAGTAAAAACTTTTTCATCATAATTATTTGTGTTAACTTTATTATCCCTGTTCCTTGTAAGTCCAGCATTATTCTTTAACCTATTATTCTTCCTCGTAATGTTTTTGTCAATGTTGACAACGTCAACAGTTTTCTTAGGATCAGTTTTAATCTGATCCGGTCGCCAACATTTATTATCAGAATTGGCAGTAGTGTCCTGACGAGGAAAAGTATATCTCCCTCGAAATGATCTTTTCATTTTGTTGGGTTGTGCTGAACTGGTCTTATTACCTGGAGTATCCTTAGTATGTTGTACAATAGATCCATCATCCTCATCAGTTTCCGGGATAGTACTCAGAGTGAAGTTGGAAACTGCTGTGCCACATGTATTCATTTTGTTGGCACGAAGTGTAGCCATCGCAACAACAGCGTTAGCGTTGCTAAAAGATTGCAAATTTTTTTTCCCATTCATTAATTTCTTTAAGAGTGCAATCCTTACTGCCATGGATGCGTCCTACTGTAAGATCAGCTGATGGATTCTGTAGCATGCAAACCTTGACATTACCTGTAAAAAATGGTGTGTTAACATATACTATGGCAGTGGGGTAGTACTCAATAGTACCCCCGAAGGTCATGCAACGGACATAGTCCCCTGTTGCACAGCTAGGATGTACCAGAGACTGCCGAACTCCAATGGTTGTTGATCCAGAATCTTTTAAAACTGAGACCACAGTACCATTCACTAATCCTCTATTGAACATCAGGGTGCCCGTGCCATCGTTCGCTGAAAGACCAACTGCGGTATGAAGGTGTCCACAATTCAGCACAGTTTCTTTGGCCTTCTGAAAAATAGCATTACAATCTTGGCAACTATTTGCCACATTAAAGTTAACAGCACAACATGCAGACGAAGATTGTGACTGATTATTATTATCAGAAACACTAGGGGTCGTACCATCCGTGAGTGCCGCTCCTGCATTGTGATTAAACTGTGATGGTCTCAGCGACTGAGACCGATGACGAGAATAATCATTTGAATTATCTCGTTGTCCCCTATTGTAACTGTTATCTCGATGTCTCGAGCTATGATTATTGTTATCCCAATTGCTGTTATTATTGTGGTTATTTGATCTATTATAATTAGTATTATGTTGACTGTTGTTGTAGCTTGAATGAGGTGAATAATTCCTATTCCTTGATTTATTGTTGAAATTATTATTATTATGTCCTTTGTGAAAATTAACATTGTAATTTCCCTTGAATCTACTTCTGTCTACACTGTGATTTCTTGGTTTGTTATTGCTATAGTATGCCATATTGGAAGCCACAGGTAGAGGTTCCCTTATCAAAGAGTTAGAAATGTTCGCATTCGGATGCGCAGTGCAGTAATTTATTGAAATTTTTTCTAACTCCTCAATAGTATCTGGTTTACGTTCTTGCAGATAGACAAAGAACGGTGGGCTGACAGAGGATAACACTTTATCTCTTAGTAACAGATCAACTAACTTGTCATACGATTTGTTGACACCTGCCAGTTCAACCCATCTGTTAAAAGTATTGCGTATGTTAGCAATAAAACCTGTAAAGTCCTTATTAGATTCCGGTAGGATACTTTTAAATTTTAACCTACATTGTTCTTCGTCTAAGTGAAAACGACGTAAAAGTAAGGTCTTAATGGCATCATAGTCTGTGGCTAATGTTGGATCAATATTTTGTGCTGCGTTTGCGGGTTCGCCATCCAGAAATTCCTTGAGTTTAAGTGCCCATGCAGTTTTGCTAAGGTTATTGAATTTGCATATATCCTCAAAGCGTGATAGCCATGCTGATAAATCATCAACGTGTAATTTGAATGGTGGTAGCTTGAAATAATAATTGCCCTTATTATGGTTGGATGAAGATCCATTTTGAACGTTATCATTTTGGCTTGCTGCAGCACTTTGTGCATGAAGTTTTGCTGTTTCCAATTTAAGCCGTTGCAATTCCATTTCTTGCTGTATTATGATTTCTTGTCGTCTCAATTTATTCTCTTCTTCAATCCGTAGGATTTCATCTCTTGCCACTTTCCTTTCTTCTTCTTCTTTTAATGTAGCTTTCCTTCTATCTTCTTTTTCCTCCTGTTCTGCCAATTCTGCTTTATATTTAGCAAATTGTTGTTCTGCAAATTCCAGGAGTGCATCTCCCTTTTTATTACAATCTTTTCCAATTTTAATGAATTGATCCAAGGTAAGCATTCTTGACGTTAATTTTGTAAGTAATTATTGCACTCACTCAACGTATGAATACTTACTAAATAATTACAATGTTATTGAACTTTTATTTATAAGTTCCACCAATATATAATATTTTGTAATGATATTATGTGTGCCCACTAATATAAGTCAGAAGTAGTTATGCTATTTATTTATTTAAGATGCCTAATTTATATCACGCATCTAATTTTATCCTTCAATAATTATGAGTATTGTCCCTCCATAATTAATTTATTTAATTAATTATATGTGCTAAGTCAGAATGTAGTACTGGGAAAATGTACTAATAAACATGCAATATGTCTGTCATTTAAATCAGACCATAAATTTATATTGAATTATCAATATATAATATATTATTATGCCTTAATCATGAGCTATAAAGTGCATTGCCACTTTCTTGAACCACCACTGCAAATTGGTGCAAAGTCCCTAATTCATCCTTAAATTGCATAAAAATTAATAAAATTCATTTACACTCTGGTTATTGACTAAATTATAGTATTATTATTATATGATAAATGTATGAGATGAAGACAACAAGACAATTAGTCAACCAAGGATTACGAAACAGTAGTACGATACGACAAGGACATTTTCACAATTAAAAATGAATTTACAAACTAAGTAGAACAAGCGGAAGTACCGTAAGCAAGAAGGAAGGTCACGGATTGACCTGAGGCGAGATTGAACTCAATCTATGACAGAACACAAGAAAAAAAAATTGACTGCAAAAAGTAATGACGTCATAGGACTCATGAACGGACATATATTAACAATTCAAATAAATTATAGCAAGATGGAGAAAATACGAAATAGTTACGAACAAATTACAGAAATGAATAAAAATTGGAACTAAATACACTAGAATACCCCAGTTATTACTAGACTAGACACCTAATATGCAAGGTCAATTAATTGCAAATACGAACGAACAAAAATCATCGGAAAGCCATCGATGGGTTCTTCGTTAAAATGTAATTAACTAACGGCCTTAAGAAACAATTAAAATCGATTCGGGCATCCAGGGAGCCATAGAATTGATTTCAATCCGCCTCCCAACCATCCCACGAAGTAGGAACAATACAAACGGTGAAAACAGATATAACATAGATATATGAAAAATAGAATAGACATGCCTGTACAGACGAAATGGACTTAGTACTGTGTTATCTCAATGACAACAGTCACAAAACTAGACTTATCTTTTAACACGTCGTCCGATGCGATCTTCACCAACGGACTAGACCAGGGTCTAGAACTGCTTGCTCCTCGTTGGCAGATAACGATTTTTCCATCTTTTGGTCTATTGTGATCTTGTATTTTTCATCAAAACTGGAATGCGCTGACTTTGTCCCTTGAGCGTTAGCATGTACGCACGATGTTGTGATGTCAGGTTGACCTTCGTAGTTACGCGTGCCACGTCATATTTATGAAATCACGTGATTGTTTATCGAAAGTAAATAATTCATTCGAAAGTCATGAAAAATTGTTTGGTTTTTGTTTGTTTTTCGTCCCCACATACCGGGCACCACTGTTGCGTCCACTGTTGCAAGGTGGTTCGCTCTGAACAATGTTCCATGTGATATGAATAAAACAATTATAAATTTCTGGCCATTGCTTTTTCTTTGATATGTTAGTTTTTTCATTCAGTGATAGTGCATCGTGCCTTCGATGGAAGATTAAGCGAATACGGGGGTGGAAGATTCCGAACAATACTTGAACCTTGGAATACGATTGATTTCGTTGAGTCCATACATTTAATTCACAGTTGTACACATCAAGACAATCCATGCAAGTTGATCACAAAACTACATATTATAACTTGATCATATATTGAAGATATATGTAGATATACTACCAGTCCTTGTCCAATAATCGAATTACTGTAGGCAGAACGTCGTAACTATATGTACGCGCAGTTGGTGGTTCCAACGGCCGACAGTGAGATTACGCGTCTGGCAAAATATAATTAATACGGACTGTTAATTCATCCCGACTTAGGTTTAGTCACTTACTAACCTGAAACATTCATCTCTCTTCATCGTAAGAGTGGACTGACCCATGTCCATAATAAAATACAATCTAACTGTGTGGCACTCCATGCCCGACACTATAAGACTCCAAGGACACGTCTTCTCAGTTCGACGGTCATACAAAAAAGGGTCCCGTCTCTTGGTCACAGTGCGTGACCTACCAACGCTGATACGTCATAGCGTTCAATAGTCTAATAATATTTTACATTACATTAAATGCTGTAACCCCTAAAATCGTATGCTGCTAACCTCTAGCAGACGATGCCAATTAAAATACCGTAACAATGAGCCCCAACTTTATATGTAACGGTGGTAAAATGATGCTGTCTTTGTTAACTAATGGCTCGTGTATTACATGTTTATGCCCGAGCTGCATACGATCCCTGATAGGCCACACCTTTCTTGCATAATGTTCCTGTCTGTTGCGACTGTCCCATTCACATAGGAAGCAACAAAATTTAGTATACCCAGTCTGCATGCCCGTGAGAATTGCAATGACCTTTAGGTCTCCACAAATCCGCCATTGGTAGTCATTGTACTTTATTTTTGCCAAAAGTATAGCCATATTGTGATAAGTTTCTTTCATATGAACAGAGTAGGCGACTGGAATTGATGAAAATAAATTTCCGTCATGCAATAACACGGCTTTTAGATTAGTCTTGGAAGAGTCGATGAAAAGTCGCCATTCGTTGAGTATGTCCTCATGACCGAGGTGCACCATTAGACCGTTTACACCTTTGCAATAGCAAATGTCATCATCCATCTCAAAGCATTGGACAAGATTCCATTCTTTGAGTCGCGAACCGAGTAATTCCGCTTGTCCTTTGGTAAGAGCGAGATCACGTATTAGATCTGAAAGTTCTGAATGGTTAATTAAGTGAACACTATCATTCACCGGTATATAATCCGAGTCAGAATTAGTTTCTAAAGCAGGTAAACTATCACTTTCTGATGGTTCATTCACGTCCAACGGATATTGTTCTGGTGGAACTGGGATCGGACACGTGATTGGATCATGAGGCACTGGTTTCGAAACCGATTCAATATTTGGATAAACCACAGACTTTCTAGTTTTAAAAGTGAAACCATGGATATTTGTCAAGCAGAAGTAACAATCAGTAGCGTGATTTGTCGGTTCACGCCATATTACTGGCACTCCAAAAAGCATCGACTTATGCTTCGGCGATTTTCGTAACCAACCTGCCAATGTAATTGCACAAGTCGAACAAACTGCATTTGGCTTCCAAGATTTATT
Organism: Oreohelix idahoensis; assembly: GCA_024509875.1. Taxonomy (NCBI): domain Eukaryota; kingdom Metazoa; phylum Mollusca; class Gastropoda; order Stylommatophora; family Oreohelicidae; genus Oreohelix; species Oreohelix idahoensis. Next base: position 60,691 of record JAMPIV010011214.1, read on the forward strand.
TGTATCATCAACTTTCAAATCGAAATAAAGTTCATATCTTTCTTTAGTAATGGTGTAAAGTTTTTTCTGGTGAACACGATCGGTAAAATATCCGCACACGTAACAGAACAGATCAGCCGAATTTCTACAACTTCTAGAAGCCATATTTCGCTCAGAATTATTTCAAAATACAGTAACTATTGGAAAAATAGCGTAACATATGTCATGCATCTTTTAGCAGTATAAAAAGTAGAATTATTTTGCATTTTATTAATTTTTAATAAGTTATATAATAAAAATGAAATGGAGCAAATAATGGTTTCCCAAAAATATATTTATTCACAAATATCTTAAGAACCCGATGTGCTAGAGATAAACGGATTTCAAATTTGAAATCAGCGCAAGAAACTGACCTAAGAACACTTATTCTTATATAAGAAAGAAAAATGTTGTTTGTCAGTGTAATCAGATTAATTGATTTCTCATAAAGGTACAACTTACTTTGTCATTTTCTTCTACCCTGGGGATGTAGAGATTTGCCAGAGAGCACACAATACTATCATATTTCATCTTGGCCTGGTTCCAATCTAGTCTTCGGTCCGTCAGAGATTGTCTAATGTTGTTCTCCCAGCGAACTCTTTGTTGCCCCGGAGGTCTGGATCCCTGGATCTTGGTATCCTATATTTGTCTTGGTAGCCGATAATTTCTCATAACGAAAACTTTGTTCGATATTAAATAACAACATTTTTAGTTACCATAAAGTTGTTAAATGTTTATCAGAACACGGTTAAATAAATTGGTCAAACTCTTTATTTTCTTTCTTGTCATCCAACAACTTTATTACACAAGTTTTTGACACAGACTATATTCTGGACACAATTTTTGACACAGACTATATTCTGGACACAATTTTTGACACAGACTATATTCTGGACACAGTTTTGACACAGACTATATTCTGGACACAGTTTTGACACAGACTATATTCTGGACACAGTTTTGACACAGACTATATTCTGGACACAATTTTCGACAGAGACTATATTCTGGACACACTTTTTGACACAGACTATATTCTGGACACATTTTTTGACACAGACTATATTCTGGACACAATTTTTGACAGAGACTATAATCTGGACACAGTTTTTGACACAGACTATATTCTGGACACAGTTTTTGACACAGACTATATTCTGGACACAGTTTTTGACAGAGAGAATGCTCTGGACACATTTTTTGATACAGACTACATTCTGGACACAGTTTTTGACACAGACTATATTCTGGACACAGTTTTTCACACAAACTATATTCTGAACACAGTTTTTGACACAGACTATATTCTGGACACAAGTTTTTGACAGAGACTATATTCTAGACACTGTTTTTGACAGAGACTATATTCTGGACACATTTTTTGACACATATTATATTCTAGACACCGTTTTTGGGACAGACTATATTCTGGACACAGTTTTTGACAAATACAATATTCTGGACACAGTTTTTGACACAGACTGTATTCTGGACACAGTTTTTGACACAGACTATATTCTGAACACAGTTTTTGACAGAGAGAATGCTCTGGACACATTTTTTGATACAGACTACATTCTGGACACAGTTTTTGACACAGACTATATTCTGGACACAGTTTTTCACACAAACTATATTCTGAACACAGTTTTTGACACAGACTATATTCTGGACACAAGTTTTTGACAGAGACTATATTCTAGACACTGTTTTTGACAGAGACTATATTCTGGACACATTTTTTGACACATATTATATTCTAGACACCGTTTTTGGGACAGACTATATTCTGGACACAGTTTTTGACAAATACAATATTCTGGACACAGTTTTTGACAGAGACTATATTGTGGACACAGTTTTTGACACAGACTATATTCTGGACACAGTTTTTGACACAGACTATATTCTGGACACAGTTTTTGAGACAGACTATATTCTGGACACAGTTTTTTTTACACAGACTGCATTCTGGACACAGTTTTTGACACAGACTATATTCTAGACACAGTTTTTGACAGAAACTATATTATGGACACATTTTCTGACACAGTCTATATTCTAGGCACAAGTGTTTGACAGAGACTATACTCTGGACACAGTTTTTCACACAAACTATATTCTGGACACAGTTTTTGACACAGACTGTATTCTGGACACAGTTTTTGACACAGACTATAATCTGGAAACATGTTTATGACAGAGACTATACTATGGATACAGTTTTTGACAGAGACTATATTCTGGACACAGTTTTTTGACAGATACTATATTCTAGATACAGTTTTCGACACATATTATATTCTAGACACAGTTTCTGACACGGATTATATTCTGGACACATTTTGTGACAGACTATATTCTGGACACAACTTTTGACAGAGACTATATTCTGGGCACAGTTTTTGACACAGACAATATTCTGGACACACTGTTTGACAGAGACTATATTCTGGACACAGTTTTTGACACAGACTGCATTCTGGACACAGTTTTTGACACAGACTATATTCTTGACACAGTTTTTGACAGAAACTATATTGTGGACACATTTTCTGACACAGTCTATATTCTAGGCACAAGTGTTTGACAGAGACTATATTCTGGACACACATTTTTGAAAGAGAGTATATTCTGGACACAGTATTTGACAGAGACTGTATTCTAGACACATTTTTTGACAGAGACTGCATTCTAGACACAGTTTTTGACAGAGAATATAATCTAGACAGAGTTTCTGTTACATAGGCTGTATTCTAGGCACAATTTTCGACAGAGACTATATTCTGGACACAGTTTTTGACAGAGAATATAATCTAGACAGAGTTTCTTTTACAGAGGCTGTATTCTAGACACAATTTTTGACAGAGACTGTATTCTTGTTACAGTGTTTGGCAGTGACTATATTATAGACACGTGTTTTGGCATAGACTATATTCTAGACACAGTTTTTGACAAAGACTATATTCTAGACACAGTTTTTGACAGAGACTATATTCTAGATACAGTTTTTGACACATATTATATTCTAGACACAGTTTCTTACATAGATTATATTCTGGACACAATTTGTGACAGAGACTATATTCTGGACACAACTTTTGACAGAGACTATATTCTGGACACAGTTTTTGCACAGACTATATTCTGGAAACAGTTTTCGACACAGACTATATTCTGGACACATTTTTTGACAGAGAACACAGTTGTTGACACAGACTATATTCTGGACACAGTTTTTAACACAGACTATATTCTGGACACAGTTTTTTACACAGACTATATTCTGGACACAGTTTTTGACAGAGAGAATGCTCTGGACACATTTTTTGACACAGACTATATTCTGGACACAGTTTTTGACACAGACTATATTCTGGACACAGTTTTTGACACAGACTATATTCTCGACACAGTTTTTGACACAGACTATATTCTGGACACAGCTTTTGACACAGACTATATTCTGGACACAGTTTTTGACAGAGAGAATATTCTGGACACAGTTCTTGACACAGACTATATTCTGGACACAACTGGACACACATTTTTGACACAAACTATTTTATGGACACATTTTTTGACACATACTGCATTTTAAGTACAGTTTTTAACAGAGACTATATTCTGGTCACATATTTTGACACAGACTACATTCTGGACAAAAGTTTTTGACAGAGACTCTATTTCTGACACAGTTTTTTTACACAGACTATATTCTGGAAACAGTTTTTGACACAGACTATATTCTGGACACAGTGTTTGGCACAGACTGTATTATAGACACATGTTTTGGCACAGACTATATAATAGTTTTTGACAAAGACTATATTCTAGACACAGTTTTTTTTACAGAGACTCTATTCAGGACACAATGTTTGACAGAGAACACAGTTTTTAACACAGACTATATTCTGGACCCAGTTTTTGACACAGACTATATTCTGGACACAGTTTTTGACAGATAGAATGCCCTGGACACAGTTTTTGACATAGACTATATTCTGGATACAGTTTTTGACACAGACTATATTCTGGACACACTTTATAACACAGACTATATTCTTGACACAGACTGTATTCTGGACACAGTTTTTGACACAGACTATAATCTGGACACACGTATTTGACAAAGACTATATTCTGGACACAGCTTTTGACACAGACTATATTCTGGACACAGTTTTTGACAGAGAGAATATTCTGGACACAGTTCTTGACACAGACTATATTCTGGACACACATTTTTGACACAAACTATTTTATGGATACATTTTTTGACACATACATTTTAAGCACAGTTTTTGACAGAGACTATATTCTTGACACAGATTTGGACACAGACTATATTCTGGACACACGTTTTTGATACAGACTATATTCTGGACACAGTTTTTGACACAGACTATATTCTGGACACAGATTTTGACACAGACTACATTCTGGTCAAAAGTTTTTGACAGAGACTATATTTCTGACACAGTTTTTGTACACAGACTATATTCTGGACACAGTTTTTGACACAGACTATACTCTAGATACAGTTTTTGACAGAGACTATATTCTAGGCACAAGTGTTTGACAGAGACTATATTGTGGACACAGTCTTTGACAGAGACTATATTTCTGACACTGTTTTTTTTAACACAGACTGTATTCTGGACACAGTTTTTGACACAGACTATACTCTATACATAGTTTTTGATAGACTATATTCCGGACACAGTTTTTGACAGAGACTATATTCTGGACACATTTTCTGACACAGACTATATTCTAGGCACAAGTGTTTGACAGAGACTATATTCTGGACACAGTTTTTGATAGACTATATTCTGGACACAGTTTTTGACAGAGACTATATTCTGGACACAGTTTTTGACAGAGACTATATTTTGGACACAGTTTTTGAAACAGACTATATTCTGGACACATTTCTTGACACAGACTATATTCTGGACACAGTTTTTGACAGACTATATTATGGACACAGTTTTTGACACAGACTATAATCTGGACACAGTTTTAGACACAGACTATGTTCTTGACACAGTTTTTGACAGAGACTATATTCTGGACACACATTTTTGACAGAGACTATTTTCTGGACAAAAATTTTGACAGAAACAACCGCATTTAATGTTCGGTCTCCATTTCGTTTCTTGCTTTGGGTTTGACTGAGAACCTCGCTGCAGTGTACTCTCCAATCCACAACTTTTTTCACAACACAACCATTGGGACTTTGACAACTTTTATTTCATATCAACCGCACCAGTATCCCCCCCCCCCCCCCCCCCCCCTTTTGGGAATTAAATATAAGTAATCGGACGACGGATGAATTAAAACACGTCTGGTACTAGACAAGGGTAAGTACCCTGAAGGTTCCGCACGTAGTTTGCAAGTAATTATACGTAACGCGACAATGAAAGATAATAAAAGGAGCCGCCATACAACAACAAGACAAAAGACGGCACCAGATAGCCGACACAAGGAGACTCTACTCGAGCCGCATAAAAAAAAACAGAGATATCTGTGATAAGAGGCAGATATTTCTCTATAGGGCCAAGAAATCCCAAATCAAAAAAATGTTATGCTATAATATAAAATGTGAATGAATTTTTATCAAATTCAGTTTTTTTTTTTTTAGTTGCACCTTACTTTTAGTTAACTACGTTATAAATAGTTATATATTTAAAAAAAATAATAAAAATGAATATTTTTTTAGTTACTGTATAATAAATGTGTGAAGCTGTCACATTTGTTAAAAGTCGTAAATTTTTTTTTAAATTATCTAAAAATATGTGTAAATAAGAAGCGGGGGATGGGGGGGGGGGGGGGGGGGGGAAGCCTTATCATTCTGATGTATCTGCTGCTCCCTTGGACAATTCCTAGATCCGTCAGTGAACACAACGACTTCTGGAACATTTTAATAGGAAAATAGTTATTTACCAAATATTCCCTTTGACAAGTTTCTCGTACCCTAGGTTGGAAACTCGTGTCATAGTTTCTGTGACCAGAACCTACGAAAAATATGGTTTGTAATGCCCCCCCCACCCCCTCCCAACTCTTTTGCATGATAAAAACTATAACAATATGAGGAACTAACCCGTCAAAACTTGCTGGGAGGAACATAATGATGTTGTGCCCTTTCTAGTTCTCATGTAGTCATTCCATTTAAACTTCATTGGATCTTTGTATTCAAACTTATCATGACTTATGGTCAATGGTCACTGCACCATGAACCAACAAAAAAGGCAAGACACGCGCGTTCTTATAATGGGTGTTCAGTTTGTTTCCACTGTGGACCGCGCGTCTTTTTTTCCGCACTGTCCTTATAGGCTGACGGAATTTTTTATTGACCGTTAACAGACGCTCAGTAAGACGATTAATAAGTAGTAGATATGTTGTTCTAAGGAAAAAGTCAAGCAGCAGTGCGTGCTAGACAACGAAACAACTATTTCCTCATGCTTGAGTAATTTTTTTTTCTTTGTAAGAGATTGTGTGTGCGTGAGGTTTTTATTTTTTGTTAAGTGCTCGCCTTTTTTAATGGCAAGGCATGCTTCTTTCAACCTAAACAGAACTACGCTCTGAAAAGGACTAACACAGGGATATTGTAATGTCACTTATTATTTTAAAGGTGTTTTTTCCGTCACCCATGTCCACCTAAATTTAAGAACCAAACGTCAAAATAAAGATAATTAATTGTTCATTTATTACCAATGTTCGACCTTACGTATGATACATATTGTATTTTTGACGATAAAATACGTATTATACGCGTACGGTAAAACTTCCGTACGTTGACAAACGTTGCATCACTGCGTCAAATAACCATTTTTATATAAATCTGAATGTTTTAACACGTTCGTCTAGCAATTCAATCTGTAGTTTAAATAAAACATCTTCTTCTTCTTTGATCTTTAGCCGCCGACCGTCAAAGCAGTCAGTGGCCATCACGCCTAGTGGCGTCTTGTAGGGCAACAATAAATTGATTCCACTTTGCTTGGTCGGTGGCCATCCTTCATACAGTGCCCCAACTCTGGTTCATTCTTTGCATCTCAGCCTCCACAGTCCTCCGTCAGGTTGTTTTTGGTCGGCCTCTCTTTCGTTTTCCTTCAGGGGTCCAACAAATAAAACATATTTGTATGATATTGTGACGTGTAATTGTCGTAGATTTTATTAAGATAGGTTGAAGATGTTTAAGGTCCCGTCTGAGCAGAGGTGATAATGGTAAACTATGTGATAATAAGGTGAAAGAAATAGCTTTACTTTTCACAATGGTGAGAGTGTAAGAGAAAGGACAGTCTCTGGATTGAGTAATTGCTCTAATCCAGCCTATCTTACGACAATATTTAACTAGACGTACTTTCTCTCCTGGTACATATTTACGAGTTACACTCCACTTACATATACACAATTCTGTGACATAATACGTACAGATGTGAACCAAGCTGTGGCTGACATATAATGGGCAGGGGTTGACCAACACGATAACTTAAGGTGTATTAGGTTTATTGTCTCTACAAAAAAATCACAACATCAATCATCATAAAGTATAGTTTACAGACACAAAAATGCAAGACAAATTATTAACCCAATAGGCCCTCCTCTCTGGTAAAGGAACCCCAAAGTAGATCCCAACAGAGGTACTTAACCCAAAAGATTAAAGTTAATACTAAAGTAAAAGGATAGACGATAAAGGAAAGAACAAAGTCTTTAGTTAATCTATCCTAGGAAAATATATAATTATTATTTTCACTGGACTGTAAAGTTGGTAGAAGTGTATTAAATCCTTCATGAATCATCACTCGATTGTTTGTTTGATGCGTGTTTTATTTCTTAACAAATTGAGTCTGGATGTGCCGACCAATGGAGTTATGTGTCCACCTATCTTTTATACTGTGAAGCACCCATTATAGCCAGGATCACACGGTGTCTGGATCTCCAGGCTGGGAAACAACTTGGTGACTCGCTCTAAGTATGTTGAGAACGTTTCGCACCAACAGAGTTCCTCAGAATTGAATGTTTCGAAGACTGTTAATCATTTCAGGATAAAACCTGGGAAATACAAATAATCGCAAACCTTGTAAGATCCAGCACTATTTTATCCACACAGAATGAACGTTACAAACAATCTCAGACAATGTGCTAACAGTTGCACATAACACTTTACTCCAGTACCACTTACAGCCAGTTCAATGTGATTACATTTTCCTTATAAATCATAAGTTCGATCCATTGTCCATAATATGCTTCCTTACAATGATTTGGTTTAGTACAAACTAGTAAGTGACACCTTGATTAATACATGTTAACAATTCCTGACATCCTTTCTTATGTTCCTGAACAGTGTGACGTTCCTTTATGAAATACTCCTTCTAATACATTATTAAACTTACAGTCGTAGATTCTGCCATAATTCTCAATTATCCTACACATTCCCAATGCTGGCTTTCGTCCCTAAACGTCAACACATGCCTGCGTTCAAGCCGGCAGCACACTCGTCCTGTAGTTTTTTTCTTAACACATATAACACACTACCGAACACACAAGTGGATTATACACAGGAAAAGTACATAATTATATATATATATATATATATATATATATATATATATATATATATATATATATATATATATATATATATATATATATATATATATATATATATATATATATATATCTTCTTCTTCTTCTTCTTCTTCTTCCATCCTTAGCCAACGACTGGCAAAGCAGTCAGTGGCCATTACGCCTAGTGGCGTCTTAAGGGCAACAGCGAATAGATTTTCTTTGCCGTTGTTCCCATCACGCCTAATGGCGTCTTTAGGGCAACGACAAATCAATCCGTTCGCCGTTGTTTCCGTAATCAAAGTGACTGGCATACGGGTGATCAGCCCATTGGTATATATATATATATATATATATATATATATATATATGTATATATATATATATATATATATATATATATATATATATATATATATATATATATATATATATATATTTCTCTATTCTCTTGTATGGGTGTGAGGGCTGGACACTCACTGCAGATACGGAGCGAAGGATTCAGGCTTTCGAGCATCAATGTTATAGAAGAATTTTGCGCATTTGCTATAAAGAGCACAAAACAAATGTCTATGTTAGAGAGAAGATAAACACCTATGCAGGCCACCAAGAACCACTTTTGTCAATAGTGAAACGTCGAAAGCTTGCCTGGTTTGGGCATGTAACTCGTCATGACTCCCCTTTCGAAAACGATCCTTCAGGGAACAGTCGAAGGTAAACGGAGAAGAGGAAGGCAGAGAAAATCCTGGGCTGATAACATCAAAGAATGGGCAGGACACGGTTTTTCCACACTTGTACGCATTGCTGAGGATAGAGAGCAGTGGAGGATCCTGTCTGCTGATGCTTCCACCATGGCACCCCTACGACCCATGACGGGTTACGGGCTGAGATGATGATATATATATATATGTATATATATATATATATATATATATATATATATATATATATATATATATATATTTCTCTTACCCTCAGGTAATACACAATAGCTATAACAGGCTGTAAATGGGTTTCTAGGTCTGCTACGTAGATACAGCGGCAAATTATTTGACAGCAAGCGTTTGCCGCTTTCGTCTGTTCAGCGTAGTATTTGAAAATGTTGTGGCCTCAATTCAGCCAAGTTCAAGGTCTTATATAGTATCCCATCGTACCTCGCGGATGGAAGGGGTAAAAGCGGTGTTAAGAATCTCAAACCAATGCGTCTTTTTGCCTTCGCGTTCAATGTGCAGAAATTGTAATATCTATTATCTCTCTTAATTGTGGACCGATTTTAATCATTTAAAGTTAGTATCATACTGGTAATTTATCTCTATCGGTCTATCTAAAATTTGTTTAGTTAGCAAAATGCATTTAAATCTATGCAGCCTTTAACTAACTATATTGGGGACTACCCTGATGTATAAATGTCAATAAAAACGATTTTTCTCTTAGAATAACATACTATTCGAGGAAGTCTTTACACGTACCTCTTAAGTAATATCCCCGTTGTTAAACTAGTTATATCTTTTCGTTTAAATATCTTTAGTCTTTAAGAAATTAAACATCTTCGTATTGTCACTTACACAAAATAGGCCTCTATGTTAAGCATAAAAGGTGTCCTTATACACACAAGAAAAAGGAGCGTTCTCATTGGCTGTTATATCGGTCCGTTTTATCCTATTATTGTGAGCGGTAAATATGACCGTGGTGTAAGACAGACCAAAACACGACAGTGCTGATCCAAGGGAACCCCTGTTCCTCAAAGAATGACTAATTTTCCTAATGGGGAACGCCCGCTTAGATAGTGCTAATTTTATGTGTCAAAGTTCACGTCAAGTAGTGCATGTAGAAATATATATATCGCGATCGAAATGTTTACCATGGGCAGCACACAGTAGTCCGATATTTAAGAAAATGTCTGGTGGGTACACTGTTAGAAAAAACCAATAAGGATAAGCAAAGGATCTATCTGTGTTTTTTTTTTCTTTGTTTCTCTCTGGGGTTGAGTGCCGGTTATGGACCTAACTATTCTTTTTTTTTCTGGGTAAATCCACTCGAGAAAAAAAAAAACCACGATAGTCAGTATTCTGGAACAAATGTTATATAGATATTTGGCCGCCACAAGCGGATCAGATTTGCTGTAAACAATCTGGGTAATTTCTTGTCCAGGTTATGATCTTATTCTTAAAGTTTATATGTGAGAAATCTCTCTCTGGAAGAAAGCAAGAGGACCGCACAGGTCAAAATCTAAGACCCGATAATATTTTAAGAATGTTTCTGGAGCTATTCAAACCGCTAGATCGCAATGGTTGTGATCGCCTAGAGGTGGAAAAAAAACATATTAACAATGATATCAATATTATAATCTCAAACGCGTTAGGTAAGACCTCTAGATCCCTCCGGTATTAAATTATATTTGAACCCACAAGAGTCTAGCTAATATTATTGCGCTTTAACACGAGATATAAACTCTAGTAATTCACAAAATTACACATGATGAATAAAAGTAGATTTATCTCTAATTATCAATCGCCTAGCGTATATTAATTAAAAGAGGAATGACAAGAAATTAAATTTACTTATTACAGCTGGAACAATTTGCTATAAGTTATTTAATATGCTTATTTAATAAACACAGAAATCCCAGTGAAAAACTTTAACACGTTAAGACACTCAAAATTTCAATACATATTATGATTACCAACATGCAGGAAACTGACACTCTCCACGAATCTAAGAAATTCTCTCTATATAAAACTCCAAGAGTTCGCGCTAGCAGATATCAACAATTCCTGCGGAAGACTGATAATGAGTTTTAGGAGACTGCACATATATACTGAGTCGGCCCTATCTCGCCCATGTCTGGCAAATCGCACCTCGAGCAAATTCAACGTCCATTCTATTATCAGGTGTTAATCAGCGGTTTCAGATCTCGGCTCTGACGTCGTAACGTGACCGCCGGTGGCCCGCCTCTTTAAGGAATGTCAGTAAGAGATACCGAAATAGTTTTATTTTAATAGCCCGAGAGAGAAGACAACAAAGGGCGAATGTCGTGGCTGCTAGCACGATAATTTATTGCATACCAACCAGGAAGCGTGGGAATTCCACTCGAGTTGTTTAGTTGTAAGAGAGAAAGGGGTGACTGAGGGATTAAAGAGAGGCTCGATTTTCATACGTCACAGTTCGTCCCCTCTTGAAGACATGAAACTTTTTTTTCCATGTTTCATTTATGACAATGGAGCTCTCTTGATCAGTAACTTGCAGGTGATTGTTGTTTTCGCTTTCCACCTCCTCTTCCGTGCTCTAATTTCTACTCATAAAATCTGCTCCCACGTTCTGTTTTCCCGGAATGTATTCCACTTTGAAAGAGTACACGCTTAATAGCAAGGCCCAGCGCATGATCCTCGCATTGAATTCCTTATTCGCTCAAAGAAAAGCTAAAGGACCGTGGTCTGTTTACACCGTGAATGTTGCTCCGTAAAGATATTCATGGTATTTCCTTATGCCATGAACAAGTGCTAGACACTGTCTTTCGACGGTGGAATAATTACGTTCTGCAGCATTCAGTTGACGGCTACCATACGCAACTGGAAATAACAAATTCGGATCGGTGTCATCTGCTTGGAGCAGGGTTGACCCGATGCCCTGACCCGAAGCGTTGACCCGCAATATAAAAGGTTTCTTGAGGTCAGGTAGTCTCAAAATGGGGTATTCAGACAATTGACCTTTTAAAGTGACGTAAGCTTGTTCGAACTTCGAATCATGACATCATTGAAAGATTCCGTTTGTTGCAATGGATACTCCATGCAACTATCGTCATCTTCCTCATCTTCCGTCGTTATGGCGACCGCCAGGAGATGTTCGGAGGACGGCACCGGTCTTTCCAAGTATTTCTTTAGCAGATTTACGTGGTAGACCTTCTCCTTTTCTTTAATAGGGATCTTGTAGATAGTGCGGGAGATCTTTTTAAGGACGGTAAACGGCCCTTGCCATCCGATGCGAAGTTTGTTGTTTCCGGTTGGAAGTAGCAACAAAACGTTCTCCCCTGGTTGGAGTTCTCTCTCTCTTTCGCTGCTTTATTGTATCGTTGAGCGTGCTTTGCGCGTGCTTCCTTAAGGTTGGTTGTTGCTAGGTCCCATCCTAGTTGTAACCTTTCCTTGAGCTCCGATACATATTTGCTTGCTGAGACGACTGTCTCGTCAGCCTTCTGGTCTGTCAGAGACCGAAGTAAGGCTTCTAGCGGCTCCTTTATAGGTCTGCTGAATAGAACTGTAGCTGGTGGAAATCCTGTAGATGCCTGGGGAACCTCCCTGTAGGCGAATAAGGCTGCACGAATGAAACGGTCCCAATCTTCAGGTTTCTCTTGCCCCAGCTTATGTAACATCATGGTGAGGCTGCCATTGACGCGCTCCACGAGCCAATTTCCGGCTGGATGGTAGGGGCTTGTGTGGATGTGTTTGGCCCTCAAGATCTTAAAGATCTCCTCCATTAACAGGCTACAGAATTGGGATCCGTTATCCATAAAAACTTGTTGAGGGAATCCTAACCGTGTAAAAATTTGCACGAGGGTTTCTGCGACATGCTTGGAATCCGTGCATGTTAGCGGTATAGCTTCTGCCCACATAGTGCATGTGTCGACTAAGGTCAGGATAAACCTGTTCTTTCGTTTAGTCCTTTCTAAGGGTCCTACAATGTCGACAGCAACCCGTTCAAATGGAGTCCCCACTACTGGAATTTCATCCATTGGAACCGGGGGTGTCCAATGCTTGGGTGCCACACGTTGGAACTGGGCGCAGGATTTCACATACCTGATAATATCAGAGTTCATTCCTGGCCAACAGTAGTGAGTCTGTATTCGCTGAATAGTGGCGTTTTGTCCCATATGTCCGCTAAAGAGAAGAGAGTGCCCCATTTCTAAGATTTGTCCTCTGTACTGTTTCGGTACAAGGAGATGGTTATGCGCTTGATCAGGTTTGCCTGTTCCGCGATACAGTACACAATCCTTAGAGAAGATGTCTCTGTTGTGTATGGGGTCCTTAGCCATGGGCAGTTTCCTAAAGCAGGGCTCCAAGGTAGGGTCCTTTTGTTGCGCCTCTTTTAGTTCCACAGGTAACAAATTAGGCGCCGGCTCCCGTTCCTTCTGGGCTTGCCTCTGGTGGTTACTGCTGCCAAAATCGGCTCTTTCGGTCTCCCAATAAACACGTATCTACATCCAAGTATAACTGGGTAGATAGGATCATCCATAATGGCCGCTTTAATAACACCTCTGACAAAATCAGAGTGTATTTCCACCAGTGCGATGGGAAGCGTCCTGGGTGCATCACTCTTGAAAACTCCACATAGTTTGACGGTGTCTTCTGTCTCTTGACCGGGTTTGACCAGGTGCCTTGCGACTATACAGTCAAAGGATAAACCCGTGTCAAAAAGACAAGATGTTGAAGTCCCGTTCAAAATAACAGTTCCTCGCGTTGAGGGCCTCTACCCCTCAGATTGAGAATCACTGACATTGATTCTTCCTTGCGAGGCTGTTTGCAAGCATCCGATGCGATTGGGCCCGGTGTGCTTGCCCTGATCAGATGTCCCGTGCGCAGTGGTTTTCCCTTTGTCACCCTGTCCTTTCTGGCCGCGCTGCCACGTAGGACGGTTGGGTTGATCAGGATTGTTGTGGGTGGGATATCTGGTTTTGAAGAATTTTGATTTTTCCTGGGGAGGATGTTGGGGTACGGCTTCTCGTTGGTTATGGTGATGGGAAGAATGGGAAGACTGTTCTAGATTATTTTTTCCAGCAGGCTCATCTGTCTGTTTGCGTTTGGTGCTGGGAAGCTCGGCCATAGCATTTATGTACCGTTCAGACTTATTGAGAATGTCAACTAACTTGACTGCGCCTTGTTCAGCCAGGAATCTACGGGTTTCACTTGACAGAGTGGTTTTTATTTGTTCAATAAGAACGAACTCCTCAAGACCTTGGTAGGCGAGAGGGAGCTCGGAAAGCTCCATGCACTTTCTCAAATATCCCTTCAGCCGTGAAGAAAACTGCTGAAATGTTTCAGTGCTCTCCTTTCTGCTGTTTCTGAACATTTGCAGAAACTTGCGAGCGTTCATTTCGAAACGCTCCAGTAAAGCCTTCTTTAGCATGTCGAAGTTGTCTTGACTGCTTCCCAGTTTCACGTAGCCTTCACAAGCACTACCTTTCAAAGCCCGTGAAAGCTTTAGGCACCACCGGGAACTCTCTAACCCGTACAGATTTGCCATTCTCTCAAATTTTTCTAGAAACTAGTCTATTTTCTCATTGGGGCTTGGGAAGGGTTCCAGTGCGAAAGACATAGCTGTGAGTTGGGGAGAATGAGTGCTGGATTGATCAGTTGACGATGAATGGGGAGATGACGGCTCTCCATTGCTGGAAGTAGAGGCAGCCCCGCGACTTTGGACTTCTAGAGCCTTAAGCGCCAACTCGTGCTGTCTCTCCTTCTCTCGTTCCTTGTATTGTCTCTCTGTTGGGTCCGTTCATTCTAATGTTAAAGACCTTCATTACGCGAATGGTTGCAAAGAAACAAAATGTCAGAAAATGTTCTTCAAAAACGAACTCCAACAAGTAGTATTTAACTGGTCACTTACTGGCAGCACACAAGTCTGTGATGACTGTACATATATTTTATTTAACGTGACACATACGGAGTGGAACACACAAGACGATCATGGTTACAGATTACAGATGCAAATGTCATACTTTAAAGTTGCTGATCATACTCTTAAATTCTTGGAGATTCTTCAACAATCAAGTCCTCTTCTATCCAAGTGAGCTGAGGATCACTTCTGTTCTCCGCTAATATACATTTACAATGAAGTCCGTTGACCTTCTTCCAAGGACGTCTATCGTGGTAAACGGATTCATGTTCGAGGATCAATCTTTGATATCATACCCGTAAAATTCCCAGACTTTCTTCATACAATACTTATGTAGCATATATATAATCCAGACAAAGTCAGACACGGCAATACAATCAGGTTAGAGTCTTCTGTTCACTAACCTCTCCCAAAATCCATGCCATGACTTTGGCATTGGCGAAACGGCATATTAAAACATGTGAAGCATACAAAATCAATTAACTTCGTTTCCTCGTAGGTATCCTCCCTCTACGGTAATTCAAACAAGGCAATCGACTCCGTTTGTCCATTCTAGGAATGACATACTACGATGGATTCCCGCTAGAACATAACTAGGAGCGGCCTGATACTTCAATTAAAATCAATAAACATTCAATGTGAAATGGGGCGACACTTACATGATACTTCCACTATTGGCTTCGACATGAAGACCAATATATATATCAATAGAAATTATGGCTTCCACTAACTTGCCACGAATACAAGAAATATTCCACGGACATCAACATGGTCCGTACTGCCCCATACAAAACATGACGTCACAATCCCTAAACTAGGTTACCCGTGCGTCCAAAGCAACTCACACTGCATTGTGCACGTCAGTGCGTGAATCAATCGAACGCACAAATAATATAACTATATTAAGACTGGTGCGTACATTTGGAAGGACCGAAGACTACCCCCTTAGGTAATAAATGTACGTAACAGCTCCCTTATTACCTCCCCTTAAAAAAAATTAATTCTATTAATTTTTTTTGAACTTAGTACCCGAGAGAGGTGAGTCAAAACTACCACAAGATATATGAAATGCATAAAGTTATACCATATTAAGAAAAGAATATTAAACGAAATCAATATAACTAAATGATAGTATGCATTAAAGCACACATCCACACTCGACCTACTTTGAAGTAAAAACGAAAAATGAAAAAAACCATAAAAAAAGATGGTCTTGCTTCTTGGTCGATCGGTTTCCGCCCACCACTAGTGGAGTGAGCGATTTGGAATGGCGAAAGAGATGCCTCGTTGAAGAGGGGATCTCCGCTTTTTTTTGTTCTGTCAGGGATGTGTAGTCCTCTTATGGATATTTCGTTTATTCGAGATAATACCTCTAGTGTATTTGCACATGCCGGGAGGCATAATATTTCTGTGTATTTCCGGAAGGCAAGGTAAATTAACATTTTCATTAACTCTATCGATTTTTGGTCGTGAACGATTTCTGGTTCATAGCCTGTCTTCGAAAGTCGTCGTCACGAGATGTTTTCCTAGCTCACATGTCGCTGTATTGTGCTGCATCGGTTGATGCAGGTCCCAAGGACCATTACTTGCTACTTTGTTAAATGAACTAGGTTTGAAAAACCTTTATTATCTAGAGGATATTTTTGAGGACATTATTTATACTTCGGCAGACGTGTCTGTCTTGCTGAAGTCAAACTAAGGAGAGTGAACTGATCTCATACATCTGGTTATCTCCTGGCTGTTATAGAAAGGGATGGAGTTTTTCACCTGACTACATTTACAGCACTTTGAAATATAACATGCATCTGACTCATCATTGTAATGCTGTCTACCGTCTATTGCTGTATTGAATGTTGCTGTGATAATGACTGTTCGATGTGTCTACATATTCGCGTAACCATTTTGTCACTGTGGCGTCCACAATAAATAATGAAGAAAAACGTCAACGGCTGTTTCAAGAATCATTGACTTTATACGTCGTGAGTTTACTGACGTCCTATGTGGATTGCCCTGTTATTTTTTGTATGAACATTGTTTTGACTGAACACATCTGCACACTACACAAAACCAGACATGCGGATACCATCCATCATCATATGGCATCACGCATCATTTGGTGGCCATAAGCTGGTTTGATTCTGGTCCCAGCAAACACGGGGTCCCTTACCCACTTCATTTTCAACAAGAATTCATCAGCATCCTTCAAGAAATTAACATTCTTCAATACAGTCAACATCTTCAAAATTTTCAAAGTACTCGGCGTTGCCCGGTAAAAGTCAAAATTTCAACTTTTTGACGGAAACAAGAATTTGACAGTACCCGGCGTTGTTACATGTTGCCGGATAACTCGGACTGCTGTTATCTTTTACGCAAGTCAAGCAAGTTGCTGCTGTCAAGGTTCCAGTGCTGTCGTTTTTGTGAAGGTCAAGTGCCGGTTGAAACGGGTTGTTTTCTGAAGAAGGCCAAGTACCGATTTCCATCAACTTACTTTTGGATTAGAAGGTCAAGTGCCGAAACAACTCAACACACAGTATTTCAGAAGCTCTTGTACCATCGTGTTAGCAGTGGAAACAGTTCAGATGTGCCATCATCGTTGGAGCTTCGCTCTTTAGGACGTTGATTGACATCCGTTTTTTCTGCTGTTCTACGATTGGAAGCCTATAAGTTAAGTGGCCTGTTTGTATGTAAACTGTGCCCTTATACTTTTGCTGAGTCTTCTGTGTATCATCTCATTCTATATGTTATATGTTTATATGTTATTCGTATATTTATATGTTTATATTTCAGCGGGTTCTCGGTTGGGTGGTGTCTCCGTTAGATTATGCCACGTCATAGAGGTCGTCTATTGTGAGCGTTTTCTGTAAGGTTTGCAAATTTCCGATACTGGAATTTGCTAAGCGACTTCTGTTGCTATTTATGTTAGCTGTGATGACATGTTTTAATATTGTTTTCGTTATTATTTCGCATTCTTTAGTTTTGTTTTGATTTGTTTGTATTTGTTAGCCTACTCTTGTCTATAATTTAGTTTCATACAACATTTTTGTTTATACACTGTGGTGTCATGTATTTTGTTTAATTCTATCGCAGATATCGTCACATTTTTTGTGATATTTCATTAATTTCTGCTTTATTTTTAGTTGATTTCTGCGAACGTTTTTGTATTGTTGCTGATCTTTGTTATTGTTTACATTGTTATTGTTTACATTGTTTGTATTGTTTACATTTTCAATGTTTACATTCTGCATGTGTTTACATAGTCATTGTTTACAGTTATAGTAATTAGTTAATGGGCTATGCTAATGCACTGTTACTACTACACTGATGATAAATGAATGATGAATAGTGTCGTGCACTATTGAATGAGAAGTGCACTTATGATCAAGAATTGATTGTTGATATTTCATATACAAGTTCTTTGATTGGAGACTTGTTTCCCACAGAGACTGGGATAATATAAGGTGATGTGAATATACAAGTGCTTAATTAAGACTTGTTACACTTAGGTTTGAAATAAATTAGTTAATTATTTCAGGTTTTGGACTCATATGTTAGACAACATGTCTACATTTGAGCACTTTATTGAGCAGGGTAAATTGCTTGGGAAGACTGGTTATAAGTTAGAAGAATTTGCAACTGCTCGATATGATAAAGCAATGGAAGCTGAACAAAAGAAACTGCATATGGAAGCTGAACAAAAGAAACTGCAGATGCAGGTGGATGAAAAAAGATTCCAAATGGAAATGGAAAAACAAAAAAGGGAATCAGAAGCTGAGGAAAGAAAACTCCAGCTAGAAGCTGAGAATAAAAGACTTGAAAAAGAGGCTGAGAATAAAAGACTTGAAAAAGAGGCTGAAAATAAAAGACTTGAAAAAGAAGCTGAAAATGAAAGACTTCAAAAAGAGGCTCAGGCTGAGGAAAGAAGATTACAGAGAGAGTCTGATGAGAGGAAAGAGAAAGCAAAAATGGAACATGAAGAAAAGGTCTTAGCTTTAGAGTTGGAAAAATTGAAATTGACGATCATGAGTAATGGTAATGATTCAAACAAGGGTTCATCTTCTGGTAAGGCTAATAATGATACTTTTAAGATTAAGTTACCAACATTTAGTCCTTCCAGTGATGACATAATGTTCTATCTGGACAGATTTGAACAAGCATGTACAGCTCATAACATAGACAAAGCAAAATATGTTTATCAGTTATCAGGGATACTGACAGGTAAAGCTCTAAGTATATTAAATATGGTGGATGAACCTGACAAGAACAATTATGAGGTTGTCAGGGCCGCTTTGTTAAAGAAATATCAGCTTAACGAAGACGGCTATCGTCTACAATTTAAAAACATGTTACCTGAAAATGGAGTTGAATTCTCCGAGTTTATTGCAAGAATACGCATTACTTTCTCACGATGGGTTGAACTATCTAAGACGGAAAAAAACTTATGAAGGACTTATGGACTTAATACTTAGAGACAAAGTCATGTCGTCTGTCAATGAGTCTTTCCTTGCTTTCCTTCATGAACGTAAACCTAAAACAATAAAAGAAATGGAAGATTTCTGTTGCCAATACGTAACTGCGCACCCACACATAACCATGGGTAACTCTAAGGTGAAAGAAAGTTTACCAGTTGCTTCGGCAGCTCCGTATGGCCAAAACTTTGCTCGTAGATTCCAACAAAATTTTGATAGAAAGAGTAGCGGTAATTTCTGTCAAAATCATGGAAACCAATTTCATAGTGATTCTTCTTCGAAGAATTGGA
>JAMPIV010011215.1:0-193617 GCA_024509875.1 Oreohelix idahoensis
CCCCCCCCCCCCCGTAACAAGTAATACAAGGAGGGAGAGTAGGTTTTTTTTGAAAGAGAATACACAAATCTACTAAGCTCAAACTTAGGACTTTGTTGTGATTTAACAGAATGCACAAAATTACTTTAATTACATTAGAAAATCAAATCAATGTAATCTGAAAAGAAGTACTGAGGGATTAAAAAAACAAATTAGTGATAATACTTATTCAAGAATTTTGAATACTCTCAGTGTCTTTGGTTCAGATAAAAGGCTTTTTTCTCTACTAACAGAGTTAATTATTTCGACTATTTCATGAAACTGAATTCTACATTGGCCTGCTGTGTTAGGTTAAACTTATCTGCTTGGACTGTTCCTGTGTGTCACAGTAGGTAGGAATTAATCTACTGGATAATTTGCTTCAGTTTGGGCTACAGTCCAAGAGATGGCTAGGTTTGTTGTTAACCTAGTTGTGATGATGAGTTTTAGTGATTTAATGAGCTTGTAACAAGGTGTAAACGAGGTGATTTGACAACCGATTATGTTGTAGACTGCTCAGAGTTGGTGTGATCACGGCTGAAGGTTTTGATAAGTAAGCAATAAATTCTATTGTAGCAACGAGCAAACTAGGCAAGTTTTCTCCCTACAAATAATAGAAGTCGAATTCCAAAGATCAGCTTCTCGTTGCTGTAAAACTGACTTGGATTCCTGCTCAGGGGACTATTTCAGGACTATAAGATGATAGGAAACTCTATAAACAGAGCGATACAAACAGGAGGCAATCTGATCATCAGAAGTAGTCCACCCCCCCGCGTCGAACAAGTGGTTTCGGCCCTGTTACTACTCCTCTACACTCTATGGGGGGGCGGGCCCACTTGGGGTCATAACTCCCAAGTGTTCAGCCTCTGTTGTCTTGTATCGAAAATGAACCCATTTCACTTATGGTAGCAACTTTAAAATCCACAACTCCGCCAGCCGTGGAGGCAATTGTGAAAGTAACAAACAAAAGACGAATTGTTCCGTTCGTTCCGACCCACGACAAGGGGACAGCACTGACACACCTGCGCTCAGCCGACGAGGTAGCCACTGCGCGCTAACAACTGTAATTCTGTGCCCAACACCTCTTATAAAATACGCCGCGTGTCGGCCGTCTGTCACAGCCCTTTCACCAGTACACCGAAAAAAACTCAACGTATTGTGGACTTGGAAAAATTCTGATGTTTTCTGTACAGCAGAGTTTATTGTCACCAGGAGTTCTAGGCCATTGCGGTTGTTCCCCAGCCAGCGTGATGCCTTTTCGTAGTTTACTAAGCTCTCTCAGTGCCCTTGTTCTCGACTGTCCATCTCACCCCAACAGTTTCAATAAATCATACACTGATGCAGCCCATGAGCACTCTTGCACCCAACTACAACAGTCATGGACCCTTGAAGTGAACCCATAAGATTTTGAATAGCGTTATACTCAATGGCAGTGTATAATGTAGATAATTGTGTAGCTTGAGGGCATCTCATCTATACTCGTGCGTTCTCTTCCAACAGTTATCAGAAAGTGGTTTATAAACTCAGCATTTGTTCGCAATGAAAGATTCTCATTCCCAAGCACGAGTTAATTATTTTCCGTCCCTTATTTAGACACGTACGAATTGCATCTGGCGGTCTTCAGATGGGACA
The DNA here is from genome assembly GCA_024509875.1 of Oreohelix idahoensis. Taxonomy (NCBI): domain Eukaryota; kingdom Metazoa; phylum Mollusca; class Gastropoda; order Stylommatophora; family Oreohelicidae; genus Oreohelix; species Oreohelix idahoensis. The sequence continues at coordinate 1,651 of JAMPIV010011215.1, forward strand.
ATCTGAACACGGCTTGGGGAAAGCTATAATTCTCCGGGAATCACTGTTTTTCGTCTAAACGAATAAATCCCGAAATAAATGATTTTATTGCTTAGGTACACAACGAAAGCATCTGGATCGAATGGACAGGGACTATTAGTGAAGACTTGGAATATCAGACTGTAGAAACAGAAAGCAGGTGCAAATATTTCGAAGAGAAACAGAAAAAATGTGAAAAAAAGAAAATAAGGAATTTGAAAATAAATTTTGCCCTTAACGAAGCCTTCGAACAACTTGCCTTCGATGACAACTATGATGCATCATTTTTAAGGATGCTGTTTGTAACTCAGAATGAATTTTTTATATTTATTGATTTTGGAGAATGGAGTGAAAGCAAATGTCATGAGAGGTGCGAGAGACTGTTTAAAAATATCAAAGGGGGGTATATTTTGGGAAACATTCTTCCAACTATTCCTTGACTTTGTTGTATTCCAGTACCTAGAGCAATGAATTCATTGATCCTGACAGTAATTAGTTTGCATCTTTTACTTACTGTATTGCTTATTTCATCTTATACTTTTGTTTAAATGTTTACGGTAGGCAAAGTATTATATATATATATCTATAGATATATATATATATATATATATATATATATATATATATATATAATTATTGATTTTTGATCAAATGCACACTATGCGGCCCTTGTATGATGATATATGCGAAAAGTATTATACCCTGTCGCTTCATTTTCTTTTCGACTGTCCTTATCTTTTCTAATTTTCCTGATCTATAATAGGGAAGTGGACATCCAGAGATGGACAGGAAAACAGTCTATCAGAAGTGACCACCATCAAGACAGAGGACAGTCGACCTTCGATGCGGAGCTGGCACTCAATAATAATGTTGATGCATTGTCCAAATCAACACATTCTTTCAATCAATTCAATCAATCAAATTCAATCAATCAATCAATCAATCAATCAAATCAATACTATTTAACTCTCCAAGGATACATAAGCCTTCAACAAAACAAAAGCCAAGTCCTCCTGTCACGTGTCATCATCTGTCTATGCCTTCCTCATCATTTTCATGGTCTGTCTCCAGTTCTCTTCTCACACTTATATTTTAGGGTCTACCTCTCGTACCCCGAGGATTCAACAACAAAGACTGAATTGTTTTATGCTATCAACATGTTTCCTCAATGTATGTCCTATCCATTCATTTTTTAAGAACACTTGCTTTAGTTCTCCAAATATATCTTCACTGTTTTCGTATCAACTGTTAGCCAAAATTGTTTCCCAAATTCTATTGTAGAATCGATTATGGAAGTCGACGGTGTTACCAATGAGAATCCGCGCAAGCACGGCAAGCGAGGCAAGGTGTCACAAGCTATACAATATGACCACCTTGTTGTTAAAGTGACGTGTGCTTTAATTCCAACTTCTGAAGGATAGTATAATAATCTGAATGAACGAAGAGCATAAAGACCTACATGTTTAGATTCTGGAATATTGCCTCTTTGTTTACATATATAAGTATTATGGCTGGAAGTGTTTTGGATCGCCAGATTTCATAAAGTAAAGGCATAAAATTGAGAGTTGTTAGGGCTTTGTACACACTTTCGAGCAATGTAGGATAATTTTAAAGGATCGGACGAATAAGAAAATTAGATGGAATGGTAGCTCTTGACTGTCTGGTTATAACGAGACTTAAATGGACAGAATCGGATGGACAGAAGACTAGAACGACGAAGGAAGAGGTGGACCAGTTTGTACAGAGGTCAAAATTTCATGCACCTTGCTAACACATTTAGCACACCTAAAAATCATGTGACGTCATGCTCTCCTGAAGGCACGCATTGGCCAATAAAAAGGGTGAGCGCAATTTGAACAAGGGCCCCAAAAAAAACGTTTTGAAATAGACTGGACGCAGAGTTTGCCACCACGCCTTTGCCATCTGTAGATGTGTGCAGCATGCCAAGCCGTTACTGTCCTGTGTTGATTTCTGAAGTCTGAGGGTAAGCTGAATTATAAAAACTAATTATGTATGTTACGCCTCCGTTTGCACACAGCTTTGCATTCATTAGTGAAACATCGCTGTGCTCAGAGGGAGCAGCACTAAAACGCACGCTATTGAAACTGCACCCACTGCATTGATTTATGACCTAAGGTTAAAATATCAAATTACAAAGCTGCACGTGCATGAGCTGAAAGTAACGGTCACTTTTGCTAGGCTTTTGACTTTGTGGTTCATGGTGTCCAGACGTGTATTCTGTGGGCTCTTGCTTGAGTGTTTGCTGTCCGATATGTATGCATGCTTATTAGAGAATGTTTGAGATATCGCGTGCCTTGGACTCTTGTGTGAATTAACACTGAAGTATTGAGTTTGATTCACATTTTGACGATCTAGGTAAGTTTATATTGTCGCGGAATTAGACTTTAGTGGACGGTACATTTGCCTATCATTCATGTATTTTGATTGCCTAGTATGTTCGGCCTATGGAATGCCAGTTAACTTCATGATACCAAAATGTGGAGCTCAATGTTGTGGGAATGTCAAATAAATTCTAACAACATTAACCAGTAGTGATTTGCATTCCTTCGTTAATTTGGCTGTTGTGAGTTAATTTGGAAATTTTTTTAAATATACTGAATTCTGACCAACATGTCACTAAAATGGACCGCAACAATGTATATATTTCATTTATTACATGTTATTACCTGATGAATATTATTTGTGTGTAGATGATAGTAATTGCGTCAGTTTATTTAAAATTGTACCTGATGTGAAGGATCAAGCATATTCAAGAAAACTATAAGGCCTGTGATTAATATTTGGAAGTATCAATCTGTACAGTATTTAAGGATGTACAGGAGTGGATACAACAAGATGATTGTTAGTACATATAACTAATTGCAATGTTTAAGCTAATATTATATTATTGTTTCAATTTTGTTTATGTAAATATAAATCTTTCATCAGCACCTCACACACACACAAGATTAACACATTTATATAGATGTAAATAAAGAGGATATATATAAATTGTATTCAACAGCTTTATTCATTCAGTTTGGTTAAAGTTGAAGTTTTGTTGAATTGTTAATTATATCACAGGTAGTAAGTCATACATCGGGGTGGCACAGTAAGGTCTGAATGTTTATTTTCAGTTTCAGATACTTTCATAGCAGTGACTATCGAGTGATACCAGTGTACTACTTCTCTGTCACTGGGACCTCACACATTCTGGAGAGAATATTATTTTCTATTCTAGTAATATCATCACACTTATAAAACCTTCAGCTACAGGGCATTTATGTAGAGTGGAAGAAGATCGGCTACCAGGACAAATATGAGAAACTAAGAGCCAGACCTCCAGGACGACCCAGAGTTCGCAGGGAGAACAACATTAGACAGTCTCTGAAGGACCGAGGATTAGATTGGAACCAGGCCAAGAGGAAGACAGCCCATAGGATAGTATGGCGCTCTATCTGGCAAACCTCTACACCCCACGGTAGAAAGGAACGACTAAGTAATAATAGGTAAGAACATAAAACTTCATGGAAGAGATTAGATTATGACAATAATGATCGATGACATTAAGGCATTTAAAATAAAAGTCACCCTCTGGAAAAAACAAAAATGTGATTTATTTCATTTCCAACATGTCAGGACTATCAACAATCACATAGTGTCCTTCTAATTTTAGCCAAAACTCCTCCAATCTGAAAAAGGTACATTATTATTATTTTTTTTTTTTAACGTTCAAAGGCGATTTGAAGATTTCAAAACTTTTGAAAAAGATATTTCTCGTTTCAGCACACAATATTCTTTAGATGTTAAGAATGCAAGAGGTAACATTCAAATAGAAATTGTTGAAATCTAATGTGACACAGTGATGGAATAAAGGTATATGGAATGTTTTATACATGACTTTTATTCCTACTGGCTAAGCCATTTTACTAATATGCGTAACGTTGCGGCAAGAATATTTACAATTATTGGTAGTACCTATCTTTGCGAGCAGTTATGTAGATTGACACTTATCCGACCTGACAGTTTTATCATCACACAAAAATCTTTCTGACAGAGACAAATTTGTATCTCGAAAAAAGATATCAAATTTCTGAGTTTTTGATTTTGTTTTTTTGTAACCCACTGCTTTGTTAATCACTATGTCGAGATACAGATTTGCTTCAACCAATCAACGATCAACGTTCACCAGTCTCTGAGACAGAATAAATTAACGGCCATCATGTTCACGCAAGATGGCGGATTAAAACTGAATAAAATTAGGCTGTATGAGACCAGGTACGAAACCGGAGGAAACCAATCATTTTACTCCGCCAGGAACCAACCAAAAGCTTTCCTTAAGCATTTACCTACCTATATAATCGGGCGGATTTTATGCATAATCACACATCACCGACACGGCGCCAGAGATACCGACCGACTGAAGAGGGCTTTTGTCACCTTGATTTATAGCTTACCTGGAGTGCAATGACCTGCAGCCTGCTTTGCTAAAGTCGAGTCAAAATCTGGCCGGTTTGAATCTTAGAGGGTAAATATGTTTACGATAACCTTTAGGAAAATAGGCTTTCCGCAGGTCTATAATGTTGGTATTTGTTGTGTGTCATTTATACTACCTATCAGGTTCACTGATTGTATCTTGGGGAAATTTAGTATAATGATTGTATTTCCTATTATGATTGAATAGACGAAGACTATAAGGACTCATACTTCAACCTATTGTCTCCTATACTTCAATCTATTGTCTCATCTAACTCCAACTGCAATATAACCAAAACAGTCCTTGTTAGGACTCAATCTATTGTCTCCTATAACTCAATCTATTGTCTCAGATAAGACCAACTGCAATATAACCAAAACAGTTCTTGTTAGGACTCAATCTATTGTCTCCTATAACTCAATCTATTGTCTCAGATAAGACCAACTGCAATATAACCAAAACAGTCCTTGTTAGGACTCAATCTATTGTCTCCTATAACTCAATCTATTGTCTCAGATAAGACCAACTGCAATATAACCAAAACAGTCCTTGTTAGGACTCAATCTATTGTCTCCTATAACTCAATCTATTGTCTCAGATAAGACCAACTGCAATATAACCAAAACAGTCCTTGTTAGGACTCAATCTATTGTCTCCTACAACTTCATTCTATTATCTCAGACCAACTGCAATATAACCAAAACAGTCCTTGTTAGGACTCAATCTATTGTCTCCTATAACTCAATCTATTGTCGCATCTAACTCCAATCTATTGTCTCCTATAACTCCAACCTGATATATCACCAAACAGTCCTCGTCGCATATACTCCTATCATAAGAACATAACGTTATTGTTAGGATATATGTTACCAGCTTGTATAGCACTCGTCAGAGAGGGCCTGGTATATTATAGGGGGAGGGAAATGGTTGTATCACACCTAGGTGTACATATTATTGGATTTATTCATGTATTGATTTATATTATGGGATGTATTAAATGTATTGTATTGAATCTATATTATTGAATGTATCCATGCATTAGTTTATCAGAAAGAATGTTTTGCAAGTAGACACCTGTCTTGTCTCGCTATTGCTAAATCATACTGAGCCATGTTGTCATTCATCCTACATGCAAACACTGAGACACATGCTCATTTCATCCACATTAGAAATAGGTGGGCTTGAGGACAGAAATTAGCCCCTATTTTTGCTTTGTTACAGGTTTATACGTGTCATAAAAACTGAGATCGTGGGTCGTCAATCCAGCTGCCTGGAACTCCGCAGGAGCATAGAGGTTGTCAAGACTCTACATCTTTAGTCCCCCTCAGTCTTGGGTTGGCTAACGAAACGATCAACAGCTGGTGTTTTGTGTCAACCAAACCAAGAAGGACAGCACTTCTAAGAGATGAGTACACATTAGTACCATTTCTGTCGGCATTGTGAGCAAAATCTAAGTCAATGAAGAAAACGTGAATTAGCGTAGCAAGAGACAATAATAAGATCAGAGTGGATAAATTATACGAAAATAACAGCACAGCTGATATAATTTTTTGTTCCTATAATTGGAAAATTTGTTGTAATATTTATTTACATAACTATATAAATATAAATATTTGTAAATCATATGTAAACTTACAAATTCATTACATTCCATTTTTCAACATTCACCCTTCAGCACAAGAGTAGATAGTGTATATACTAAATAAATAATAAGGAAATTGTATTTGAAGACTTGTCAATTTTATCTTTGTTAAGTAAAATCTGTTTCCTTGTTTTTGTTTAATATCACAGTTAGTTAGTTACACAGCGGAGGTGGCACTTTATGTCGGTCTCCTCTCTACTATTGTTTCGAGATCAGAACATTCACAGCCGTAACTAATTTGTGATACCAGTAGTTCTCTCAGACACTGGGACTTCACCATTTTCTGCAGAAATTCTATTTCTGTAATTTTCAGTACTATACTGATCCTACAGCCAAATAAAACCTCTCGCCACATTCTTAACTGGTGTAAACTTTTTCAATTAACGTACAATAAAATACGATAAAAATTAACTTTGTTCTTTAATTAATTTATAGCATATAATATTATATTGTATCCTATTTTATTCTCCGGCAACACATAGCTACTATGCCGAACAATTATGGCACAACCAGTTTGAATGTTTAAGGTACGGTCCTCTCAGCTTCGTGACGCCCTTTTGCGGCCCCCATATTACACACTGAGTTTGACATCCCTGCTACAAAGTATATGAAACATGTCTTATTAGTTTGTTATTGCAGCTGGTAACAATACTACAAGAAAATTCCTAACACTGTACATTTTTATGCTGTTTTTTTTTCGACTCCACTATGACAGCAAAAAACAAAAATACATTTTGCCACGGATGCTACATCAGTCGGTTTACAGGTAAATTAGGAATAGACAGAGCACGAACGAATAATTCAATTGAATTCCAGAACATTTCGGCCTGTCTTTTTCTTTCCATTTCCTTGATCAGGCTCTGAAGTTTAATAAGATCTTGAAGTTTGGCCTCAACTTCCTCTACCAGTGTCAGCAGATCAGCAAGTACGTTATATCCTTTGTCTTGTAGACGTATTTCATTCTTGAGATCCTTTATACTTTTCCTAATCTGTTTCCTTCTTCCGTTTGATGGCTGTTGAGATAATTGTTCAATATCTGCAATAAGAAGGCTGATTTTTACTTGAATTTCTTCTTTAAGTATAGGTGCTTTCTGTTCCAGTATCAGTTTCTCGCGTGCATGTTTAGCTTTTTCGAAACATTCAGAGTTATAGCGGCCATGGCGGGCTTGTAGACGAAGTGTGAGCTGAACTAATTGCTCTATCTTTGTCTGCCTCATCTCCTCATTGCTCTCTTTGTTGTTAAACAACACAACTCGCCCACAACAATCTTCAAACAACTGTTTAAATTCTCCTGTCTGAGCACTGCACCACTCTTCAAAACTGCTGCTACAGCGTTCTTCAGCCATGGCAGTGTCAAATAAATCTCCAAACGTCACGACAACGATGACGTTTTTAAAGTATTCGTCTCCAAATAATGCTTTAAGAGTTTTAAGTACAGATACTTCTTCCAGCGTGACTCGAGTGCCAAACTTGATAACTAACAAGAATGCGTCCACACCTGTAGAACACATTGCTAGGGCTTTGCCCATGTTTTTTTCTGCAGCTATCCCGTCACTGGCCGCGTTAATATCTGTATCTTCCAACCCAGGCCCATCAACGACCGTAAGTATAAAGGTTTTAAATCTTGCGTGACCAGAAGTGACTTTTTTTTTGTTTGTGACGTCATGCTGGCGCTTGCTTTAAAAACATTCCGATTAAGTAGGAAGTTCCCAGTCGCACTTTTGCCATGTCCCGTTTTTCCCATTAACAAAAATCTTAGTTCTCCATCAGTTTGTAAAACCTGTGGAAAATACATTTTAAGAAGTTACTGATTTAGAAAAAAGAAATGTCTAATGTTGCTTAAAAAAAGACAAACAAGCTTCAGTTAATACTGGACAACTTTTCACTTGGACTTTGCATTAATAGTTGTGCTTACATTTGTATCGCTATTTTATTACTCATAAATAATGATGATGGTTTACCCATATATCTTTGAAAAAAAAAAAAAAAAACTCCAGAAGTCATTAATCTTTAGAATTTCCTTATGCGTCCCCACTTTTTATTCCACCTTTCTTTCACCAAAGTTGCAATCTTTTTCATGGCACGTTTTTATCGGGGAAATAAACTGTGCATCTTCTGAAACAACGTGCATGTAGTTTCCATACTTAATAATGGCGGAAGTTTGATTCCTGACACAATATCTTGAATGCTCTTCATTTGTAATTCGGAAGCATCAATACAAAATGGAGTTCATAGTCGGCTGATTTAGTCGTTCAAGTCAATACTCCCTTAAATATTGATTCGGATACGGAGTAATTGAAAGTTTATTTTGAATTTTGTTTGTTTGTTTTGTTTTTAAATACGTATCAAGATAAGATTTTAAAACATTTTCGTACATTTTGAATACATGTTGTGATAACGCAGTTGTTAATTAATTAGTTCAATCTCAATCCATGGACTGTTTTTTACTTCTGCACATGACATTTTTGTCGCCTTGCTCCACAGCTTCACAGACAGTGTAACCAAATAAATGATCACAGGAGAATTAATGCCGTCAGGGCATACAGTAGAAAGCGCATAATATAATAACTGTATTTCCCGCCATATTTTGGAAGTATGATGCACGTGTAATTAGAATACGTTTCTTAAAGATGTCACGTAGTTAGAATTATCTATATACTTCTTTTGTATTACATAGAAGATATATGTGATAACAGAAATGAATAAAATAAACCACGATGACGAACACAACAAAATCATTTGTTCTGTAAGTTATTGTTGTTGATTTTAGGATCGTGCACAAACCTTTGGATTTTGTTGTGTGTTTTGTGCATGAGATACCCGGTTCAACCCCATATGGGTTATAATTTGGGTATATAGTGTTCCTTTTTCTAAATAGTACATTACGCTTGTTGTTTTTACAGACGGCTAATTCTCTGGCATTTAGTGTGACGTTTGCTAAGGTCTGTTGGTGTGTCTCTTCCTGTTTGTGAGTATTATCTCCCATCATCCTGTTGAGTTGTTAGATGTTTGTTCTTTGATTTATTGTATTCTACCTTGTTATTTCATGCCTATGAGATTAACTCATGTATGTCAATTGCAAATGATCTGCTTAACAATGTTTTGTCATTTATTTTACTTTTGTACTGAACATTTGTGGTGATTATTTTGTTTATGTATTTTGTTCTTCAATAATCATTTTCCTGTGCTCTGGTAGTTATAAGTTAATTTTTGTTTTGGTATTTGTGATATAATGGTCAAGTTCTTTCACCTAAAATGTTTAAATCTTCACTCAAAATGTTTAAATCGTCACTCATAATATTTGAATCGTTCATATTTGCAAAGACATGTTACACGGATTGCATTAGACACGTGCGGTGAGGAATTTCTGTCCCTCTCTCCTCTCCGTTATGCTATATTGATAAATTTGAAATGCAGGGCGCGTGATACTAAACGTTTTGCTTGCTGCTTGCATCAGAAAGATCTTGCGTCATTTGATGACCCAGAATTCAGTCGGAATGTTAAAAATAAATATAGTACTAGCATTCTGAAACCTTCGATAATTTAAATTTTGAAAATTCGTGATGTTAACATACCATGGAAACATTTTTTCAAAATCTTTTCATAGTTCGATTTCGTAGTATATAAACCGGTTAATTTAGGTGAAATGTTAAAAATAAATCTAGTACTAGCATTCTGAAACGTTCGATAATTTAAATTTCCAAAATTACGTGATATTAATTTACCAACAAAACTTGTTTTCAAAATTTTTACGAAGCCCAATTTCGTAGTATAAACTGGTACATTTCAAGTCATTTTCACATACGTCCTGATTGAACGAGAGAACGACTTGAAATTCTACACAGAGAGGAGCCTAGTAGAATCTGCTGTCACAAACTAAGCTTCAGCAAGGGTTTTCTCACCAGTCGTTATAGGACCATATAATAAATAATAACCTTATAAATAATAATCTTCAATAGGGTAAATAATAATTTTGTGTGTGATAAATTCTTAATTTATTAATCAAAGCATAAAAAAAATTTTTTTTAATGTGTGACTGGGTGGGCGAGGAATGCGATGTTATTCTCATATGGGATCACATTCATGCACACTCGCACCAGACCCGTGTGCCCGTGTCTGTTAAATGCGCAAGTATTGCATTATATTGATCCTTTTTTTTCAATCGGAGCAAATCCTTTAGATGTTGTTGTTGTTCAAGTGGCTACAGGCCTTCCGCCTGAGATGGAGATTCTTGATTTTTGCTAATTTTCCTTTCCATGTTCGTTCTTACCCTTTTAGGTTTATTGATAAGCAAACGGCTCCAAAATGACAAGGTATATCCAAAAGAAAAACTGTAACGTTCCAAAAACAGCTAAGCAGTCAATTCAACCAGAAGTTTATTGAACGTCATTCGACAAGCACTGGTATTTACACATTGACATGATCGTTTACTTACGCTTAAACAAAATAGTGAGTTATATCCAAAAGAAAAAAAGACTACTGATCTTCATAATCTCCAAGACGAAACTCGAATCTGGCTTGCCTAACACAACACAATGAATACCTAGCAAATCTCTCTCTTTTCTCGCATTTCTCCACCTTTTATAAAGCTCCTTTTTCCCGCCATTTTACACACGTCTCGCTCATTTTATACACGTCTCTCTGTTTTCTTTTTTTGACATTTTTTCACACGCCTCTCTTTTCCACCTGAACAATGAAAAAAACCCAAGATCACAACTCTCACTTCACACTTCCCACGCATAACGCCAATTCATTATTAATTTCTGAGGCTGCTCACAGCCATGACTGCCAACTATAACTTTTATGATACTGCGTTTTGTGAGAAAACACCGTATTTGCTTTTAATGTATTTCCTTATTCTATGCAGTATTATAGCACGTATAAATGTTAGTGTAGGCCAGGCGGTCAGACCCGTAAAACAATAAAACTTTTGATTCTAAGGCAGGGGCTGTATTTATTCATATAACCCCTTTCAGTGATCCAAACCCACAAAACAAAAACTAATGAAAAAGCACTAAACAAACATCGTACCAAAAACCCAGCCAGTGCTCAATTGCTAACGTGTGCTTGATTGTATTATAGATTTACTGCCATCTCAGTATACTGCCATCTTGCAGTCATGTCCATAACAGCTAAACGCGCACACGACTTGCGAATGTACACACCCGTAATACTACAAAAACAACCACTATAAATATACTACCTGCTAGGCTAGGTGAGGCGCAACGGTAATTCATCAAAGCCAGAGTTTCTTTGTCCTAGTCAACAATCAATGGCCAGATAGTCTTGACATCTATATACTTTTTCAGTGTGGTTACATAAAAGGGATTGTGTGTCACAGACTGTGTCGTACAAGCATACCTTACTTTATTTTATTCGTCAACAAGCACTATACTTACCCTTTCACTATTATCCAGAGTGGTTTACTTATTTGTGGGACTGAAGATTTTTTATCATATTTGTCACCAGTCCAGTCTCAAGTTTAAGAGTTTAAGTTTAATATTGGTAATTAAGTAAATCTCTATTATTGATTATTGCATCATCTTGCACCATACATTTTCAATTGTGTGATATATATATATATATATATATATATATATATATATATATATATATATATATATATATATATATATATATATATATATATAGAGAGAGAGAGAGAGAGAGAGAGAGAGAGAGAGAGAGAGAGAGAGAGGTAAATAAATTTACATTTTAATTTATCACTTGTTTATATCTTTTAAGTTGTGGGTGTTTAAATGTATCATTGTTCCTTCCGGCTAAACTGGAAGTGGAAGCTTCTGTAACTTTCGTCATCCCGGAGTGAAGCTGTCGCTGGAGACCAGAATACCAACTGAAACCTTCTTTTTCTCAGTGAGGATTTGCCTTCTCTCATTTCTTCTTGGTGTCCTATGTAGGCCTTCATAGGCCATTAATAGGAGGTCTTACGGGAATTTATCCGACCATCGTCATTTGACAAAAAAAAAAAATCACCTTGCGACAGTATTGTCCTGTAAGGCTAAGAGACATACTATAAGCCACGAGGCATCACAACAACAGCGTCTTGAAATTATAATATTTGATGAAATGTATAGGCTTGTTCAAATTGTCATGCGTTGCGAAATGACTTTGCCCTTTTCGTTCCCTGTAGAGCATACGACAGATTGTTAGTTGTTTCATTCCTTGGTCATGTGCTTCCTTCTTCTTAGATTTTTATCGGCTGATTGAGAAAGCCGTCAGTGGCCATCACTCCTGCTGGCGTCATGCAGGGAAATAATAAACTGTCGTTACTCGGTCGGTTGCTATTCATCTTGTGGGGCCACAACTCAGATTCATGTTTCACAGTTCTCCGCCAGGTTGTTTTTGATCGATCTGTCTTTTGCTTTCCTTCTGGCGTCCATAGAATAATCATATGCTTCACTTCCTCTAAATTTATTCAAGTCTCTCAAGCGTGTCGTACAAGACAACTAATACGAGGTTATGCACGGAGCTGACAACCTGCCTATGTAGAACACATTGTTACATGAACCATCGCTGCAGGAATGTGAGAACGCTTGGCTCAGGCCTCCGTGTTCTATAAGGATTAGCTGTAATGGTGGCTCCGTGTTCTATAAGGATCCGCTGTAATGGTAGCTCCGTGTTCTATAAGGATCAGCTGTAATGGTGGCTCAGTGTTCTATAAGGATCAGCTGTAGTGGTGGTTCCGTGTTCTATAAGGATCAGCTGTAGTGGTGGTGACTCAGTGTTCTATAAGGATCAGCTGTAGTGGTGGTGACTCAGTGTTATATAAGGATCAGCTGTAGTGGTGGTTCCGTGTTCTATAAGGATCAGCTGTAGTGGTGGTGACTCAGTGTTCTATAAGGATCAGCTGTAGTGGTGGTGACTCAGTGTTCTATAAGGATCAGCTGTAGTAGTGGTTGCGTGTTTTATAAGGATCAGCTGTAGTGGTGGCTCAGTATTCTATAAGGATCAGCTGTAGTGGTGGTTCCGTGTTCTATAAGGATCAGCTGTAGTAGTGGTTCCGTGTTCTATAAGGATCAGCTGTAGTGGTGGCTCAGTGTTCTATAAGGATCAGCTTTAGTGGTGGCTCCGTGATCTGTAAGGATCAGCTGCAGTACTGGCTCCGTAATCTATAAGGATCAGCTGTAGTGGTAGCTCAGTGTTCTATAAGGATCAGCTGTAGTAGTGGCTCAGTGTTCTATAAGGATCAGCTGTAGTGGTGGCTCAGTATTCTATAAGGATCAGCTATAGTAGTGGCTCAGTGTTCTATAAGGATCACCTGTAGTGGTGTCTCCATGTTCTATAAGGATTAGCTGTAGTAGTGGCTCAGTGTTCTATTAGGATCAGCTGTAGTGGGGGCTCCGTGTTCTATAAGGATCAGCTGTTGTGGTGTCTCCGTGTTCTATAAGGATCAGCTGTAGTGGTGGTGACTCAGTGTTCTATAAGGACCAGCTGTAGTGGTTGTGACTCAGTGTTCTATAAGGATCAGCTGTAGTGGTGGCTCCGCGTTCTATAAGGATCAGCTGTAGTGGTGGTGACACAGTGTTCTATAAGGATCAGGTGTAATATTGGCTCCGTGTCCTATAAGGATCAGGTGTCATGGTGGTCCCGTGTTCTATAAGGATCAGCTGCAGTACTGGCTCCGTAATCTATAAGGATCAGCTGCAGTGGTGGCTCAGTGTTCTATAAGGATCAGCTGTAGTGGTGGCTCCGTGTTCTATAAGGATCAGCTGCAGTGGTTGCTCAGTGTTCTATAAGGATCAGCTGTAGTGGTGGCTCAGTGTTCTATAAGGATCAGCGGTAGTGGTGGCTCAGTGTTCTATAAGGATCAGCTGCAGTGGTGACTCAGTGTTCTATAAGGATCAGCTGTAATGGTGGCTCCGTGTTCTATAAGGATCAGCTGTAGTGGTGGCTCAGTGTTCTATAAGGATCAGGTGTATTTGTGGTTCCGGGTTCTATAAGGATCAGCTGTAGTGGTGGCTCCGTGTTCTATAAGGATCAGCTGAAGTGGTGGTTCCGTGTTCTATAAGGATCAGCTGTAGTGGTGGCTCAGTGTTCTATAAGGAGAGACAATGAATTAATTGATTCTTGTGGATCCTTTATAAGGTCAAGTGACCTGTTCCCTTCCTTACCGTGGATCCTTTATAAAGTCATGTGACCTGATATCTTCCTTACAGTGGATCCTTTATAAAGTCATGTGTTATGTTCCCTTCCTCTCTACCTTTGCCTTCCCTTAAGCAAAAGCGAAGCTAGGCACCACTTTATAGTTGGGTAAACAGAAGATAACGGTGGGAAATATAGAAAGGCTGTGATAAAATTATATACGTCACGAAAAAAAAGTGACAAAAAACAAATTAGCTAGACAGAGCGGCTTAAAGAAATAGTCAAAGAGAGCGGCAAACATGAGGAACAACTGATATTTTTTTTTTAACGAGTAAAATAAAAATAAAAACCCAGATAAAAATGTACATGCAGAGACACAAACTAGATTAATACACAAGAAGGAGATTAAATAACGAACCACAAATGAATGCCTGATGCGATAGTTTTCCTTAACGCACATACTTTCAAATAAGGTCATTCTATTGTTTTATTTGCATATGGATCGTTCCAACAACAAAATGTTATGACAGAGACCCTTGACATGGAGCATGTGTCACAAGAAACTGTTGCAGCGATGACGCTGTCGTCGAGCGACCTAGGTCAGATTCTTGATAAGAGAGTACTCCACAAACTGTATTGTCATCCAAGTGATTGTACCACTGACACGACTTTGCTTGTGATGGCTATGCAGATAATTCTCAAGGCGGTTGAAGTTCTTTCCAGAGGTTCTCAGTTACTTCTGGTGTGTCACGTGCCATAAATGAAGGTATTCCCTGATGACACAACAGTTACTATATCAAATGAAACTCTAAGAAGTCTGGAAGTCTATCAGTCAGGAAGCAATAATAGTGAAGTTAGTAGTAGTTCTTGTTGTTGCAGTAAGAAACATATAAAGTTTAGTTAGAAAACACATACCTCTCTCGATGCAAAGATTCCATTGCTCACAGCTCTACTATTTCTGGCTGATCCTGTAAAGAAATAAGCGCCCTAGATAGTTATTAATTAAGTAAATAATTATTTTTCTTCTATGTAAACATGTGTAACCTAGGGAAATCATGTCATGTGACTGGGATCATCATTCTCAATATAAACATATTCACGTCTCATCTCTCCAAAGAACCTTGACCTTCAACAACAATCATTATAAATCTTCATGTCACGTGACATCAGCTCAAGGTCTTTCCATGCCTTCTTCTTCATTTTCATACCTTTCTCAAGTTCTCTTCTCCACGTGACCATCACGTGTTCATCAACTGCCAGTGTTGGAGAATGTGTTCAATATCTGAATTCCGGTTCCAAGTGGACATTCATTTGCATGAGATATCCTGGGGCGATATAGGTCGCCTAGTAATCTGCAGTGGCCAGTTCTCAGGTGGAAAATGATGGTCTATTCTGGTGTCCACTAAGCTGCTGGATTCGGTCATATTTGTTGTATGTATCACCTTCTTTCTTCCACTGGTATTTGTTCTTGTTGTAGCTGATTTTTTTTTTTGATTTTTTTAATAAAGTTTTGCCTCGTTTTGGCGAGGCGCGTCCCGTTCAACCTAGTCGGTTATATTAGGGCGCATGTCCAAATATAAAAGACCCTTAGGTCTGAGATGAGTAGTTTTAATGATGGTTTTAGCTTCTCGATAGAGCAATATGTGGCTGAATTGTTTCATTTTACTGCCACTTCTAGATGCAGCATCTGTTTTCTCATTTCCAGCGATTCCACAATGGGAGTGTAACCAGTAAAGGGCAATGGTTGATGACTTTTGTTGGATGTTCAGTTCAGATCTGATCTCATGCATCATGTTTTTATTTCTAGTGTTCTGTATTCCAGTAGTGATCTACGGTCAATAAAGAATACTATCATCTGGTGGCTGCTATTCTACTCTAGTGTTATTGCTACTGTTGAACAGAATCGACATCATTGCACTCCAGGCTAACCCATAGGCGCTCAGCCTCCTCAGTATATGCCGAAGAGTGTGAATGCTAACTGTTCCTGTAGCTCGCTGGTTGTATACACTACGTATGTATCCTCTCACACATCCATCTCCGCTAGTCTTACATGCCAAATTCCGAGTCTTAAACTTGATGATTTATCTAGTGCAGTGTCTTTCTCTAACAGGCAATCATTAATTGTTCTCAGTATCCATATCCTTTATCCATATCCAATGTCCCCACTGAGGGTGCTCTTGATGCTAGTCTGTCAGTTCTTTCATTACCACGTACTCCTGCATGACAGGATAGTAAATCTACACCAGCTCCTGCAGACTCGAAGCTTCTATGAATATTTTCCATTTATGCCGTAGCCAACCATTTTGAACCTTTCGAAGCATGAACTGAGTCTGAGACAATGACTGCCTTTGTTAATGAAGTTTCTGTTAGCCACTTTAAGGCTGCAGTTGCTGCCTCTACCTTCATTCTCATGCTGGAAGTTGTTATCTTGTAAGCCCGCTATGTTCGGTGACAATTCTGCCCTGTACCCTAGCAGAGAAGCCCCCAACCTGATTTCTCACCACGGATCACATTCCCATCTGTATACATAATGGCATCATTATCCCAGGCATGATCATGTATCACTTAATTAATTTCCAGTTCCGCTTTTCCATTGTCTCAAGTTCTACACTCTCATATTTTCAAAAGTGTTCACTTGTTTGATCGTTGTTCTGCCTGTGCCATCCATGACATCCCTCTCTTTAATCTTGCTTCCTTAATGTCAGCTATGCAGGAGGTACCGTTTGTCTATGGTTACTCGGATATAGGTTTTTGCTTGGACCATCGCATATCTGCATCTAATCGTCAGCAATCCAAGCATGTACCTCATTGTCACAATGGGGGTATCTCGCGTACAGTCCAAGACTATACGCATCCCATTATTTGAATGCGTTCTAGTCGTTCACATTGTGTTACTGACAACGTGAGTATTCCCAGCCCCATACTCAATGACCGATATAACTAGCTGATGATAAAGAGGGAAATAGTTTTATCTGCTCCAGACAAGACGCGGCCATTATTTTCAGGGTGTCCCATATATGCTATTAACCATTTCTTGTCGGTCAGAGCCAGTTCTGTAAACTAGTATATCATCAGCAATGTCAATGTTCGTCCCAATCCAGTTGGCTGAAAGGTGGCTACTTTTGCTGTATAGATTTAACAGAACCGGTGATAGTGGAGAACCCTGGGGTAGTCCCGGGAAAACGGGCATTGTGTCTTATGTCCATGTTCACAAGCGAGATGTCACTGATCTCTCAGGTAAGGCAGTTGCTATCCATCTTGTAAGCCAAGGGTTAACACCGCAAGCCATTCCACAGTTTTATAATGTTGCAAAGTTCACACTGTTATAAGTATACTATAGGTCAATTGCTACAGCAACCGTTTTTTCGCTTATCCTGGAACCCTCGTAAGCTTCATAAGCAAAAGTTCCAGCGTTACCCCATATTACGTTCATAGGCCTATAAGCTGCCTAGAGTATGAGGTAGGATCTGTGCATTTTCGAGGTGATTCGATATTTTTCCTGCTTCCATCTTTTCTAGTAGTTTACCGTAGACATTCTGCATTGTGATAATTCTGTAGCTGCTGAGACGTGTGGGGTCTTTACCGGGTTTAAAAAGTGGCCGTAAGTAACTATGCAGCCAGTCTTCATGCACTTCGGCATTCTGTATGCTGTTGTTGTCACTCACCACATTCTTAATGCTTGTGTCATCGAGCTGTTTCATGTGATGATACTTTGCACTATCAGGACCCGGGGCAGTATTCATACTGTATTCTAATATGCACATAACGTCTTCTTCGGATATGAGGTCTAAATATATGTTCCCAGGATATGGTTTTTAATTTCTTGGCGGTCAGCTTTATTGCCATTATCTGTATGAGTAACATAGCCCTCGAGTAATGCTAATCCCATTTCGGCATCGATCTTCAGGCTTATTCCTGACTAGCTGAGAATATTAGGCATTGGTTGACCTGTACTTTTCGTACTCATTCTGCGATGTAAGGACCAGAATTTCTGTAGTGTTTTGTCAGTGCCCACATGAGTCACAAAGCCCTCCCACACTGTGTCTTTTTCGTTTCTTGCCAAGCCCTTGAAATTATTGATAGCCCTTTGCTTTTTCTCCTTAAAATCTTCTACCTCTTCATAATTCATTGTCCTTCTCTTGCGTGCTATTCGCCATAACTTTGTCACTCTTTCCTTTTCCAGTGGGACTAAACTTCAACCTGAAGAAGACAGAGGTCACGACAATGTAATAAGTCCTGAGCCTATTAAAATAAATAACCAAACGCTTGAACAAACAGATACATGTTTATATCTAGGAAGCATAGTAACACTAGACGGCGGAACAAACCAAGCCATCAGTAACAGACTGAATAAAGCCAGAACAGCCTTTGCAAATCTAATCAACATTTGGAAATCCTCACAGTACATCACAAACACCAGATTAAGGTAGTTTTTTGTTATGTGTTTTTTCAGCAGATGATACAGCTTTATCATTTCAGCTGAATCTTGTCGACCAGAGGAAGCATTTCACATAGACAAAGAAACAGGTTTTTACTTCTCTGCTTACTTTTATAAAACAACATAAAAAGCTGGATTGAACATTTCACAGAGTTGCCTGTGTTATTCAGATTTACTTGATGGTGCTTACTGCGAGCCATCTCGCTTCTTTGGTGAAAGAAAGAGCACACATTATCAAAAAGCTTGGGTCGATGGGATGAGAGCTTAGAGGGGATTAAGTGACAAAATTCAAGATCACGAATGTTCTATAATTCATCACAATTCATGTGTAATATATGAACTCTGATGTCTCAACAAAACTGTTGACAAAGACCTCGAAACGCAAAACAATGAGGGAAAAATCGTTTCGTTGCGACGTTTTGGAACGAATCATAAATATAACACTTACGTTAGCCACGTGTAACCTTACATTTAGAAGGCATCGTGAAGTAATTGGGGGTGACGGAGGTCGAAATGGTAATTTTCTTATTGATTGTTGAATTGCTTGCTGTGTATGATCCTGTTTTTGAGAGAACTGATTTCGAAACCGGCAAGATCAGTTCCATTTTATGTCCTCTAATTCAAAATGAACTAATCGATCTTCTGCCGAAGACAGCAGAAAACAAAATAAATTGCTGACATTAAAGAGGCCACCATTTTTTCTATCATAATGGCTACACCTCAAGATATTTCTAAGGCAGATCAGCTAAGTCACGTTTTTCTTTATGTCAACATTGGAAAAAGATGAAAATGATAGCCAACAGAAATCAAAATAAAAGAGTCGTTTCTCGAGTTTAAGAAAGTTGACGATTAAACGGCTGCAGCTCTGGAAACAGACATTATTTACAGAATAGAACGTAAAGGCATAGAACTGTCAAAATGTCAAGAACAAGGGTATGACGGATCAGCGATAATGAGCGGTGTTTACATGAGTTCATAGATGAATTCTGGACTAAGAAGAGAATGCACTCTACGTTCCCTGACCTTTCCATAATGTTAATCTTGTCCTCAATGGTTGCAATAAACGAAATACCAGAAGTAACTAGGTTTATTTTTAAATATCCTTGAATGAATTTATGTTTTCTTTCCTAATAGCATTAAACGGTCGGCCCTTTTATCACCTTCCTTTTTATCAACTTTATTCGATCTATAGTAAGTCTGGCATAAAATTAAAGTGTCTTTTTCCCAGGCGATGGTCATCAAGAAATGAATCATTGCTTGCTGTTAGATTTAGGTACCTCTAGATCATGCAAGCATTGTCAACAATTATTATCATAAATAAAATTTCACCTGGAAGAGAGGTGGTATGTTTACTGAAGAAAGAACTAGAAACTACTCATTTTGTTTTCCCAGTGTTGTTGCACTCAAAAATACTAATGTGTTCTAATGTTGTTTCAACTGACTTGCAAAAACGTGATTCAGATTTTTCTAAAGCCTCTGTTCTAATTAAATAAGCACTCGAAGATCTGAGATGCGTATGATGATGCAAAAACAAACTGCCATTGAATTAAGTGTTGTTAAGAGAGTGAAACTAGCATTATGTAAGATGCAAGCGAGGAAAATTAAACGTCATTCTGACGAGCTATGGAGACGAGAAACTCACTGACACAGAGTCTCAATTCAAAGCTAATATTGTTATGGTGTCTGGATATTGCCACCATGCAAATGCGAGAGCGATTTAATATTTTAGCCCATATGATCCACACTTTTCAATCAACTCAACCACAGGAGCTAGCAAATTTATCGGATCATCAACTTTATGAACAGTCTATTGCGTTCTTGAGCTGTTTTCTGCGACATTGCGAGAATATTCAAGTTGATCTGCCGGATGCTGATCTCATACACGTTTTGTCGGAGAAAACAAAGATGCCATCGAGTTGCTACCTGCCATACAAAATGGCTTTGGGAACAGCTGAACGAAGCCTTGCCAAAAGAGTTGGATAACAACCTGAAGCAAATAACCTTGGAGAAAAAGCTAGAAATCTTCGGCTGCACAGTATATCGTCACTGTCGCAAAGTGTTTGTAGTCAGGGAGGCAATGGAAAGCAACCCACCCAAAAAAATTCAGAAGACAAATGAAAATAGAAGCGATTAGGAAGCAGAAGAATTATGCCAGAAAACAGCTCAAGAACGCAGTAGACTGTTCATAAAGTTGATTATCCGATAAATTTGCTAGCTCCTATGGTTGAGTTGATTGAAAAGTGTGGATCATATGGGCTAAAATATTAAATCGCTCTCGCATTTGCATGGTGGCAATATCCAGACACCATAACAATATTAGCTTTGAATTGAGACTCTGTGTCAGTGAGTTTCTCGTCTCCATAGCTCGTCAGAATGACGTTTAATTTTCCTCGCTTGCATCTTACATAATGCTAGTTTCACTCTCTTAACAACACTTAATTCAATGGCAGTTTGTTTTGCATCATCATACGCATCTCAGATCTTCGAGTGCTTATTTAATTAGAACAGAGGCTTTAGAAAAATCTGAATCACGTTTTTGCAAGTCAGTTGAAACAACATTAGAACACATTAGTATTTTTGAGTGCAACAACACTGGGAAAACAAAATGAGTAGTTTCTAGTTCTTTCTTCAGTAAACATACCACCTCTCTTCCAGGTGAAATTTTATTTATGATAATAATTGTTGACAATGCTTGCATGATCTAGAGGTACCTAAATCTAACAGCAAGCAATGATTCATTTCTTGATGACCATCGCCTGGGAAAAAGACACTTTAATTTTATGCCAGACTTACTATAGATCGAATAAAGTTGATAAAAAGGAAGGTGATAAAAGGGCCGACCGTTTAATGCTATTAGGAAAGAAAACATAAATTCATTCAAGGATATTTAAAAATAAACCTAGTTACTTCTGGTATTTCGTTTATTGCAACCATTGAGGACAAGATTAACATTATGGAAAGGTCAGGGAACGTAGAGTGCATTCTCTTCTTAGTCCAGAATTCATCTATGAACTCATGTAAAACACACCGCTCATTATCGCTGATCCGTCATACCCTTGTTCTTGACATTTTGACAGTTCTATGCCTTTACGTTCTATTCTGTAATATAATGTCTGTTTCCAGACCTGCAGCCGTTTAATCGTCAACTTTCTTAAACTCGAGAAACGACTCTTTTATTTTGATTTCTGTTGGCTATCATTTTCATCTTTTTCCAATGTTGACATAAAGAAAAACGTGACTTAGCTGATCTGCCTTAGAAATATCTTGAGGTGTAGCCATTATGATAGAAAAAATGGTGGCCTCTTTAATGTCAGCAATTTATTTTGTTTTCTGCTGTCTTCGGCAGAAGATCGATTAGTTCATTTTGAATTAGAGGACATAAAATGGAACTGATCTTGCCGGTTTCGAAATCAGTTCTCTCAAAAACAGGATCATACACAGCAAGCAATTCAACAATCAATAAGAAAATTACCATTTCGACCTCCGTCACCCCCAATTACTTCACGATGCCTTCTAAATGTAAGGTTACACGTGGCTAACGTAAGTGTTATATTTATGATTCGTTCCAAAACGTCGCAACGAAACGATTTTTCCCTCATTGTTTTGCGTTTCGAGGTCTTTGTCAACAGTTTTGTTGAGACATCAGAGTTCATATATTACACATGAATTGTGATGAATTATAGAACATTCGTGATCTTGAATTTTGTCACTTAATCCCCTCTAAGCTCTCATCCCATCGACCCAAGCTTTTTGATAATGTGTGCTCTTTCTTTCACCAAAGAAGCGAGATGGCTCGCAGTAAGCACCATCAAGTAAATCTGAATAACACAGGCAACTCTGTGAAATGTTCAATCCAGCTTTTTATGTTGTTTTATAAAAGTAAGCAGAGAAGTAAAAACCTGTTTCTTTGTCTATGTGAAATGCTTCCTCTGGTCGACAAGATTCAGCTGAAATGATAAAGCTGTATCATCTGCTGAAAAAACACATAACAAAAAACTACCTTAATCTGGTGTTTGTGATGTACTGTGAGGATTTCCAAATGTTGATTAGATTTGCAAAGGCTGTTCTGGCTTTATTCAGTCTGTTACTGATGGCTTGGTTTGTTCCGCCGTCTAGTGTTACTATGCTTCCTAGATATAAACATGTATCTGTTTGTTCAAGCGTTTGGTTATTTATTTTAATAGGCTCAGGACTTATTACATTGTCGTGACCTCTGTCTTCTTCAGGTTGAAGTTTAGTCCCACTGGAAAAGGAAAGAGTGACAAAGTTATGGCGAATAGCACGCAAGAGAAGGACAATGAATTATGAAGAGGTAGAAGATTTTAAGGAGAAAAAGCAAAGGGCTATCAATAATTTCAAGGGCTTGGCAAGAAACGAAAAAGACACAGTGTGGGAGGGCTTTGTGACTCATGTGGGCACTGACAAAACACTACAGAAATTCTGGTCCTTACATCGCAGAATGAGTACGAAAAGTACAGGTCAACCAATGCCTAATATTCTCAGCTAGTCAGGAATAAGCCTGAAGATCGATGCCGAAATGGGATTAGCATTACTCGAGGGCTATGTTACTCATACAGATAATGGCAATAAAGCTGACCGCCAAGAAATTAAAAACCATATCCTGGGAACATATATTTAGACCTCATA
Source organism: Oreohelix idahoensis (assembly GCA_024509875.1). NCBI lineage: Eukaryota > Metazoa > Mollusca > Gastropoda > Stylommatophora > Oreohelicidae > Oreohelix > Oreohelix idahoensis. The sequence goes on from JAMPIV010011215.1 coordinate 24,976, forward strand.
TCCGAAGAAGACGTTATGTGCATATTAGAATACAGTATGAATACTGCCCCGGGTCCTGATAGTGCAAAGTATCATCACATGAAACAGCTCGATGACACAAGCATTAAGAATGTGGTGAGTGACAACAACAGCATACAGAATGCCGAAGTGCATGAAGACTGGCTGCATAGTTACTTACGGCCACTTTTTAAACCCGGTAAAGACCCCACACGTCTCAGCAGCTACAGAATTATCACAATGCAGAATGTCTACGGTAAACTACTAGAAAAGATGGAAGCAGGAAAAATATCGAATCACCTCGAAAATGCACAGATCCTACCTCATACTCTAGGCAGCTTATAGGCCTATGAACGTAATATGGGGTAACGCTGGAACTTTTGCTTATGAAGCTTACGAGGGTTCCAGGATAAGCGAAAAAACGGTTGCTGTAGCAATTGACCTATAGTATACTTATAACAGTGTGAACTTTGCAACATTATAAAACTGTGGAATGGCTTGCGGTGTTAACCCTTGGCTTACAAGATGGATAGCAACTGCCTTACCTGAGAGATCAGTGACATCTCGCTTGTGAACATGGACATAAGACACAATGCCCGTTTTCCCGGGACTACCCCAGGGTTCTCCACTATCACCGGTTCTGTTAAATCTATACAGCAAAAGTAGCCACCTTTCAGCCAACTGGATTGGGACGAACATTGACATTGCTGATGATATACTAGTTTACAGAACTGGCTCTGACCGACAAGAAATGGTTAATAGCATATATGGGACACTACAGGAGGTGTCTAAATGTTGCAAGGCACTGGCTGTAAAGTCAATCTCAAAAAGGCCTGCGTGATGTGGTGCTCCCTGAACAACTCCATTATGAAAACAGACCTCCCAGATATTAGTCTCAATGGACAGAAAATTAAAAGGCACGAAAAGCTGAAATACCTTGGAGTTACATTTGATCGCAAGCTCTCGTATAAGCACCATGTTGAACAAATCACACAGTAATGCAGAAGACACCTAGCAGCCCTGAAAATAATGGCCGCGTCTTGTCTGGAGCAGATAAAACTATTTCCTCTTTATCATCAGCTAGTTATATCGGTCATTGAGTATGGGCTGGGAATACTCACGTTGTCAGTAACACAATGTGAACGACTAGAACGCATTCAAATAATGGGATGCGTATAGTCTTGGACTGTACGCGAGATACCCCCATTGTGACAATGAGGTACATGCTTGGATTGCTGACGATTAGATGCAGATATGCGATGGTCCAAGCAAAAACCTATATCCGAGTAACCATAGACAAACGGTACCTCCTGCATAGCTGACATTAAGGAAGCAAGATTAAAGAGAGGGATGTCATGGATGGCACAGGCAGAACAACGATCAAACAAGTGAACACTTTTGAAAATATGAGAGTGTAGAACTTGAGACAATGGAAAAGCGGAACTGGAAATTAATTAAGTGATACATGATCATGCCTGGGATAATGATGCCATTATGTATACAGATGGGAATGTGATCCGTGGTGAGAAATCAGGTTGGGGGCTTCTCTGCTAGGGTACAGGGCAGAATTGTCACCGAACATAGCGGGGCTTACAAGATAACAACTTCCAGCATGAGAATGAAGGTAGAGGCAGCAACTGCAGCCTTAAAGTGGCTAACAGAAACTTCATTAACAAAGGCAGTCATTGTCTCAGACTCAGTTCATGCTTCGAAAGGTTCAAAATGGTTGGCTACGGCATAAATGGAAAATATTCATAGAAGCTTCGAGTCTGCAGGAGCTGGTGTAGATTTACTATCCTGTCATGCAGGAGTACGTGGTAATGAAAGAACTGACAGACTAGCATCAAGAGCACCCTCAGTGGGGACATTGGATATGGATAAAGGATATGGATACTGAGAACAATTAATGATTGCCTGTTAGAGAATGACACTGCACTAGATAAATCATCAAGTTTAAGACTCGGAATTTGGCATGTAAGACTAGCGGAGATGGATGTGTGAGAGGATACATACGTAGTGTATACAACCAGCGAGCTACAGGAACAGTTAGCATTCACACTCTTCGGCATATACTGAGGGAGGCTGAGCGCCTATGGGTTAGCCTGGAGTGCAATGATGTCGATTCTGTTCAACAGTAGCAATAACACTAGAGTAGAATAGCAGCCACCAGATGATAGTATTCTTTATTGACCGTAGATCACTACTGGAATACAGAACACTAGAAATAAAAACATGATGCTCATCAGATCTGAACTGAACATCCAACAAAAGTCATCAACCATTGCCCTTTACTGGTTACACTCCCATTGTGGAATCGCCGGAAATGAGAAAACAGATGCTGTATCTAGAAGTGGCAGTAAAATGAAACAATTCAGCCACATATTGCTCTAACGAGAAGCTAAAAACCATCATTAAAACTACTCATCTCAGACCTAAGGGTCTTTTATATTTGGACATGCGCCCTAATATAACCGACTAGGTTGAACGGGACGCGCCTCGCCAAAACGAGGCAAAACTTTATTAAAAAAATCAAAAAAAAATCAGCTACAACAAGAACAAATACCAGTGGAAGAAAGAAGGTGATACATACAACAAATATGACCGAATCCAGCAGCTTAGTGGACACCAGAATAGACCATCATTTTCCACCTGAGAACTGGCCACTGCAGATTACTAGGCGACCTATATCGCCCCAGGATATCTCATGCGAATGAATGTCCACTTGGAACCGGAATTCAGATATTGAACACATTCTCCAACACTGGCAGTTGATGAACACGTGATGGTCACGTGGAGAAGAGAACTTGAGAAAGGTATGAAAATGAAGAAGAAGGCATGGAAAGACCTTGAGCTGATGTCACGTGACATGAAGATTTATAATGTTTGTTGAAGGTCAAGGTTCTTTGGAGAGATGAGACGTGAATATGTTTATATTGAGAATGATGATCCCAGTCACATGACATGATTTCCCTAGGTTACACATGTTTACATAGAAGAAAAATAATTATTTACTTAATTAATAACTATCTAGGGCGCTTATTTCTTTACAGGATCAGCCAGAAATAGTAGAGCTGTGAGCAATGGGAATCTTTGCATCGAGAGAGGTATGTGTTTCTAACTAAACTTTATATGTTTCTTACTGCAACAACAAGAACTACTACTAACTTCACTATTATTGCTTCCTGACTGATAGACTTCCAGACTTCTTAGAGTTTCATTTGATATAGTAACTGTTGTGTCATCAGGGAATACCTTCATTTATGGCACGTGACACACCAGAAGTAACTGAGAACCTCTGGAAAGAACTTCAACCGCCTTGAGAATTATCTGCATAGCCATCACAAGCAAAGTCGTGTCAGTGGTACAATCACTTGGATGACAATACAGTTTGTGGAGTACTCTCTTATCAAGAATCTGACCTAGGTCGCTCGACGACAGCGTCATCGCTGCAACAGTTTCTTGTGACACATGCTCCATGTCAAGGGTCTGTCATAACATTTTGTTGTTGGAACGATCCATATGCAAATAAAACAATAGAATGACCTTATTTGAAAGTATGTGCGTTAAGGAAAACTATCGCATCAGGGCATTCATTTGGTTCGTTATTTAATCTCCTTCTTGTGTATTAATCTAGTTTGTGTCTCTGCATGTACATTTTTATCTGGGTTTTTATTTTTATTTTACTCGTTAAAAAAAAAATATCAGTTGTTCCTCATGTTTGCCGCTCTCTTTGACTATTTCTTTAAGCCGCTCTGTCTAGCTAATTTGTTTTTTGTCACTTTTTTTTCGTGACGTATATAATTTTATCACAGCCTTTCTATATTTCCCACCGTTATCTTCTGTTTACCCAACTATAAAGTGGTGCCTAGCTTCGCTTTTGCTTAAGGGAAGGCAAAGGTAGAGAGGAAGGGAACATAACACATGACTTTATAAAGGATCCACTGTAAGGAAGATATCAGGTCACATGACTTTATAAAGGATCCACGGTAAGGAAGGGAACAGGTCACTTGACCTTATAAAGGATCCACAAGAATCAATTAATTCATTGTCTCTCCTTATAGAACACTGAGCCACCACTACAGCTGATCCTTATAGAACACGGAACCACCACTTCAGCTGATCCTTATAGAACACGGAGCCACCACTACAGCTGATCCTTATAGAACCCGGAACCACAAATACACCTGATCCTTATAGAACACTGAGCCACCACTACAGCTGATCCTTATAGAACACGGAGCCACCATTACAGCTGATCCTTATAGAACACTGAGTCACCACTGCAGCTGATCCTTATAGAACACTGAGCCACCACTACCGCTGATCCTTATAGAACACTGAGCCACCACTACAGCTGATCCTTATAGAACACTGAGCAACCACTGCAGCTGATCCTTATAGAACACGGAGCCACCACTACAGCTGATCCTTATAGAACACTGAGCCACCACTGCAGCTGATCCTTATAGAATATTGAGCCACTACTACAGCTGATCCTTATAGAACACTGAGCCACCACTACAGCTGATCCTTATAGAACACTGAGCCACCACTACAGCTGATACTTATAAAACACGGAGCCACCACTACAGCTGATCCTTATAGAACACTGAGCCACCACTACAGCTGATCCTTATAGAACACGGACTCACCACTACAGCTGATCCTTATAGAAAACGGACCCACCACTACAGCTGATTTTTAAAGAACACTGAGCCACCACTGCAGATGATCCTTATAGAACAAGGACACACCACTACAGCTGATCCTTATAGAACACTGAGCCACCACTGCAGCTGATCCTTATAGAACACTGAGCCACTACTACAGTTGATCGTTATAGAACACGGACCCAACACTACAGCTGATCCTAATAGAACACTGAGCCACCACTACAGCTGATCCTTATAGAACATAGAGCAACCACTACAGCTGATCCTTATAAAACACTGAGCCACATCTGCAGCTGATCCTTATAGAACACGGAGTCACCACCACTACAGCTGATCCTTATAGAAAACGGAGCCACCACTACAGCTGATCCTTATAGAACACTGAGCCACCACTACAGCTGATCCTTATAGAACACGGAGCCACCACTACAGCTGATCCTTATAGAACACGGAGCCACTAGAGCAGCTGATCCTTATAGAACACTGAGCCACTACTACAGCTGATCCTTATAGAACACGGAGCCACCATTACACCTGATCCTTATAGAACACGGAGCCACTATTACACCTGATCCTTATAGAACACTGAGTCACCACCACTACAGCTGATCCTTATAGAACACGGGACCACCATGACACCTGATCCTTATAGGACACGGAGCCAATATTACACCTGATCCTTATAGAACACTGTGTCACCACCACTACAGCTGATCCTTATAGAACGCGGAGCCACCACTACAGCTGATCCTTATAGAACACTGAGTCACAACCACTACAGCTGGTCCTTATAGAACACTGAGTCACCACCACTACAGCTGATCCTTATAGAACACGGAGACACCACAACAGCTGATCCTTATAGAACACGGAGCCCCCACTACAGCTGATCCTAATAGAACACTGAGCCACTACTACAGCTAATCCTTATAGAACATGGAGACACCACTACAGGTGATCCTTATAGAACACTGAGCCACTACTATAGCTGATCCTTATAGAATACTGAGCCACCACTACAGCTGATCCTTATAGAACACTGAGCCACTACTACAGCTGATCCTTATAGAACACTGAGCTACCACTACAGCTGATCCTTATAGATTACGGAGCCAGTACTGCAGCTGATCCTTACAGATCACGGAGCCACCACTAAAGCTGATCCTTATAGAACACTGAGCCACCACTACAGCTGATCCTTATAGAACACGGAACCACTACTACAGCTGATCCTTATAGAACACGGAACCACCACTACAGCTGATCCTTATAGAATACTGAGCCACCACTACAGCTGATCCTTATAAAACACGCAACCACTACTACAGCTGATCCTTATAGAACACTGAGTCACCACCACTACAGCTGATCCTTATAGAACACTGAGTCACCACCACTACAGCTGATCCTTATAGAACACGGAACCACCACTACAGCTGATCCTTATATAACACTGAGTCACCACCACTACAGCTGATCCTTATAGAACACTGAGTCACCACCACTACAGCTGATCCTTATAGAACACGGAACCACCACTACAGCTGATCCTTATAGAACACTGAGCCACCATTACAGCTGATCCTTATAGAACACGGAGCTACCATTACAGCGGATCCTTATAGAACACGGAGCCACCATTACAGCTAATCCTTATAGAACACGGAGGCCTGAGCCAAGCGTTCTCACATTCCTGCAGCGATGGTTCATGTAACAATGTGTTCTACATAGGCAGGTTGTCAGCTCCGTGCATAACCTCGTATTAGTTGTCTTGTACGACACGCTTGAGAGACTTGAATAAATTTAGAGGAAGTGAAGCATATGATTATTCTATGGACGCCAGAAGGAAAGCAAAAGACAGATCGATCAAAAACAACCTGGCGGAGAACTGTGAAACATGAATCTGAGTTGTGGCCCCACAAGATGAATAGCAACCGACCGAGTAACGACAGTTTATTATTTCCCTGCATGACGCCAGCAGGAGTGATGGCCACTGACGGCTTTCTCAATCAGCCGATAAAAATCTAAGAAGAAGGAAGCACATGACCAAGGAATGAAACAACTAACAATCTGTCGTATGCTCTACAGGGAACGAAAAGGGCAAAGTCATTTCGCAACGTATGACAATTTGAACAAGCCTATACATTTCATCAAATATTATAATTTCAAGACGCTGTTGTTGTGATGCCTCGTGGCTTATAGTATGTCTCTTAGCCTTACAGGACAATACTGTCGCAAGGTGATTTTTTTTTTTTTTTGTCAAATGACGATGGTCGGATAAATTCCCGTAAAACCTCCTATTAATGGCCTATGAAGGCCTACATAGGACACCAAGAAGAAATGAGAGAAGGCAAATCCTCACTGAGAAAAAGAAGGTTTCAGTTGGTATTCTGGTCTCCAGCGACAGCTTCACTCCGGGATGACGAAAGTTACAGAAGCTTCCACTTCCAGTTTAGCCGGAAGGAACAATGATACATTTAAACACCCACAACTTAAAAGATATAAACAAGTGATAAATTAAAATGTAAATTTATTTACCTCTCTCTCTTTCTCTCTCTCTCTCTCTCTCTCTCTCTCTCTCTCTCTCTCTCTCTATATATATATATATATATATATATATATATATATATATATATATATATATATATATATATATATATATATATATATATATCACACAATTGAAAATGTATGGTGCAAGATGATGCAATAATCAATAATAGAGATTTACTTAATTACCAATATTAAACTTAAACTCTTAAACTTGAGACTGGACTGGTGACAAATATGATAAAAAATCTTCAGTCCCACAAATAAGTAAACCACTCTGGATAATAGTGAAAGGGTAAGTATAGTGCTTGTTGACGAATAAAATAAAGTAAGGTATGCTTGTACGACACAGTCTGTGACACACAATCCCTTTTATGTAACCACACTGAAAAAGTATATAGATGTCAAGACTATCTGGCCATTGATTGTTGACTAGGAAAATCCGGGCATTGCTTGAAAAGAAACTCTGGCTTTGATGAATTACCGTTGCGCCTCACTACTATGTATATGGCGATTTGCGCTGAGTACTGTTGTGTACCTATGGCTGACTAGGCCAATAACTACAGTTGATTTCATATGGTATAAGACTTAGATGTCTTTAGAACAACCATGATTTTTTAGGACACCCCGTGACATACGTGGATGCACTGTGGTCTGGGTAGCAAGCTATCTATCGATAGGAGTATGGAAACCCTTCCTCTCTCACCGTTGACGACAGTTGTTCTTGGTTATGACGAAGATGTCAGTCCATTGCCTGTCAGATAATACGCACACAAAAAAAAAACAACAACAAAAAAACAATCGTAATCCCTAGCCTAGCAGGTAGTTATTTATAGTGATTGTTTTTGTAGTATTACGGGTGTGTACATTCGCAAGTCGTGTGCGCGTTTAGCTGTTATGGACATGACTGCAAGATGGCAGTATACTGAAATGGCAGTAAATCTATAATACAATCAGAGCACGTTAGCAATTGAGCACTGGCTGGGCCAATAACTACAGTTGATTTTTTGTACGATGTTTGTTTAGTGCTTTTTCATTAGTTTGTTTTGTGGGTTTGGATCACTGAAAGGGTTATATGAATAAATACAGCCCCTGCCTTAGAATCAAAGGTTTTATTGTTTTACGGGTCTGACCGCCTGGCCTACACTAACATTTATACGTGCTATAATACTGCATAGAATAAGGAAATACATTAAAAGCAAATACGGTGTTTTCTCACAAAACGCAGTATCATAAAAGTTATAGTTGGCAGTCATGGCTGTGAGCAGCCTCAGAAATTAATAATGAATTGGCGTTATGCGTGGGAAGTGTGAAGTGAGAGTTGTGATCTTGGGTTTTTTTCATTGTTCAGGTGGAAAAGAGAGGCGTGTGAAAAAATGTCAAAAAAAGAAAACAGAGAGACGTGTATAAAATGAGCGAGACGTGTGTAAAATGGCGGGAAAAAGAAGGAGTTGTATAAAAGGTGGAGAAATGCGAGAAAAGAGAGAGATTTGCTAGGTATTCATTGTGTTGTGTTAGGCAAGCCAGATTCGAGTTTCGTCTTGGAGATTATGAAGATCAGTAGTCTTTTTTTCTTTTGGATATAACTCACTATTTTGTTTAAGCGTAAGTAAACGATCATGTCAATGTGTAAATACCAGTGCTTGTCGAATGACGTTCAATAAACTTCTGGTTGAATTGACTGCTTAGCTGTTTTTGGAACGTTACAGTTTTTCTTTTGGATATACCTTGTCATTTTGGAGCCGTTTGCTTATCAATAAACCTAAAAGGGTAAGAACGAACATGGAAAGGAAAATTAGCAAAAATCAAGAATCTCCATCTCAGGCGGAAGGCCTGTAGCCACTTGAACAACAACAACATCTAAAGGATTTGCTCCGATTGAAAAAAAAGGATCAATATAATGCAATACTTGCGCATTTAACAGACACGGGCACACGGGTCTGGTGCGAGTGTGCATGAATGTGATCCCATATGAGAATAACATCGCATTCCTCGCCCACCCAGTCACACATTAAAAAAAATTTTTTTTATGCTTTGATTAATAAATTAAGAATTTATCACACACAAAATTATTATTTACCCTATTGAAGATTATTATTTATAAGGTTATTATTTATTATATGGTCCTATAACGACTGGTGAGAAAACCCTTGCTGAAGCTTAGTTTGTGACAGCAGATTCTACTAGGCTCCTCTCTGTGTAGAATTTCAAGTCGTTCTCTCGTTCAATCAGGACGTATGTGAAAATGACTTGAAATGTACCAGTTTATACTACGAAATTGGGCTTCGTAAAAATTTTGAAAACAAGTTTTGTTGGTAAATTAATATCACGTAATTTTGGAAATTTAAATTATCGAACGTTTCAGAATGCTAGTACTAGATTTATTTTTAACATTTCACCTAAATTAACCGGTTTATATACTACGAAATCGAACTATGAAAAGATTTTGAAAAAAATGTTTCCATGGTATGTTAACATCACGAATTTTCAAAATTTAAATTATCGAAGGTTTCAGAATGCTAGTACTATATTTATTTTTAACATTCCGACTGAATTCTGGGTCATCAAATGACGCAAGATCTTTCTGATGCAAGCAGCAAGCAAAACGTTTAGTATCACGCGCCCTGCATTTCAAATTTATCAATATAGCATAACGGAGAGGAGAGAGGGACAGAAATTCCTCACCGCACGTGTCTAATGCAATCCGTGTAACATGTCTTTGCAAATATGAACGATTCAAATATTATGAGTGACGATTTAAACATTTTGAGTGACGATTTAAACATTTTAGGTGAAAGAACTTGACCATTATATCACAAATACCAAAACAAAAATTAACTTATAACTACCAGAGCACAGGAAAATGATTATTGAAGAACAAAATACATAAACAAAATAATCACCACAAATGTTCAGTACAAAAGTAAAATAAATGACAAAACATTGTTAAGCAGATCATTTGCAATTGACATACATGAGTTAATCTCATAGGCATGAAATAACAAGGTAGAATACAATAAATCAAAGAACAAACATCTAACAACTCAACAGGATGATGGGAGATAATACTCACAAACAGGAAGAGACACACCAACAGACCTTAGCAAACGTCACACTAAATGCCAGAGAATTAGCCGTCTGTAAAAAACAACAAGCGTAATGTACTATTTAGAAAAAGGAACACTATATACCCAAATTATAACCCATATGGGGTTGAACCGGGTATCTCATGCACAAAACACACAACAAAATCCAAAGGTTTGTGCACGATCCTAAAATCAACAACAATAACTTACAGAACAAATGAATTTGTTGTGTTCGTCATCGTGGTTTATTTTATTCATTTCTGTTATCACATATATCTTCTATGTAATACAAAAGAAGTATATAGATAATTCTAACTACGTGACATCTTTAAGAAACGTATTCTAATTACACGTGCATCATACTTCCAAAATATGGCGGGAAATACAGTTATTATATTATGCGCTTTCTACTGTATGCCCTGACGGCATTAATTCTCCTGTGATCATTTATTTGGTTACACTGTCTGTGAAGCTGTGGAGCAAGGCGACAAAAATGTCATGTGCAGAAGTAAAAAACAGTCAATGGATTGAGATTGAACTAATTAATTAACAACTGCGTTATCACAACATGTATTCAAAATGTACGAAAATGTTTTAAAATCTTATCTTGATACGTATTTAAAAACAAAACAAACAAACAAAATTCAAAATAAACTTTCAATTACTCCGTATCCGAATCAATATTTAAGGGAGTATTGACTTGAACGACTAAATCAGCCGACTATGAACTCCATTTTGTATTGATGCTTCCGAATTACAAATGAAGAGCATTCAAGATATTGTGTCAGGAATCAAACTTCCGCCATTATTAAGTATGGAAACTACATGCACGTTGTTTCAGAAGATGCACAGTTTATTTCCCCGATAAAAACGTGCCATGAAAAAGATTGCAACTTTGGTGAAAGAAAGGTGGAATAAAAAGTGGGGACGCATAAGGAAATTCTAAAGATTAATGACTTCTGGAGTTTTTTTTTTTTTTTTCAAAGATATATGGGTAAACCATCATCATTATTTATGAGTAATAAAATAGCGATACAAATGTAAGCACAACTATTAATGCAAAGTCCAAGTGAAAAGTTGTCCAGTATTAACTGAAGCTTGTTTGTCTTTTTTTAAGCAACATTAGACATTTCTTTTTTCTAAATCAGTAACTTCTTAAATTGTATTTTCCACAGGTTTTACAAACTGATGGAGAACTAAGATTTTTGTTAATGGGAAAAACGGGACATGGCAAAAGTGCGACTGGGAACTTCCTACTTAATCGGAATGTTTTTAAAGCAAGCGCCAGCATGACGTCACAAACAAAAAAAGTCACTTCTGGTCACGCAAGATTTAAAACCTTTATACTTACGGTCGTTGATGGGCCTGGGTTGGAAGATACAGATATTAACGCGGCCAGTGACGGGATAGCTGCAGAAAAAAACATGGGCAAAGCCCTAGCAATGTGTTCTACAGGTGTGGACGCATTCTTGTTAGTTATCAAGTTTGGCACTCGAGTCACGCTGGAAGAAGTATCTGTACTTAAAACTCTTAAAGCATTATTTGGAGACGAATACTTTAAAAACGTCATCGTTGTCGTGACGTTTGGAGATTTATTTGACACTGCCATGGCTGAAGAACGCTGTAGCAGCAGTTTTGAAGAGTGGTGCAGTGCTCAGACAGGAGAATTTAAACAGTTGTTTGAAGATTGTTGTGGGCGAGTTGTGTTGTTTAACAACAAAGAGAGCAATGAGGAGATGAGGCAGACAAAGATAGAGCAATTAGTTCAGCTCACACTTCGTCTACAAGCCCGCCATGGCCGCTATAACTCTGAATGTTTCGAAAAAGCTAAACATGCACGCGAGAAACTGATACTGGAACAGAAAGCACCTATACTTAAAGAAGAAATTCAAGTAAAAATCAGCCTTCTTATTGCAGATATTGAACAATTATCTCAACAGCCATCAAACGGAAGAAGGAAACAGATTAGGAAAAGTATAAAGGATCTCAAGAATGAAATACGTCTACAAGACAAAGGATATAACGTACTTGCTGATCTGCTGACACTGGTAGAGGAAGTTGAGGCCAAACTTCAAGATCTTATTAAACTTCAGAGCCTGATCAAGGAAATGGAAAGAAAAAGACAGGCCGAAATGTTCTGGAATTCAATTGAATTATTCGTTCGTGCTCTGTCTATTCCTAATTTACCTGTAAACCGACTGATGTAGCATCCGTGGCAAAATGTATTTTTGTTTTTTGCTGTCATAGTGGAGTCGAAAAAAAAACAGCATAAAAATGTACAGTGTTAGGAATTTTCTTGTAGTATTGTTACCAGCTGCAATAACAAACTAATAAGACATGTTTCATATACTTTGTAGCAGGGATGTCAAACTCAGTGTGTAATATGGGGGCCGCAAAAGGGCGTCACGAAGCTGAGAGGACCGTACCTTAAACATTCAAACTGGTTTGTGCCATAATTGTTCGGCATAGTAGCTATGTGTTGCCGGAGAATAAAATAGGATACAATATAATATTATATGCTATAAATTAATTAAAGAACAAAGTTAATTTTTATCGTATTTTATTGTACGTTAATTGAAAAAGTTTACACCAGTTAAGAATGTGGCGAGAGGTTTTATTTGGCTGTAGGATCAGTATAGTACTGAAAATTACAGAAATAGAATTTCTGCAGAAAATGGTGAAGTCCCAGTGTCTGAGAGAACTACTGGTATCACAAATTAGTTACGGCTGTGAATGTTCTGATCTCGAAACAATAGTAGAGAGGAGACCGACATAAAGTGCCACCTCCGCTGTGTAACTAACTAACTGTGATATTAAACAAAAACAAGGAAACAGATTTTACTTAACAAAGATAAAATTGACAAGTCTTCAAATACAATTTCCTTATTATTTATTTAGTATATACACTATCTACTCTTGTGCTGAAGGGTGAATGTTGAAAAATGGAATGTAATGAATTTGTAAGTTTACATATGATTTACAAATATTTATATTTATATAGTTATGTAAATAAATATTACAACAAATTTTCCAATTATAGGAACAAAAAATTATATCAGCTGTGCTGTTATTTTCGTATAATTTATCCACTCTGATCTTATTATTGTCTCTTGCTACGCTAATTCACGTTTTCTTCATTGACTTAGATTTTGCTCACAATGCCGACAGAAATGGTACTAATGTGTACTCATCTCTTAGAAGTGCTGTCCTTCTTGGTTTGGTTGACACAAAACACCAGCTGTTGATCGTTTCGTTAGCCAACCCAAGACTGAGGGGGACTAAAGATGTAGAGTCTTGACAACCTCTATGCTCCTGCGGAGTTCCAGGCAGCTGGATTGACGACCCACGATCTCAGTTTTTATGACACGTATAAACCTGTAACAAAGCAAAAATAGGGGCTAATTTCTGTCCTCAAGCCCACCTATTTCTAATGTGGATGAAATGAGCATGTGTCTCAGTGTTTGCATGTAGGATGAATGACAACATGGCTCAGTATGATTTAGCAATAGCGAGACAAGACAGGTGTCTACTTGCAAAACATTCTTTCTGATAAACTAATGCATGGATACATTCAATAATATAGATTCAATACAATACATTTAATACATCCCATAATATAAATCAATACATGAATAAATCCAATAATATGTACACCTAGGTGTGATACAACCATTTCCCTCCCCCTATAATATACCAGGCCCTCTCTGACGAGTGCTATACAAGCTGGTAACATATATCCTAACAATAACGTTATGTTCTTATGATAGGAGTATATGCGACGAGGACTGTTTGGTGATATATCAGGTTGGAGTTATAGGAGACAATAGATTGGAGTTAGATGCGACAATAGATTGAGTTATAGGAGACAATAGATTGAGTCCTAACAAGGACTGTTTTGGTTATATTGCAGTTGGTCTGAGATAATAGAATGAAGTTGTAGGAGACAATAGATTGAGTCCTAACAAGGACTGTTTTGGTTATATTGCAGTTGGTCTTATCTGAGACAATAGATTGAGTTATAGGAGACAATAGATTGAGTCCTAACAAGGACTGTTTTGGTTGTATTGCAGTTGGTCTTATCTGAGACAATAGATTGAGTTATAGGAGACAATAGATTGAGTCCTAACAAGGACTGTTTTGGTTATATTGCAGTTGGTCTTATCTGAGACAATAGATTGAGTTATAGGAGACAATAGATTGAGTCCTAACAAGAACTGTTTTGGTTATATTGCAGTTGGTCTTATCTGAGACAATAGATTGAGTTATAGGAGACAATAGATTGAGTCCTAACAAGGACTGTTTTGGTTATATTGCAGTTGGAGTTAGATGAGACAATAGATTGAAGTATAGGAGACAATAGGTTGAAGTATGAGTCCTTATAGTCTTCGTCTATTCAATCATAATAGGAAATACAATCATTATACTAAATTTCCCCAAGATACAATCAGTGAACCTGATAGGTAGTATAAATGACACACAACAAATACCAACATTATAGACCTGCGGAAAGCCTATTTTCCTAAAGGTTATCGTAAACATATTTACCCTCTAAGATTCAAACCGGCCAGATTTTGACTCGACTTTAGCAAAGCAGGCTGCAGGTCATTGCACTCCAGGTAAGCTATAAATCAAGGTGACAAAAGCCCTCTTCAGTCGGTCGGTATCTCTGGCGCCGTGTCGGTGATGTGTGATTATGCATAAAATCCGCCCGATTATATAGGTAGGTAAATGCTTAAGGAAAGCTTTTGGTTGGTTCCTGGCGGAGTAAAATGATTGGTTTCCTCCGGTTTCGTACCTGGTCTCATACAGCCTAATTTTATTAAGTTTTAATCCGCCATCTTGCGTGAACATGATGGCCGTTAATTTATTCTGTCTCAGAGACTGGTGAACGTTGATCGTTGATTGGTTGAAGCAAATCTGTATCTCGACATAGTGATTAACAAAGCAGTGGGTTACAAAAAAACAAAATCAAAAACTCAGAAATTTGATATCTTTTTTCGAGATACAATTTTGTCTCTGTCAGAAAGATTTTTGTGTGATGATAAAACTGTCAGGTCGGATAAGTGTCAATCTACATAACTGCTCGCAAAGATAGGTACTACCAATAATTGTAAATATTCTTGCCGCAACGTTACGCATATTAGTAAAATGGCTTAGCCAGTAGGAATAAAAGTCATGTATAAAACATTCCATATACCTTTATTCCATCACTGTGTCACATTAGATTTCAACAATTTCTATTTGAATGTTACCTCTTGCATTCTTAACATCTAAAGAATATTGTGTGCTGAAACGAGAAATATCTTTTTCAAAAGTTTTGAAATCTTCAAATCACCTTTGAACGTTAAAAAAAAAATAAATAATAATAATGTACCTTTTTCAGATTGGAGGAGTTTTGGCTAAAATTAGAAGGACACTATGTGATTGTTGATAGTCCTGACATGTTGGAAATGAAATAAATCACATTTTTGTTTTTTCCAGAGGGTGACTTTTATTTTAAATGCCTTAATGTCATCGATCATTATTGTCATAATCTAATCTCTTCCATGAAGTTTTATGTTCTTACCTATTATTACTTAGTCGTTCCTTTCTACCGTGGGGTGTAGAGGTTTGCCAGATAGAGCGCCATACTATCCTATGGGCTGTCTTCCTCTTGGCCTGGTTCCAATCTAATCCTCGGTCCTTCAGAGACTGTCTAATGTTGTTCTCCCTGCGAACTCTGGGTCGTCCTGGAGGTCTGGCTCTTAGTTTCTCATATTTGTCCTGGTAGCCGATCTTCTTCCACTCTACATAAATGCCCTGTAGCTGAAGGTTTTATAAGTGTGATGATATTACTAGAATAGAAAATAATATTCTCTCCAGAATGTGTGAGGTCCCAGTGACAGAGAAGTAGTACACTGGTATCACTCGATAGTCACTGCTATGAAAGTATCTGAAACTGAAAATAAACATTCAGACCTTACTGTGCCACCCCGATGTATGACTTACTACCTGTGATATAATTAACAATTCAACAAAACTTCAACTTTAACCAAACTGAATGAATAAAGCTGTTGAATACAATTTATATATATCCTCTTTATTTACATCTATATAAATGTGTTAATCTTGTGTGTGTGTGAGGTGCTGATGAAAGATTTATATTTACATAAACAAAATTGAAACAATAATATAATATTAGCTTAAACATTGCAATTAGTTATATGTACTAACAATCATCTTGTTGTATCCACTCCTGTACATCCTTAAATACTGTACAGATTGATACTTCCAAATATTAATCACAGGCCTTATAGTTTTCTTGAATATGCTTGATCCTTCACATCAGGTACAATTTTAAATAAACTGACGCAATTACTATCATCTACACACAAATAATATTCATCAGGTAATAACATGTAATAAATGAAATATATACATTGTTGCGGTCCATTTTAGTGACATGTTGGTCAGAATTCAGTATATTTAAAAAAAATTTCCAAATTAACTCACAACAGCCAAATTAACGAAGGAATGCAAATCACTACTGGTTAATGTTGTTAGAATTTATTTGACATTCCACAACATTGAGCTCCACATTTTGGTATCATGAAGTTAACTGGCATTCCATAGGCCGAACATACTAGGCAATCAAAATACATGAATGATAGGCAAATGTACCGTCCACTAAAGTCTAATTCCGCGACAATATAACTTACCTAGATCGTCAAAATGTTAATCAAACTCAATACTTCAGTGTTAATTCACACAAGAGTCCAAGGCACGCGATATCTCAAACATTCTCTAATAAGCATGCATACATATCGGACAGCAAACACTCAAGCAAGAGCCCACAGAATACACGTCTGGACACCATGAACCACAAAGTCAAAAGCCTAGCAAAAGTGACCGTTACTTCAGCTCATGCACGTGCAGCTTTGTAATTTGATATTTTAACCTTAGGTCATAAATCAATGCAGTGGTGCAGGTTCAATAGCGCTCCGTTTTAGTGCTGCTCCCTCTGAGCACAGCGATGTTTCACTAATGAATGCAAACTGTATGCAAACGGAGGCGCAACATACATAATTAGTTTTTTATAATTCATCTTACCCTCAGACTTCAGAAATCAACACAGGACAGTAACGGCTTGGCATGCTGCACACATCTACAGATGGCAAAGGCGTAGTGGCAAACTCTGCATCCAGTCTATTTCAAAACGTTTTTTGGGGCTCTTGTTCAAATTGCGCTCACCCTTTTTATTGGCCAATGCGTGCCTTCAGGAGAGCATGACGTCACAGGATTTTTAGGTTTGCTAAATGTGTTAGCAAGATGCATGAAATTTTGACCTCAGTACAAACTGGTCCACCTCTTCCTTCGTCGTTCTAGTCTTCTGTCCACCCAAGTCTGTCCATTTAAGTCTCGTTATAACCGGACAGTCCTGAGCTACCATTCCATCTAATTTTCTTATTCGTCCGATCCTTTAAAATTATCCTACATTGCTCGAAAGTGTGTACAAAGCCTAACAACTCTCAATTTTATGCCTTTACTTTATGAAATCTGGCGATCCAAAACACTTCCAGCCATAATACTTATATGTAAACAAAGAGGCAATATTCCAGAATCTAAACATGTAGGTCTTTATGCTCTTCGTTCATTCAGATTATTATACTATCCTTCAGAAGTTGGAATTAAAGCACACGTCACTTTAACAACAAGGTGGTCATATTGTATAGCTTGTGACACCTTGCCTCGCTTGCCGTGCTTGCGCGGATTCTCATTGGTAACACCGTCGACTTCCATAATCGATTCTACAATAGAATTTGGAAACAATTTTGCTACAGTTGATACGAAAACAGTGAAGATATATTTGGAGAACTAAAGCAAGTGTTCTTAAAATGAATGGATAGGACATACATTGAGGAAACATGTTGATAGCATAACAATTCAGTCTTTGTTGTTGAATCCTCGGGGTACGAGAGGTAGACCCTAAAATATAAGTGAGAAGAGAACTGGAGACAGACATGAAAATGATGAGGAAGGCATAGACAGATGATGACACGTGACAGGAGGACTTGGCTTTTGTTTGTTGAAGGCTTATGTACCTTGGAGAGTTAAATAGTATTGATTGATTGATTGATTGATTGATTGATTGATTGATTGATTGATTGATTGAAAGAATGTGTTGATTTGGACAATGCATCAACATTATTATTGAGTGCCAGCTCCGCATCGAAGGTCGACTGTCTCTTGTCTTGATGGTGCACTCTGATAGACTGTTTCCTGTCCATCTCTGGATGTCCATCTTCCCATTTATAGATTCAGGAAAATTAGAAAAGAATAAGGACAGTCGAAAAGAAAATGAAGCGACAGGGTATTATACGTTTTCGCGATATATCAGCATACCAGGCCGCATAGTGTGCATTTGATCAAAAATCATATAATATATATATATATATATATATATATATATATATATATATATATATATATATATATATATATATATATATATATATATATATAATACTTTGCTACGTAAACAGTTAACAAAAGTAGAAGATGAGAATAAGCAATACAGTAAGTAAAGATGCTAACATAATTACTGTCAGGTCAATGAATTCATTGCTCTAGGTACTGGAATACAACAAAGTCAGGGAATAGTTAGGAAGAATGGTTCCCAAATATACCCCCCTTTGATATTTTAAACAGTCTCTCGCACCTCTCATGACATTTGCTTTCACTCCATTCTCCAAAATCAATAAATAAAAAAATTCATGCTGAGTTACAAACAGCATATTAAAAATGATTATTCATAGTTGTCACGAAGTTGTTCGAAGGCTTCGTCAAAATTATTTTCAAATTCCTTACTTTTCTTTTCTTTCACATTTTTTCTGTTTCTCTTCGAAATATTTGCACCTGCTTTCTGTTCTACAGCTGATTTCCAAGTCTTCACTAATAGTCCTGTCATTCGATCCAGATGCTTTCGTTGTGTACAAAGGCAATAAAATCATTTATTTCGGGATTTATTCGTTTAGACGAAAAACAGTGATTCCCGGAGAATTATATTTCCGTGTTCAGTTGTCATCTGAAGACCGCCACGATGCATTTCGTACGTGTCTAAATAAGGGACGGGAAATAATTAACTCGTGGCTTGGGAATGAGAACTTCATGCGAACAAATGCTGAGTTTATAAACCACTTGCTGATAACTGTTGGAAGAGAACGCACGAGTATAGATGAGATGCCTCAAGCTACACAATATCTACATTTACACGTGCCTTGAGTATAACGCTATTCAAATTCTTATGGGTTCACTTCAAGGGTCATGACTGTTGAGGTGGGTGCAAGAGTGCTCATGGCTGCATCAGTGTATGATTTATTGAAACTGTTGGGGCTGAGGGGACAGTCGAGAACAAGGGCACTGAAGAGGCTTAGTGAAACTACCGAAAAGGCATCACGCTGGCTGGGGAACAACCGCAATGGGCTATGGAACTCGGGACAATAAACTCTGCTGTACAGAAAACATCAGGAATTTTTCTAAGTCCACAATACGTTGAGTTTTTCGGTGTACTGGTGAAAGGGCTGTGACTGACGGGCGACACGCGGCGTATTTTATAAGAGGTGTTGGGCACAGAATTACAGTTGTTAGCGCGCAGTGGCTAGCCTCGTCGGCTGAGCGCAGGTGTGTCAGTGTCTGTCCCTTGTCGTGGGTCGGAACGAACGGAATAATTTGTCTTCTGTTTGTTACTTTCACAATTGCCTCCACGGCTGGCGGAGTTGTAGATATTTAAAGTTGCTACCAAAGTGAAATGGGTTCATTTTCGATACAAGACAACAGGAGGCTGAGACACTTGGGAGTTATGACCCAAGTGGGCCCGCCCCCCCTTAGAGTGTAGAGGAGTATACAGGGCCGAAACACTTGTTCGACGGGGGGGGGGGACTACTTCTGATGATCAGATTGCCTCCTGTTGTATCGCTCTGTATAGAGTTTCCTATCATCTTATAGTCCTGATAATAGTCCTGAGCAGAATCCTAGTCAGTTTTACAGCAACGAGAAGCTGATCTTTGGAATTCGACTTCTATTATTTGTAGGGAGAAAACTGCCTAGTTGCTCGATGCTACAATAGAATTATTGCTTACTTATCAAAACCTTCAGCCGTGATCACACAACTCTGAGCAGTCTACAACATATAGGTTGTCAACACCTCGTTTACACCTTGTTACAAGCTCATTAACATCACTAACTCAACTTCACAACTAGGTTAACAACAAACCTAGCCATCTCTTGGACTGTAGCCCAAACTGAAGCAAATTATCCAGTAGATAATTCCTACCTACTGTGACACACAGGAACAGTCCAAGCAGATAAGTTTACCTAAACAGCAGGCCAAATGTAGAATTCAGTTTCAATGAAATAGTCGAAATAATTAACTCTGTTAGTGAGGAAAAAAGCCTTTTATCTGAACCAAAGACACTGAGAGTATTCAAAATTCTTGAATAAGTATTATCATAATTTGTTTTTTTAATCCCTCAGTACTTCTTTTCAGATTACATTGATTTGATTTTCTAATGTAATTAAAGTAATTTTGTGCATTCTGTAAATCACACAAAGTCTAAGTTTGACTTAGTAGATTGTGTATTCTCTTCAAAAAAACCTACTCTCCCTCCTTGTATTACTTGTTACTACTACGTCTTCTTTAAAATGATTGAGTAAGAAAGAGTTCGTCGCCGCCAGAAAAAAAAAATAAGAGTTGGTACTCTGAAGGTGAGAGAATCACTGACACCAACCTGTGCCCTTCTGTGAACTCTTTCGCTCAACACTAGCTCACCTCTGTGAATACTAGTGTCTAAAGGTCAATATGCTTTATACATATCTTCCTACTGTGACGGTGTGGCCAGAAAGGTGTAATTTTAGACTGAGTAATTAGTTGTCGATCTAGTCTACGGTGTGAATTTGTGCTCATGTTGGCATTCTCACCCGGTAATGGGCAATTTAAACGAAACACACCTTTGCCATCCGTGAAGAGGACAGACGTGTGAGACGTGGGAGACAGACCTCGGTTGTTAAACATCCAGGAGCTGTCTGAGAACACACCTTGTTGAGCACGAAACCGTGAGGTGTGACTCCAGGCAAGAGATATCGTGGGAATGTAACGACCAGTGGGCGGAACATGAATTGTGGGCGTCTAGGAAGATAATCTTTGCTAATATGTGATCTCATGTCTGTGGCGAGAGGTTTTATTTGGCTCTTGGATCAGTATAGTACTGACAATTACAGAAATATAATTTCTGCAGAAAATGGTGAAGTCCCAGTGTCTGAGAGGACTACTGGTATCACAAATTAGTTACGGCTGTGAATGTTCTGATCTCGAAAACAATAGTAGAGAGGAGACCGACATAAAGCGCCACCTCCGCTGTGTAACTAACTGTGATATTAAACAAAAACAAGGAAACAGATTTTATTTAACAAAGATAAAATTGACAAGTCTTCAAATACAATTTCCTTATTATTTATTTAGTATATACACTATCTACTCTTGTGCTGAAGGGTGAATGTTGAAAAATGGAATGTAATGAATTTGTAAGTTTACATATGATTTACAAATAGTTATATTTATATAGTTATGTAAATAAATATTACAAGTTTTCCAATTATAGGAACAAAAAAAATTATATCAGCTGTGCTGTTATTTTCGTATAATTTATCCACTATGATCTTATTATTGTCTCTTGCTACGCTAATTCACGTTTTCTTCATTGACAGTTCTATGCTCACTGTAGTGAAATTGACAGAGATACAACGGTAAAATACTCAAAAGATAACATTTAAGGATAAAAACATAATGCGTAGGCTGCTGATGTACATGATCGCCTAGACCGCGGGTCATCACCCTCCATAAAATTGACTTGCTAGACAGGAGGGGAACGGAGGATCAAAAAGGAAAAAATATGACTGGAAAGATTGCGTAGCAAGGCTAAGGAGACGCAATTGGGGGGGATGGAGGAAAGTAAAAATTCACGTCCCCCAAATTGACACGAGGTACGGAATTGGACGTTTTGCGATACCAAGCCTTGATTTGAATTCAGCGGCTAAAACGCAGATGTTAGGAATATTACAAAAATTTAAAAAGTAATTTTTCTTAATATTAATGTTAGAAATATAAAAATTAGCTGGCCGGATGGCCTATTCTGAGCAGTGAACTAATATGTTCTTAATTTTACAAACGGATAGATAATATTGAAGATATGACAAAAGACAGTGTAGTTCACATCATCGCTAGACTGTATTGAATCTAAAAGTGTCACAATTTGCACACAAAAACACGACCTTGGGAGCAAGTGTTCAAAGTTACTTATTATGGAGGTGAAGGGACATTGGTGGTAGCTGTGTCTAAATATAACTTTTTACGACAAAATTTTAAGGGGAGAGAAAGGTTGCTTCAAAAATCAAGCACATTTTTTTAGAAACACAAGTAGAGACGGACAGACTAACAGATAACCATCCATACTTGACTGAAGCATGACTGAAATGACTTTAGTGTAGAAATTTGAAATTAAAAATAAACCTCGGCAGTGATTGGCCACAGACAATCATATCATTAGCGCTCAGAGCGCATTTGGGGTCATTCTTCAAAAATTGTTCAGTGTTAGACACAGATTTTAAAGTGTGGTGTTTTCCCATATGAAAGACAGTGAGTTAAATTTAGGGACGCCATCCTATAGCCAGCAGCTCAGCTGAGTTTTGCTAGCACTTCTGTGTTAATTATTCATAATCTGGTAAGATTGAAATTATTTCTTTATATATTTTGAATATTGTTTCATGTTCGAGTGATTTGATACTGCCATATCAAAATCTAGCCTTACAAACAAGTAGGGATTTGCTCTAGACCCCCCGCCCAAGTCAGGGTCTAGGGACCAACAAGGTACATAAACTACAGCAAGGATTATGCAAGATAGATCAAGCGTTGAAACAGATTACCTATCTTCTTTTAGGGCCGACAACTAATAAATATTTTTCAGAATCTATGGTCTGGGAGGATCTGATGTAAACCCACCATGGTAACTGTGCTGTTTGGTCAGAGAGATCTGACCTGTCTGTATGATGTGGTTGTTGTGTCAGTGTTGTGTCCAGACGTGGGTAGAGAATAGATTTTGACACATGGCCCATACTTTGATTGCAGAGCTGTGAGTTTCTATCTACAACAAAGCAGAGTCTATTCGGTGGGTGACTTTACTCGAGTGTATCTGTGCAGTTCTTGTGACAGAGACCACCATTATTGCCCGCCAGCACGGAGAGGTGGGACCGCAAGTTTTCAGCACCAGAGCTACAAAAAGATGAGTGAGCCTCTGGTCTGCTGGACATTCACCAACTATTGGTAGTGACTAATATCCCCATAAAAATTCCCACCATTTTCTGGACACAGGGTAGTCAATATAGACAGGTGTGATGAGACCACCCCAACAGCACAGACAATAAATATCCTCCCTAGTAGCTGACTACCAGAACATTTTAATAAAACTAACTATTCTAGTACTTAAATATGTACACTTTTGCATTTATTATGTAACATTCCATGCATTTTTTTCATAAATTTTCAATCCTTCTTTTAAAACAAGTTCTGGTCACATAAAACTTGATCCAGAACCAATAAATGTAATATAATTATATCAAAAACTTTACACACGTGAGTTAGTTCAGTGTATTTTAACACTTGTTAATCTTATTAGTCTTGTTAAATATCTATGGGTATAGTTATAACTATCACACCACATTACACATCATTACCCTAGACACTTTACGTAGCCACATTCATTAAGAAAAAAAAAAATTAAGTGTGAGGTCGTAGTGGTAGCAAGAAAGGCCTTCTGACAATTCTCAATTACATTTTATCTCAGGAGCCTTCACAGCTGGCCTCATACAATTTACATGTAGTACCATCATCATCATACAATACCATCAATACCACTACACTCACAATGCCGACAGAAATGGTACTAATGTGTACTCATCTCTCTTAAGTCTGTTCTTCTTTGTTTGGTTCACACCACCGGCAGAGTATCGTTCCTTTAGCCCACCCAAGACTGAGGGGGACCAAAGATGTAGAGTCTGGTCAACCTCTATGCTCCTGCGGAGTTCCAGGCAGCGGGATTGACTCGAACATACGACCTCAGGTTTTTAGGACACAATTAAACCCTCCTAAGATTTTAAACTGGCCAGGTTTTGACGCGACTTAGTGAAGTAGGTTGCAGGTCGATGCCCTCAGGTAAGTTATAAATCAAAGTGACAGCTTCTTCCTCTTCAGCTCTGGCGTCAAGTTCGGGATTGCGTGGTTAGCATAAAATCCGCAAGATTATATAGTCAGGTAACTACTTGAGGAAAGCTTTCGGTTGGTTCCTGGCGGAGCAAAATGATTGGTTTCCTCCGGTTTTGTACCTGGTCTCATACAGCCTAATTTTATTCAGTTTTCATCGGCCATCTTGCGTGAACAAGATGGCCGTTAATTTATTCTGTCTCAGAGACTGGTGAACGTTGATCGTTGATTGGTTGAAGCAAATCTGTATCTCGACATAGTGATTAACAAAGTAGTGGGTTACACTTCGTTTCACGACATAGCCCCCTCCTTTCCTAGCTGTGACTTGTCATAGCTGACGTGTAGACCCCTGCTGTGGTTAATCCTTTTGCGTCTGTCCTTCCAGTGTACTAGGGTGTCGACTTAAAAAATCAGCTCCTACATTGTCTCTTCCCGGAATGTAATTCACGGTAAAGGAATAAGGCGTCAGAAGCAGACTCCACCGTAACAATCTCGAATTTAACTTTTTAGATGCAGCCAAGAATGTTAAAGGTTGGTGATCGCTTTGGACAATGAAGTGTGTCCCATACAGATAAGGTGAAAATTTGTTGATGGACCAAATTAGAGCTAAACATTCTTTCTCTATGGTCGAGTAATTCAACTCAGCTGCATTCAGCTTCCTACTGGCGTAGGCGACTGGTAAAAGCTCCTCCGGCTGGGCTTTTGATTTCTGCAAGAGAGTTGCACCAATACCTATACTGCTAGCGTCCGTTCTTAATACAAATTCCTGTGTGATATCGGGTAGTGTAAGGATGGGTTTGCTGGTGAGTTTTGCTTTTAGCTCTGTGTAAGCTTTTTCACAATCAGCATTCCATTGGATTTTGTCAGGCTGTCCTTTCTTCGTTAAGTTAGTTAATGGTGCACACAGAGAGTTAAAATGGGGTATGTACTTCTGATAGAACCCACATAATGACACGAATGATCTCACATCTTTCTTCGTTTGAGGTCTGGGTGCCTTCTTTAACTTCTCTATATTCTTTGGGTCAGGAGACATATGACCTGTAGAAATAGTGTGACCTAAGAATTCCAACTCCTTACAACCGATATAGCACTTGGTTGGACGTGCAGTCAATCCAGTTTCTCTCAGTCTGTCAAACAACATGGAGAGCGCTACTATATGCTCTTCAAATGTGTTTGTAGCAACAAGAATGTCATCCATAAAGTTAGTGATATTGGGATTTTGTAGAGGTTCCAACAATTTTCTCATCATTCTTGAAAAGATACTGGGAGCATTTTTCAGCCCAAAGGGTAGTACATTAAACTCGTAGTGTCCGTCTGAGGTACTAAATGCCAGCATTTTCCTAACTTCTGGTTTCACTGGTATTTGGTAGTATCCCTTGCTTAGATCTACCTTCGATAAATACCTAGCCTTACTCAGTGTAGAGAACAGCTGGTTGGTGTCAGGTAATGGGTCCACCTGCGATTCTGTGATCGCATTAAGCTTCCGGTAGTCAATACATAACCTGTGTTCACCACTCGGTTTTCTCAATAGCTATAGGGAGAGTCTGACTTCGAGATAATTTTCTCCTTCAACAGATAATCAATTTCCTCCCTTAGTGCTTGGGCTTTCGCATAGGGTATAGGGTATGTTCTCATGCATACTGGGGTAGGGTCGGTAACCTTCATGTCGTACTCTAACAGATTCGTACGACCTGGCTTATCTGTGAGCACATCAGCATGGGTTTCCAACACTTTCTGAACCCTCTTCTTCTGCTCTGGAGTTAAATGTTCACTAATATTTACTTGAACATAATCCTCTGTAGTTGTGAGTGGATACTCCATAGAGTGAAGTGGTTCACCGTGCATTTCTGTTGCAATGGCTAGGGTCATAATATGTGCAACTTCTGATGATTCCTTGTCATAGTATTTTTTAAGAAGATTGACATGATATACCTTCTCGTTCCCTTTCTTGTCAATCTTATAATTGGTCCTGGAAAGATTCTCCAGTATGACATAGGGTCCCTGCCATCCAATCTGCAATTTATTATTGCTGCTTGGCAACAGTAATAACACCTTTTCACCCACCTCCAATTCCCTATCCTTTGCTTTTTTGTTGTAGTACGCAGCATGCTTCCTCCTGGCCTGTCTTAAGTTATCATTGGCCAGTTTCCAACCGGCTTTCAATCGAGATGTCAACTCGTTGACGTACTGGTATGAGGAAGTCACTGTTTCCTCTGCCTTTTCATCAGTCCATGTCCGCAGCAATGCTTCCAGTGGACCTTTTATTGGTCTTCCAAACAACAAGGTAGCTGGAGCCAATCCAGTTGAATTGTGGGGTACTTCCCTATATGCAAATAGTGCAGCGGGTAAGTATGTATCCCAAGTATCAGGTTTTTCACTCTCCAGCTTTCTAAGGATTGAAATTAGCGTACCATTGAACCGCTCTACTTGACCTTTCCCTTGGGCATGGTAGGGACTACAATGATAGTGCCTGGCTTGAAATATCCTGAATACTTCTTGTGTTAGCTTTCCCTTAAACTGAGACCCATTGTCAGTCAATATCTGATGCGGGAAACCTAATCGGGTAAATATTGTCAACAGGGCCTCTGCCACGTGCTTTGAATCTATAGCTGACATGGCCACTGCTTCTCCCCACATAGAGCAAGTATCAACCAAGGTTAAGATGTAAGCATTTCTCTTCTTGGTCCTAGTGAGGGGTCCAACAATATCTACTGCAACACGTTCAAAAGGGGTTCCCATAATAGGCATTTCTCCCAGTGTTGCTGGTGCAGTCCTATGCTTAGGAGCTACTCTTTGGCATTCTGGACAAGATCTTACATATCTTTTTATGTCCTCTGTAATTCCTGGCCAGAAGTAGTGACAGGCTATCCTTTGTCCAGTGGCCCCTATTCCCATATGTCCACTGAAGGGTATAGCATGTCCTAGCGTCATAACCTTCTCCCTGTAAGATTTTGGCACTACAAGCTGTCCATGCCCTTTAGGTCCTGTTCCAGCTTTTCTGTATAGTAGGCCATTCTTCATATACAAGTCTCCTTTCTCTGGAGGGTTATGTGCTTTAGGCAATTTGCCAAAACAAGGCTTGAACGTGCTGTCTGCTGCTTGAGCCTTTTTCATCTCTTCTGGAGGAGTATTGATAGGATTCTCCTCCATTTTCCTGGAGCTTTCCCTGGTCTGGACTGTTGCCATAACTACGGGTTTTATAGGTTCTCCAAGGAAAACATACCTACACCCCAAAATCAAAGGGTAAATAGGGTCGTCCATCACTGCTGCTTTGATTTCTCCTTCCACATAGCGAGAACTTATGTTGATTCGAGCTATGGGTAGTGTCATGGTTCTTGCTCCCTTGATCGGTCCTCTGATTTCCACTGTTTCTGTGGTTATCTGGTCAGGACTCACTAGAGAAGAGCACACAACTGAATCAAAGTCCAATCCTGTGTCATATAAACACAGTACTTGAGTGCCATTCACGGTCACTTCCTCACAGACAGGGGGATGATGGAATTCTTTCTGACTTACTGCCATTTCCTTCCTTCCCTGATTCCCTGTTGTAAGACATGCAGCATGATGAGGAGGATTCTTCCTTCTGCAGTCCGCAGTATTGTGGTTACTCATTAGACAAGTTTTACACCACTTTCCTTCCTTCCGGTAAGGTGTCTTATCCGATCTTAGAGGGTTTTTGTCCTTTTGGTCAAATCTTTGTTTGTTCCTTGTGGTATGGTCCTTTTGTTCATATTTGGTATAGTTTTGTGATGATTTGAAGTTTTCACCCTGCTTCTTCTTATTTCCTAATAATTCTGCCTGAGCTGCATGATATCTCTCAGCAACAGTTACAATATCTTCCAATCTCTCTGCTCCTTGTTCCATGATAAACTTCCTCATTTCTTGAGGCATGGACTCTTTCACTTGCTCCATCATTATCATTTCTTTCAGATCCTGACACTTTCCTAAACTACTCCATTTTTCCAAATAGGTTTCCAATCTAGCAGAGAATTGGTGATAGTTTTCTCCTGGAAGAAGTTTAGCTGTTCGGAATTTCTTTCTATATGATTCTGAGTTCTTTTCATATCTCACAAGCAGTGCCTGCTTCAGGATTTCATAATCTTCCTGGTCATCTCTTGAGAGCTTCAAATACACATCGTAGGCAATACCTCTCAATCCCTGAGATAGTTTAAGACTCCATTTTTCTTTCACTAAGCCATAGGTAGTGGCTAGTCTTTCGTATCTATCCAGGTACGACTCAATGGCGTCTTCTTTCTCAACAAATGGGTCCAGATGAAAATTCATATCCCCACTTGAGGTGCTCTGGCTGGAGCTACTCTCAGAGTGAGGTGAGCTACCACCATTATTGCCAGTATTTGCCTGAATTTCAAGCTCTTTTAATCTCAACTGATGGTCTCTCTCTGCTTGTAATTTCCTTTCCTCAGCTTCTAACCTTTTAGTTTCTCTTTCAGCTTCCAGTCTTTTGTCTTCTCTCTGAGCTTCCAGTCTTTGGTCTTCTCTTTCAGCTTCCAGTCTTTTGGCTTCTCTTTCAGCTTCCAGCCTTTTGTCTTCTCTCTCAGCTTCCAGTCTTTTGGCTTCTCTCTCAGCTTCCAGTCTTTTGGCTTCTCTCTCAGCTTCCGCTTGAAACCGCCTTTCTTCAGCCTCTAATTTCTTTGCTTCTCTATCAGCCTCTAATTTCCTTGCTTCAGTCTCTAATTGCAACTTTCTTTCTTCCCTATCCATGTGTTTGTCCACTTCTGTTGTGACATACTGAGTGAGAGCATCACCTGTCATATTTAATTCCTTACCCATCTGCATGATCGCAGTCCTGAACTTCACTAGATCAGCCATGGCGTTACTTAGAGAGGGTATGTAAATTTACTATAACCAAATTAGTGTAATTAAAATTAATTACTTTAAATGAAAAAAAATTTCCGTGCAACTTTGCGAGCATCAACTATTTACTGAGTACTAAATGGTACTCCTCCTAAGAAAATATTGTTTTAAAAATCCTAAAATAGAATTTTTTTCAAAAATAAAATTTCCTTATGTTATCTATGGGTGGCACAAGATAGAGTGTAGATAGATGAATAGACTAAGTATGGCTCAAGATATACAGAAATATCCCAGGAACGAGCCCCCAGTGTGGCGAGAGGTTTTATTTGGCTCTTGGATCAGTATAGTACTGACAATTACAGAAATAGAATTTCTGCAGAAAATGGTGAAGTCCCAGTGTCTGAGAGGACTACTGGTATCACAAATTAGTTACGGCTGTGAATGTTCTGATCTCGAAAACAATAGTAGAGAGGAGACCGACATAAAGCGCCACCTCCGCTGTGTAACTAACTGTGATATTAAACAAAAACAAGGAAACAGATTTTATTTAACAAAGATAAAATTGACAAGTCTTCAAATACAATTTCCTTATTATTTATTTAGTATATACACTATCTACTCTTGTGCTGAAGGGTGAATGTTGAAAAATGGAATGTAATGAATTTGTAAGTTTACATATGATTTACAAATAGTTATATTTATATAGTTATGTAAATAAATATTACAAGTTTTCCAATTATAGGAACAAAAAAAAATTATATCAGCTGTGCTGTTATTTTCGTATAATTTATCCACTATGATCTTATTATTGTCTCTTGCTACGCTAATTCACGTTTTCTTCATTGACAGTTCTATGCTCACAATGCCGACAGAAATGGTACTAATGTGTACTCATCTCTCTTAAGTCTGTTCTTCTTTGTTTGGTTCACACCACCGGCAGAGTATCGTTCCTTTAGCCCACACTAGACTGAGGGGGACCAAAGATGTAGAGTCTGGTCAACCTCTATGCTCCTGCGGAGTTCCAGGCAGCGGGATTGACTCGAACATACGACCTCAGGTTTTTAGGACACAATTAAACCCTCCTAAGATTTTAAACTGGCCAGGTTTTGACGCGACTTAGTGAAGTAGGTTGCAGGTCGATGCCCTCAGGTAAGTTATAAATCAAAGTGACAGCTTCTTCCTCTTCAGCTCTGGCGTCAAGTTCGGGATTGCGTGGTTAGCATAAAATCCGCAAGATTATATAGTCAGGTAACTACTTGAGGAAAGCTTTCGGTTGGTTCCTGGCGGAGCAAAATGATTGGTTTCCTCCGGTTTTGTACCTGGTCTCATACAGCCTAATTTTATTCAGTTTTCATCGGCCATCTTGCGTGAACAACGTTGATCGTTGATTGGTTGAAGCAAATCTGTATCTCGACATAGTGATTAACAAAGTAGTGGGTTACACTTCGTTTCACGACAATGTCATCCAAACTGAGCATATGACTCCTGATTTGCTCCCTAGAGAGATGGGCGAAGTTGTTCCCTGACATTTTGACGTGGCTATCATGTGGTACAGGGGTGGAGATGTATATTTAAACTAGAAGAGTTGAAGGCTTCAGTCAGAGAACTGAGAAGGGCCAGATCGTCTTCATGTGCGGTATGCATCCTCGATACGATACACCAGTGAGGTAGAGGATTTGCTACGAATATGTTGTGTCTGTGCTAAGAGAACTAACGACATAGAGGTATGCTTGCATATAAGTACATTTTTATGATACTTTAGATTTAGTAATATTAGACTTTCAGGTTTAGAAGTTAATGCTTTGTAGCGTTTGTCTAGCTATAGTTTGATAGCAGCTGACGGGCGATTTCTGTATTTTTAAGTGTAATTTCACGTATATCTCATCGCTATTTTCAACAGTGAGACTGCGTGTTAAATGTGTAACGCACTAAGTGAATTTATAAGAGGAATTCTAGTTTCGCATTGCGCTGTATACAAGTGTGTACTTAGTACCATTATTATTATTATTTGTGTAGTGTTAAGTAATAGTTATATTGCATTCTTGTGAGCCGTAAGTGTGGTTAATTTTACATAAGTGATTTTTGTGAGAGGAAGATTAGCGTACTCTCTGACTCCGTGAGTAGCGTATGCCTATTGCGTTTAGAATAGAGCTGGAAGAATAGAGTATATATATATATATATATATATATATATATATATATATATATATATATATATATATATATATATATATATATATTTATTTATATCTGCTTGTTCTTTAGAGGAGCTAGGCCTCTAAGATACTGATCAAATGTGGTCATTTAGACCAGTGAGTTGTGTATAATATTTCATCATGAATAGAAGTGTGTCATTTACGTTTTCTCTCGCGTGATGGTATAGTTAGTATCTAGTAGGAGTATGAAGGCATTATTGTTGACTGAGATATGTTTATTGTATGATTACATATACACAGACCTGCGTGAACACACACAACACACATGGTCATTTAAGCGCATATACTTGCATATTTTCACACACGTGTAACACCACACACAACACACACACAGAAGAGCATATACTTGCATATTTTCACACATATGTATGTATTATTACGTAGATGATGTTTGTCCATTAGTACGATTATATGGTGTTACCTACATCAAGAGAGTTTTTCTGTGACTGCGGAACGTGTGTGAAAGTAGGCCAGAGAGAGTGACGACAACATTACACACAAATTCTTATTCTTCGTCACACATCGTCTTCGCACCGTCACACTACCTATACTTAATCTGCGACAATCGTAATGTTTGACAAAATGTAATTGTAACCTGAAGCAAGACAATAAGTTGAATTGTTCTTCCTATCACGTAATAAAATTAGAAATACCAGTGTTTGTCACAGGTAAATGTAAACTTATAATCTTGTTAACGTGAAAGATGATGTTGGACAAAGTTGGACGGACAGATAATAATATCAAAATAAGAATACAAAAAGGAACACGATCTTTCATTGCATTCTGAAACATGTTTTGGAGATCACGAGAAATCAAGGTCAATGCAAATATTAGAATCTTTAACTCAAATGTCAAGTCAGTCCTATTGTATGGCTCTGAAACATGGATAACAAAAAAAAAAAAAAAAAAAAAAAAAAAAAAACAGCAAAAAAGCTAGACATTCAAAAATGGGTGCTTGCATAGAATAGAAGGACTGAAATGTTGTGATAAAGCCGCCAATGTGGAACTGATGACAAGAACCAGACAAGTGTCAGCGGAACAAAAACGAACGAACGAACGAACGAATGAACGTTATTTTCGAAGCGTTAAGAATTGGGCGCGAAGGCCGTCTAACATTCTGCCCTTCCACTCTCATTTATCTTGCATACTATATCCTTTCATTCCCACATGTTACTTTAAGCATTAATTTAAAGGCATGCAACATAATAAAGTTAACATAACAGCATTCATTTACGGTATGCAATCATAATAAAAAATGAGTAGGTTTTTTGTTTTAAACAAACAAGCTAGTAATTGGGGGAAAAAGTAATAATAAAATAAAATAAATAAAACAATAAATAAAAAAAAAAATAATTCTGTATACCGACACTCACTCATATGGTCAAACCGTCTACAATTAATCTGTATTTTTGAATGTGTCATCAATCATCAATACAAAAATTACATAAACACATTCTCGCTTATATCCATACATTCTTGGTGGAAAATGAAATAATAATAGTAACACTGTCTTACGCACTTCTGTGGCAGGTAAAGTCTTTGAGCAGTTACCAAAAAAATTATGTAGTATCTGATAATTCTCACATACGTCATCCCATTTAAGCAAACGAAAACATTCAAATTTCTAAAGTACAGTGGAATGCGGGTACATTCTCACGACTCACATTTCTAAAGTACAGTGGCATATGGGTACATTCTCACATACATTACATTATATAATACTATTTTAAAGTGAATATAATAATATAATAATATTACATGGATATAAAACAAATTATTACGGAAGAGGAAAAGAAATGGATATAGAAACAAAATTATTCACAAAAAACGAGTAGGCTTTTTAGAAGGTTCCATAAGTAGCTCCAGAGTATGTTGACCTATGGATGAGATGTTGACAGGCAAATGTTGTTTCTATGGGAGTAGATAATCAGTGTTGAGGAAGTGTTTGAAAAGTGCTTTGTTAAAAGAATATTGTGTAGGTAGGCTTTTTAGGTGGTGTGGAAGGCTGTTCCATAAGTAGGCTCCAGAGTAGGCTAGACTCTTTTTGAACAGGTCGATCCTAGGTTTCGGCAGACGTAACTGATGTAATTGTTGCCCCTCTCTTCTACTGGTTTGAAACAATGATCGTAGGTACGGCGGGGCCTTTCTTAGGACACACATTGAGAAAAATTGTTGATATCCTTATTGTTATGAGTAAATTCATAAATATATCTGTCGATACAAAACATGGCTCGATTGGGAGTCATATTATTTGTTGATGACCGGTGACCCTTGGTTACATGAAGTACGTCATTGCCTTTTGGCCGAGTAGCAGAAGTTTGCGGTTGCTGTCTACAAAAGTGAGCGTTCTTACTATTTCTTTTTCTGTGTGTATTCTATGCAGGCGGACGCATGTGTGTTGATCTCCTGATTATTATATTTCTCTGCATATTCCTTAAGTGTTCGAACTCTAGATCACCCATACAACTCCGTGGGTTGATGCTAGATTATTGTGTGAAAGGAATTGCTATTACTGTGCAAGTGAGTACAAATAAACTATTGTGAAAACCTGTCAAGGACAGTGTTGTAGAGACAGACGATATGGAAACGTACTGAAAGACTGCCTTACTATATTATGCCTATCTGTATAATGGCTCTACTAATGATACCTGGGGAGCATCGTATCGTTCATTAAATATATGTTTAATTGTCCAGCCTGGCCTTTGGCAGTATTATTTATAGTTGGTGGAGAAAAGCTGTGTGCGGGGTTATACTTTGCATATCCCTAATTGAACTTGGTCTGAGTCATGAGATGCTCATCTACATATAACTAAAACACCCCGTATCACTTATAAAGCAGTCCGTGTTCTGGAATCTCCAGGGAAAGAGAGGCAGAGATAGACCACAAAACACATGTAGAAGAGAACTGGAGGCATAAGTGAAAATGATGAGGAAAACTTGGAAAAAAAACTTGTGCTGATGTCACGTGACAGGAAGACTTGGCATCTGTTTGTTGACGGCCTATGCTGCGTGAGGAGCTAAAGAGTATTAATTGATTGATTGACTGAGACACGAACAAATAAATATGAATTGTTTTTCCTATCACGGAATAAAATTAGAAATCTCAATGTTTGTCACAAGTAAATGGATAATTATAGTCTTCTTAACGTGAAAGATGATGTTGGAGTTTCTCCCCTCTTTGATAAATCCTATGTGTGAAAGTCAAAAAAGCCCAAAAAGCAAATTTCTGTTAACACCTATATGGTTCTCCTGTTTAGTTTCACGTCATTAACATTAAAAAACGCCTATTTCATGTAAACACATATTCGGGAGAGTGACAAAATGGAAGAATAAAACAGACAGTATGAATGTTGACGAGTTTAAATGAATTCCAACGCTTCTCATGACACAGGTCACGTCAAACTTTAGCGTATTAAAAAGGTGGCGCCGGACTCTTGGGTCGGATGAGGACAACCAGAATAGACAGAGAATAAAGTAGTGAACTAGTGAGGGTATAGTATTTCTGGAGACTTTAAAAAATGGCTTGGATGAAAAAGTGTAATTGAGATCAGAATTAGGTCTTCATCATCGGACGACTGGTTAGAAGAAAGTTTTGTAGGGGTTGAACAAGTTTTTCTGACTCCAGACGTAGAATGCACGTAATGGTTGCAGAAGAAATTCGAGGAGACTTAAAACAATCGAGCTTGCTCTGCTGTATCACTTTCTTTTTCTCTTCAAGAAGCACATGGTAGCAATCAAGATCTTGTTCTATGTTACGGATTCCCATAGACCTGCCTTCCACTTTGAGGTCATGCTCATCATGCTAGCAATGACAAAGATTCTAGGCCACCCAACGACCCTGAATGAACTTGATGATCATGTGAACGTTAAATTCCTACCTCTCAAGGAGTTTAGCTTTGATCGTAAGGTCGAATCTTTTAAGTATATAACAGATATGTGGCATACAATAAAACAGCGTTATATTAAAAGAGCGCTAAACGAACAGCGTAAGGCTGGGGAATTCAGTATGTCTTTATCCTTTATCTTAGAAAGACCCATACTATATTGTTTTCTATCACCTTATCGAACAAGAATCAAACAGTGATACAATTATTTCAAAGGAGAACGACGGGATGTACCCTTTGCAAGAAGTTCAGCAAGAAAGGTAAAGAATGTGCAAGAATTGTTTGCGAGGATCACTTCAAAAGTAATTTTATTCGTCATCTTTGCTTTTCCACAGGTTATATGAATCGTCTTCCAGTTTCTGTCTTTGCTTTTCCACAGGTTATATGAATCGTCTTCCAGTTTCTGTCTTTGCTTTTCCACAGGTTATATGAATCGTCTTCCAGTTTCTGTTCGTATTTATTTATTTTTATTTTTTATTGTCCGTTAATGGGTTTATTATAATGTAAGTTTAAAATAGCGGCTGCTTTTGGCATCAGTCGAAAACACGGCGTTGTAATCAAAGTGTTGTGTAATAAACATTGAAGAACAGCTGCATGCGGTGTACGGGATCATACTGTCGGTCGTATCAGTTCAAAACTGGTGTTTGAAATCAGCGATGTTTGAGGATAAGTAGACATGCCCACAGTCTAAGTAGTAATTCACAGTTACCCCTTCTGCCAGACCAACTTCTCCTGGGACACGAAGGTATTTCCCATTGAAGACGTTATGGCTGAAGAACCCACAGACATACTTTGAGTCATTGAGACAAATTTGTGAGCATATTCCCCTTTCCGACGACACAAGATACTGAACAAAATCTTGCTCCAGCACGAGAATGCCTATCTATCTATCTATCTATCTATCTATCTATCTATCTATCTATCTATCTATCTATCTATCTATCTATCTATCTATCTATCTATCTCGCTCTGTGTGTGTATGTGTGTGTGTGTTCAATTAGTGAGTGTACAGTTACTAATTATAATTGAAAAACAAATTTTGACTTTTTGTGTGCATCTTAGATTAAACCAAGTTATCTTTTTGTTGTTTGTGCTGCTGAATATGAAAATGGCCGTTAAAACACCAGATTAGCTCTAGTTTTTTAAATATCTATAAAACAAGTTTTACACATTTGCATATACAAACCATATGGTAATAATGCTCATAGCGGAAATGATTCACAGCGACGCCTTTTTGCCTGTCGCTTGTAATGAGTTTCTGGAGCATCTCTCACAAGGGTGCAACAATAGTCTGCTAGCATTGCTGCATTCCATTTCCCTTGGTACCTTTTTCGAGGGTGGTAATGTCCTGATGAAATCGTTCCCCATGCTCGTCACTGACAGCACCGCAGTTAGCAGGGAAGAAATCCAGATGAGAGTGTAAAAAGTGTAATTTCAAAGACATGTTGCATCCTAGTCTCTCGTAGCGCTGCAAGAGGGTTTCTACAAGCTCCTGGTAATTGTCAGCCTTATTGTTTCCTAGAAAGTGTTTGGCCACTTGTTGGAAAGCATTCCAAGCTAACTTTTCCTCACCTGTGAAGATATCATCAAAATGCTGATCTCGGAACAGCTGACGTATCTGTGGACCGACACTTACACCTTCCTTGATTTTGGCCTCACTTAGTCTTGGACATTTATCACGAAGGTATAAAAATCCTGCCCCATTTCGATCCATGGCCTTTACAAAATTCTTCGCAAGATCTTGTGGGATTCTACAAGTGGTTCCTTAAGTACATTCTTTTTTCCCCGTTCAAGTGATTGCTGGGGTCAGTCCTTTTTCTTGTCATGGGAAGTACTGGCACGGCTGTCCCACAGACAGAGGAAACAGCAAAACTTTGTGAAACCCTGCTGTAGCCCCATCAAGATAGCAATGACCTTCAAGTCACCACAAATCTGCTACTTATACGTGTCATTGTTGATGGTGTGTAACAGTTGTTTCAAGTTGTTGTACGTTTCTTTCATGTGGACTGCATACCCGAGTGGAACAGATGGTAAAACGTTACCATTATGGAGCAGTACAGCTTTTAAGCTCAACTTGGACGAATCAATGAGCAGCCTCCAATCGTCGTCTTTGTAGTTGATGTGTAGTGCTGCCATCAGACCCACTATATCAACGCAAGCAATGAGGTTATCTGTCATTTTAAAATATGGAAGCAGATTTTTTTGTCCAGCACAAAACACAGACACATACACATTCTCTTCTAGAAGATTCCACTGCTGCAGTCTGGACCCCAACAGCTCTGCTTTAATTTTTGGCAATTCCAGATCTCTCACTAGATCATTCAATTCACTCTGGGTACTTTTATGTGGCTGTGCAGACTCTTCAATAGGCACGAAAGCAGGATCTCTTGATATGGAAGTTTTCACAGGTGACGGATGTCCACTGGCCTTATTATCTTCGTCATCATCCAGAGTATAAGATTCTGGTGGATCCGGAACAGGAAGTCCTTCCCCGTGAGGCACTGGCCGCATAGCAGAGGGAATATTTGGATAGGTCACAGGCCGCATTTTCTTCATAAAAATATCATGTCCAATTGGAGGAGTCATGCAAAAGTAACAATCATTAAGATGGTTTGTCGGTTCCCTCCACACCGTTGGAACTGCAAAACGCATCGATTGTCCTTTTCGGTTCAACTAGCAGCGCAGATTCGTTACACAGGAATGACAACATATGAGTGGGGCCCAAAACCGGTCCTGGTCACCGATCTCACAACAAAAATAAAGGCTGTAAGGTTTCTTAATCATCGGTGTAATGGGTTGCCTTTGTGATAGCAAAGTTATTTGTCCGCAAATATAGCAAAAATAATCCGCACTGTTCGCACATTCACGAGGCATCTTGAATGACTCCCAGAATCAAAAACACAAAAGATGACAAGGAGGAAATGTGGTTGCAATGACTGTTACGATTGCGTCATCCAACTGGCGCTCTAGGTTATCCGTCTCGTGGGGAATCACGCGCCAGGGCTATAGAAACGAGAAGGACTGGGTCATTCGCGTCGGTAAGGTGAAGCCCCCAGCCTACTGACTCCCACCTCCAGTTCTTGAAAACAAGAGCTAATTCGCGATTTTTACGTTCATATTCGTGATCAGCATGTCCAAATTAGTTAATAATAGATATTTATGTCTCGGATACATTTTGGCTGTTGTCCAGTGTTATTGAAGTTAAGAATGTTTTAAACTGAAAACGCTTTTGAGAATTGAAGTACTGAAGGGCCAAAATGTAAAAAAGGCAGTAAAGCTTATTTGTTCACCCTGCTAAAATAAAGATTTCGTTGGTTCGTTCTTTCTAACTGCCTGTCTGTCCATTTATTGTTCTGCCCTCGCACCTGTGTACTCCCTGTCACGTCGTCAGAGCGGACTTGTACACTCATCAAAGTGGGCCCATCACCCTTCAAATGTGATAGGGCCGCAACACTTGTTCGAAGGTTGAAAAGCTTCTGATGACCAGATTGCTTCCTGTTGTAAGGCTTTGTTCAGAGTAGTTTATAATGTTAACGTCAAAGGCAAAGCCTCTTTTCCAAGAATCTACTTAACACCGAAGCACACAGCTGCTAGGCTGCTATCGATCGCTTTTTGCGAAGTCTGCATTGTGAAACATCTGGTACGCAAGAAGGTACTTCAGAATGCATATTATTTCATGACTCATAGGTTTGATAAAGCGAAGTTAGTGTATGCGGACAAGAACGCAATTTATTTTTGTCTGATCTATCTCATGTTTGTCTGATCTATCTCATGTTTGTCTGATCTATCTCATGTTTGTCTGATCTATCTCATGTTTGTCTGATCTATCTCATGTTTGCTTGTAGTTAACTTCTCCATGTGCTCCTTTGTCTCCCTCTACTCCCTATTACTGTGGGAATCCCAAAACAACGACTGCCTGGTAATGCTATCAACAGGTTTCCTCAAATTTGTCCTATACATCTCCATCGTCTTCTTCTCATCTCTTATTCCCCTGGTACGTGTCTTGTTCTTATCATCAGTTCCACATTACATAACACTTTAATACTTCTATTCTACGCAAGCACCATTTATGAAAATATGCAGCAGTTTGGTTGGTTTTCATATTTACAGGGTCTGAATTCATTCTTGCAGCTGCTTGTTCATTGTCCATGTTTTTCAACCATACATATATCAGATCTGAAACTAGTACTCGCTATAGTTTTCTGTTTTTTTGCACTTATTTAGTAAAACTGCTTATTAGATCCAGACCGACTATTCTTCCCCATCCACCAGTTCTTCAGAATTGTCTTGATTTACCAAATCTTCTATTTCGGGGGTTGGAGTGGCTAAGAGGTATGGCAAACGCCTCTAATTCTAAAGGTACCTGGTTCGGTTCCCGGTACAGGGAATATATTTGACGGAAATTTTTTTAAGAACTGTCCTGAATTAAGTGGGATTATCTGTCACTCTCTGTCTGATAGTACCACCTCTCTCTTACCATTGATTTTATCTCCTCCAATTTTCTTCACTATAGCGCCTACGATCGTAATTCCTGGTGTAGCTAAGTCATTCTTAATCTAGACAGGCCGAATCCCTCCTTCTCGCACGTTATTTTCTGTCGGAAATTTTGTGCCGTCTTTTAAACTCTTTTATTCTGGCGACGGCTAAAACATACGTGTTTTTTGAGTCACGGAAAAGCGGACATGAACGAGATGCTTTGCTTTTCAAATAAACGAACGCTTCTCGTCCTGTAAACCCTTTGAGCTGGATGACATCGGAAGCGTCTCCACTTCTTCCTTGTAATGCTTAATCACTTTGATTTCGAGTTGCAGGGGAGAAAACTCTCGGGTCCCCTACAGCCTTTGTCACGGAGGAAGTTCGGCGATATCTGTGCAAGTGTGTGCAATTAGTGACGCGATGCTGTAAGAGATTCTGGTTATATATACTGGACTCACAAGTCATTCTGGGCTCGTTGTCTTTAGAGAAACCTATAATCTGCAGAGTGGAACTGGTGCAGTAGCTTATACCAGACGCATTGTTATAAGGATTATTGTTAACTTACTGGTAAGCACACTTAGTAAATAGCCGCCCAGAGGGATTTTTTTATAAAGTAATATATATATATATATATATATATATATATATATATATATATATATATATATATATATATATATATATATATATAACAAAAACCATATGCATAACACCAGCAATTTAATAAAAGTAAAACTTCTGAGAACGTGCATCTTTCCGGTGGCAACGTACGGAAGTGAATCATGGACCATTACTCAAACATGAAAGAAAAAAATCGAATCCTTCGAAGCTAAGTGTTACAGAACAATTCTCAGAATATCTTGGACCAAGAAGAAGAAAAATATAGACATCCTACACGACCTGAACATCGAGGAAAACTGGCTCATAAATAATATCATGTCCCGGAAACTGAAATACTTTGGCCACATTAAACGTCAAAGTGGTTTAGAGAGAGCAGTGATGGAGGGTATGGTACCTGGAAGGCGAGGCAGGGGCCGACCAAGACGACGGTGGACACATGACATTGAAGACACCTTGAATACGACAATGGAGGAGTTTGGAAGGCTGGCTAGAGATCGAGTCTTCCGCGCGGGCTGGGATGAGAGTGACGTTCTGCAAAGGACATGCTACGTGATGCTAAGCAAACACATAATACCCTAGTGCCTTTTTTTAAATTCTTCTTCGTCATGAAAAAGACGTTGGTTGCGTTGTGTCGCCCTTTACAGCAAAGCTGTGATGTATGCGCCTTTCGGCTCGACAGATCCGACTTCGACACGGCATTTTTTAGGACCGGGTTTGCCTTCCCATTTCGATCCCTACTCTCTCAGCCAGACTGCAGTGATGCAGCCTGTTTCCAGGACCACCACTTGGAGGTGGAGTAGGGTCTTGGTCAGCTTTGGTTCGCTAACCCTAACGCAAGCAGTCAGCTATTGGTCGCTGACTGCATTCCTCACTTTTGACGCGTCTTAGGTCTCATTTTCGTAAATGTTAAATAATTTTCTTAAAGTAACGTTTCGTTCTGGGGTAAGGTAATTTAATATTAAGTTAGAAACAACCAAAATCTTTAAGATGAAAACCTATTTGTGTTTTTCCAGGAAAGAGCTTCCCCACATAGGGCAACACTGCTGTATATGTATAATACTTTCCTAGGTTCGTCTCTGGGCAATTAAGTGTCTGAATTCACGGGCAGGGAACCCCCCTCCCCCCAAAAGCGATACACGTATATACATGTATATATTTACCTTACTTGGGATTTCCTAGTTTCTGGCCTAGTTTGCGAGCCACGCGCCGTAGCGAGAGCAAAGGTAATCGATAAAGTGCGGAACCAGTTACAGGCCCCGCAAGATTTAGGTCAACTACATTTTGTAGGGAACGGAAATAGAGTTGTTGTTTTGTTTTGTTGTTTATACGGTAGTGTGTAAATAAAAAAAACTTTATGTATTACTGAAAGGGTAAAATGCTTTGTATTTCGCAGAGAATATCATAGAGACCCGGGTCAAATAGAAAGCCTATGTAGTCGCTTTTAATGTACGATACCAGTTATTAATGGGTTCCTGTTTATTTGTTGGCCCCAGTTTTGTTGGATCTCAATTTTCTTGGATTCCCTCCTTGGATCCCTAGCTTGGGTTTTTCTTTGCTGCATACATAATCCTGCTCATGATCCCACGATTTCAGAGTTCATTATCCCTTGCAGTACCTGTTAGATATCACACATTGCATCTCCACCGAAAGCCCGTGTTGCGCATCACACACGTGACCTATCCCACCTTTTTTCCGTCAGTTTAGGTTGGTCTTCTGGATTTACTATTTGGATACATTTCTTACACCCTCACGCTCCAGATACGTTTTACCAGATTTCCCGAGCCAAGGACAACTGGCAGTGTAACGACTTAGCTGCAGATACCACGAGAGTGAGAGTATAGAACCACCGAATCTCTGCATATAAACATCCCTTTAATCATTATTTTTATTGTATTAAGATATCTACGGCATAATTAAACGGACAGCAGTAACAGAAAGGAACTTCCTATTAGAGGAGTTGTTTAGCTCATGCTAGACTGGTATTAGTTAGATGGACGCAAAAACATTCAGCTGCTGACTTTCCCAAATGAAGAGGTGTATACCCCTCTGAAGTTAGTTATCGAAACAGAGGCAATCGTACTTTTTCTGAAGACATCCTGCTAGTTAGAATTACTGTGTTGTTCACTTAGATTACTATTATTCACCTTTGCTAATTGTTTTGCGATACGTTAGAAAACTCATGTCCAGCGAATTTTGTTCTATGTTGTGGATTTCATTAATAAATATTTAAGTTAAGCGGTCAAAATGTACTTCCTATTTCACCTATCACTTGAATGTTTACCTGTCCTGTCCTTACTGAAATTATTACTGTATTTTAGGGAGGAAGAGTGCATGCATGACACTTTATCAAGTGTTGCGACTGTGGCGGGGAAGAAGAGATTAAATACATTGGCACATCTTCTTCTCTCCTGAAGGTCATATTTCACTCTCTATTCCCACTCTATCTGTATCTACTATCACGTATGTCACTCACCGTGTCTACCTCATGCAACCTTTTAACGACCTCGCGACATTTATGCATTTATGTGGGCGTCGTCCAGGATGAATCTGGAATCTGGCGCAAGACTCTACCTTGTGTCTTGGTGAATGTTCTGCTGAGATTAGGTCTTTACTTTACCCCTTGACTATCGACCTATAATAATTTTGATCAGCAAGTTTTTTCCACAGCTAGATATTAGAATTTTTAGGGTATTTGCCTCAATTGTGTAACTCTCTTAGTAATAAAGGATTGGTAGATGAGCATTCCACAAAATATATTTTAAATATTTTTTCACGAAAAGCTCTTTAATCTTTAAAAACTACAGAAATTTGCCAGATTACTAGCTTGCATTTGTTCCCAGGGAGTGCGTTAAGTCATATGATATTAATCAGTACTCCCAATAGCTAATGTGCTGATAGTGCACTAGGCTTTATCTAGATATGTAGAGTTTTTCCTTACCTCATGGTCACAGTAAATAGAAGGTACTGGATTTTTTTCAGGCTAGCCTAAAATTTTTATTGTTAATTGGGTGCATTATCTCAAAGTGTAGTTAACCAGTATCCTTTAGGCTAAATACATGAGAACCGTGGGTTTAATTATTTATTCCCTGGGTTTTTTTTTCGCGAAACGTTAATATCTCCAGGGTGTGTTAATTTTATTTTAACTAAGTGGTGCTTACCTTTACAGCAACAGGTAAATTGGGTGATCTAGTTAAAGTTCAATTTAGATTTTGAAATACGTAAGAGAAGTAGGGTGGGATGAGGAGAAAACTAGCAATTATGAAGAAGATATAGAACCAGTGGGGCCTAAAGATGTCCTACTGCTCCTGATCTCCTGGATAGTGAGGTATGGTGTCTAGCCTTCTAGGATGCGCGCGAACATTTAGAAGGTGCAAGTTACGCACAAAATCCCTCGGTAGTTGGAACTCGTAAAGAGGAGGCCATGCGGCCGCTGCCCTAGTAAAATGTAAAAAATTAGGAAAAAACGTACCCACCACAAAAATAGTTATAGAATATGTGATTCCTGTATACACACATTGAGATCCTTGTCGGTGCTACAGAGTTCTTGCACTGCT
Organism: Oreohelix idahoensis; assembly: GCA_024509875.1. NCBI lineage: Eukaryota > Metazoa > Mollusca > Gastropoda > Stylommatophora > Oreohelicidae > Oreohelix > Oreohelix idahoensis. The sequence continues at coordinate 69,138 of JAMPIV010011215.1, forward strand.
GCACTGTGTTGAGATCCTCCTTGAGTAATTCTGAGAAGATCGGAGCACTGATGGTGTTGTCCGAGGGTGATCTAAGGGAGAAGATCGGAGCACTGATGGTGTTGTCCGAGGGTGATCTAAGAGAGAAGATCGGAGCATTTATGGTGTTGTCCGTGTGATCTAAGGGAGAAGATCGGAGCATTTATCGTGTTGTCCGTGTGATCTAAGGGAGAAGATCGGAGCACTGATAGTGTTGTCCGTGTGATCTAAGAGAGAAGATCGGAGCACTGATGGTGTTGTCCGTGTGATCTAAGAGAGAAGATCGGAGCACTGATGGTGTTGTCCGTGTGATCTAGGGAGAAGATCGGAGCGCTGATGGTGTTGTCCGTGTGATCTAAGGGAGAAGATCGGAGCACTGATGGTGTTGCCCCTGTGATCTAAGGGAGAAGATCAGAGCACTGATGGTGTTGTCCGTGTGATCTAGATCTAAGGGAGAAGATCAGAGCACTGATGGGGTTCTCCGTGTGATCTAAGGGAGAAGATCGGAGCACTGATGGTGTTGTCCGTGTGATCTAAGGGAGAAGGCCGGAGCACTGATGGTGTTGTCCGTGTGATCTAAGGGAGAAGATCGGAGCACTGATGGTGTTGTCCGTGTGATCTAAGGGAGAAGATCGGAGCACTGATGGTGTTGTCCGTGTGATCTAAGGGAGAAGATCGGAGCACTGATGGTGTTGTCCGTGTGATCTAAGGGAGAAGATCGGAGCACTGATGGTGTTGTCCGTGTGATCTAAGGGAGAAGATCGGAGCACTGATGATGTTCTCCGTGTGATCTACGGGAGAAGATCGAAGCACTGATGGAGTTGTCCGTGTGATCTAACAGAGAAGATCAGAGCACCGATGGTTTTGTTCGTGTGATCTAGGGGAGAAGGCCGGAGCACTGATGGTGTTGCGTGTGATCTAAGGGAGAAGATCGGAGTATTGATGGAGTTGTGTGATCTAAGGGAGACGATCGGAGTATTGATGGAGTTGTGTGATCTAAGGGAGAAGATCGGAGTATTGATGGAGTTGTCCGTGTGATCTAAGGGAGAAGATCGGAGCACTGATGGTGTTGTCAGTGTGCAGTCAAGATGGTCCTTAAAACCAAAACCAAACAACATTATTGTCCTGTAGATTCCAGCCAAGGTCATTCCAGACAAGGTCATTCCAGCGAAGGTCATTCCAGCCAAGGTCATGCATGACTTTACTGGCTGCTGGTGTTTTGGGATTGTTTCATGCGGATATTCATGTTATCTCTATATTCACAAGCTATTTTTGCTTGTCCGATTCTATTCCACAAGTTCGTATTTGTGACTGATTAGGCCGTGTGATACGAAGTATTCGTCAGAGTCATCTACTGATAAATGATCAGAGACAGGATGCCACAGTATTCTAGTTCTGTCATGATTCTGTGTCAAGGTGTATAACAAATTCATATCCATAAGTCAAGACTAGATCTTAGGTGGATCGGTATACAGCCTAGTCATTGCCCATGACTTGCATCCACAAGTCAACACTGGATCCTCAGTAGGCAATATACTGTCTTCGTCGTCTTCTTGCCAATTTCTGTTTCACAGAGGATTGTTTCGAACGCCAACTCTTCTTTGATGCTTCCCTTCCAGTCTATAACAGCTCCAATGTATTTAAAGTGCCTTGAGATATAACCATGATTTTGTTTTGGAGATGCTGATGACCATCCTTCTCTTCTCCAGCTTTTCCTTCTAGACTTTAGAGATGATTGAGGATGTGCCTCTGATTTAGCAAGCAGGCAGCATCGTCGGCTATTGTCAGCACTGAAATACAGGCCTGTCTCATCTTCCAGTACTCCACTGAATATTTTATTTTCCTCCCATTACATACTTTGATGATACCATCCACGAGAAGTATGAAAAGATAAGGTAACAGAATATCACCATGTCTTACACCAGTGGTGGTACTGATATTCTCTGAGTTATGTTTTGTCGTCTTCACATAATTTCTGCAAGATTTTTTGAAGTTCGTTATAGCATGTATCATAAGTGCTAGAATGTTCTTTCTTGCCAAACAGTCCCAAAGTTTGCTCCAGGGGACCTTGTCAATCGCCTTCTCTAGATCCAAGAAACAAAGATGCACCTCACCTTTATAGTCAAGGGTCTTTTTATTCGGCAGCCTAATTGTGAATATAAGGTCCTGAGTGCTTCGGTTTGTTCAGAGGCCACACATGACTTAATCCATTTGTGGCTCCGCCATGCGTCCGATTCTGTGCTCCATGATTCTATAGTAAATGTCACCAGGGGCACAAAGATGAATATGCTTCTATGATTTCTGTGGTGGATTGGTGTTATTAATGATTTAAATATTATATTAATAGTATCTGGTGTGAGGTTAGCTATGCAAGCCCCTGAACTGTATGAAATTCAGATAAGTTACAGGGAACTTGTCTGCTTCCACCAATGTCCTCACCCGATATATATATCCCCTACTGAAGTGTAATGGTGTGAGTATGTTATCTAGCAAGTGTCTAGGGTATATGCAAGGTGATAAAGTGTGAAACAGGACAACAACTACACCTATTACTAGTAAACAATGATTAAACAAGTCACTGGTTAAGTTTTCAATTGAACAAATTTTTTTTTTTATAATTTTTTTACCTGTATCTAGTTATTCTTCTGACAGGAATAATCAACTCAACATGATAATGAAATTATTTACAACCAATTATTTTACAACTGTCATTGAGTCGGTGTTATCCCACAATTATTTATATGTTTCAAGCTGGGAAAATGTCAAGTATTTCTTGCTCCTAGAAAAGGGTACAAGTTTATTGAACATTTTTGTTCCTCACTGTCTGATACACTATCTTTTGTGAAACTGAGAGAGTGGATTGTTTGTGATATCAATTTCCCAGACAATTCTTATCTGAGGTCTCTGGAACCAGGCTGTTTGAAGTATGTATAAAACGCCAGCCTCCACTGCCAAGACACGATTCTGCTTCTATAGGTAAATCACTGTGTAGGCACTCAGTATTTAGGCCTCACTGCAGAACTTAAGGACAGGTGTTAGGTCACCTGGGCTCACTTTCACTCATAGATGAAAGTTTGGAACAATACAAATATGTCCCACTCAGCATCTAATAATCTCTCTCTTTCCCTACTCTAACATGTTCAATATCATCAGACATCAGTATGGTAACTAAACAATTAGTTAACGTCCTCAATTTGGTTGGTACCCCCTTCTGGATAAATGACTTTCAAACCACCGTTTGACATTTTCCTTGATAAAGGAAACATTTTACACTAATACTATCAAGTCATGTACAATCACGGTGACTTGCTGAAGAAGACGGCCAGTGATCTTCCTGGTCTTATGTCATAACACAACATTTTTTTCATCATATTTAATTTTCTTTTCTCCCCATATGGCAGAGAGCCTGCCTGGCTTTTATACACCAGGTTAATACAGTTTCCTAACAACTCTGTGAAACAACACAGAGTTTGATGTTAGCTTCCCTCCAGATAAATGTTTCCCCTTTTAGGTTCATACAGAGTCGATAATGCATACATGATACAAATGACAATATAAATGTTAATATAAAGGTTTTCATTCTTACCGCAATCAAAGAAATTTTATACACCAATTTGTTGAAGATTGCGATATATGGTAACAAATCCAGATCGCTGCTTGTGCAGAATTAGCAAACAAGACAGTACCCTTGCCTTGTCTTTAACAACAACGTCTTTAGTGTAAGAAATTTTTCATCTAGTGGCCCCCTATACCCAATACTAATTGGTTTTATACAACCGTTAGTCTATTATACTACGGCCAATCAGAGATTGTTTAGTGTCTAGCGTTCCTTTTCAAATAAAACTGACCTCAAATATTCAAAATAAGGACTCCTTCCCCTTTAACCCCACCTACGGGCGAAACTGAGAAAGATTTTCAAGTCCATCTGTCTATCTGTCTTCTGTCCAACTTCTTTATTTCTTAATAGTTTTAAATACTCATACATACTTATTAATCCTGCTGTTATCTATTACACAGTCAGTACATATTTATTCTTGTATGTCTTTCCAATGCCTAGTATCGTTTTATTTCCTACAATGCTTCAAATAAAACATTTCCTCTCCTATTCAATTTAAATTTGTAAACACGAACTAAGGTCACTCCGTCTCACACCCTATTTAGTATTACACATTGAAAAAAAAACACATCTCATGTTAATTGCATTTTTCCTTTTATTTTTAAACTACCTTATGCATGCAGACCGAACGGCGCCACGTCACAAAATTTTAACAACTTGCGTGTGTGTATATAGCGTCTGCCAAGTCCAATCGTGTGAATATATGTCCAGAACGCGTGTCGAGAAAAAGGGGGTCTTGCAAGGTATAGGTAGTATTTGTGTTAATTCTTGCTGCAGTTTCGTTCTACACTTCTGGAAATTGTCCGAATTATTACTATTTCTGGCGTTAAAGTTAAAATCTTAGTTAATTCAAACGCCAGTCATGGTATCGCAGTTCTGGCACAAGAAAATATTTAGTCTCAAAGCCAACGCTAGCAAAGTGTATAATGTTAGACCGCGGCAAATCGTTTAGGCCGTACTTCGGTATACAATTTGAACGTGCTGCTGGCGTATGGGAGGAAGCCAGTCAGACACACACGGGCTGGTTCTATATATATGCATTTGGGAGTACAATTCTATGTAATGTAGCGTTTGTTCTCACAGATTTTACTACACACCTCCTTTCCTAAAACATGCATTCACTGCAAGTTATTATTTGCGAGACAATTAGCGTAAACAAAGTACTATTCCCTAGGTTTTTCCTGATTTGCCTCATAAGGGTGTCTACTCAGGAAATCTGCTCCGACGTTTTTTCGAGCCTGCTATATATTCGATGGAAAATTGATAAGGTTGGATCAGTAATGACCACCTTAATAGACGGGCATTTTCATGCTTGGCCTGAGATAAGGACACTAAAGGCTGGTGATCTGTTTGCACCACAAATGACCTACCATAAAGATAAATTTGGAACTTTTTTATGGCCCAGATCAATGCTAAACACTCTTTTTCACTTGTTAAGTAATTTTTTTCCGCTTTGTTTAACTTGCGGCTAGCGTAAGCAACTGGGTTCAGTTCTCCATCCTGTGAGGTGGACCTCTGTAACAAAGTGGCCCCTAATCCTATGTTACTCACATCCGTTCTCACCACAAATTCCTGACTTAGATCAGGCAATTTCAATATCGGCTTGCTAGTGAGTTTATCTTTTAACTCTTGGTATGCCAATTCACACTGCGCTGACCAAATGATTTTTCAGGTTGACCTTTTCTAGTTAAGTCTGTCAGCGGTGCACAAATAGAGTTAAAGTTCTTTATGTATTTTTGATAAAATCCACATAAAGATACAAAAGACCTCACATCTTTTTTGGTTTGTGGCCTCGGTGCTTTTTGTAATTTCTCCAGGTTCTTGGGGTCAGGGTCATGTTTCCCTGATACACTGTGTGTCCCAAGAATTCGAGTTCTTTACACCCCACACTACATTTGGTTGGGCTAGCCGTCAAATTTGCTTCTCTGAGCCTATCAAATAGCATATTCAGAGAGTTTATGTGTTCTTTTCGAATGTCTCAGTAGCAATAAGAATGTCGTCCATGAAATTGGTTATACATGGGTTATTCAGGGGATCCAATAACTTGCGCATCATTCTGGAAAACACACTCTTGGCGTTGAATTCCATAATTTTTTCAAGCCAAATGGTCGAAACATGAATTTGAATTCATAATGGCCTTCCGAGGTGCTGAAATGCCAGATATGGATGGTGATGTGAACACTCTCTTTTTACACTCGCACCGACCCGCTTCACTGAGGCAGGGGCTGTATTTATTTTTACAAAACCCATTCAGTGACTACTCATGTGTGTCGTCCAATGCGACTAGTATGGTGTTGTGCATGAGGCTGGCAACCTCACCATGTAACACAGATTGCTACCAAAACCACTACTGCCCGAGCATCTGAATGCTTAAAATGAAGGCAAACCACACTGTTGGCCCCATGCTCCCTCAGGAGCGGAGAAGAGAAATATATATCTTGAAGTGAGCCCACGTGCTCTCACAACCATTCCTCACATAACCATAATTAAATAATCATAAAATGGACATAAAATAATATTCAACTATATGTACAACAAATACTCTCAATAACGAGAATAAACCACCACCTCGCAACTGATCTATCTCAATATCCGTCACTGCCCTCTGAACATGCCGTAAGTGACGACTGGTGCGCCTGGTAACCAGCGTGTCGTATACGACCCCTGATGAGATTGGGAACTCATCACATGAAACACATCGTTACCGAAACAAATCACTGCCATAGCATATAAATGCTTCTTGTCGGCTTTGTGATGGACACCAGCTGCACTGGTGTCGCCCTGCTCCGCAAGGAGCAAACAGCAACATTTATGTCTCAAATGCGCTTTACGCACAAGGAGTGGCCTCGCGCTCTCCAGAAATCTAAATGACTATTCTCACCTCACAGTAACTCATTAAATATAAACAGTAGAATTATGATAAGTAGGCTATCGTGAAATACACTCAATTACTTTTACACTAAAGAAAATAAAATAATTACTTTGACTTTAATCAAAGCTTGCATTAACACGAAAACAATCTCTATTCTATTACTGGGAAAATTACATACTTTCACCCACGTGTCGATTCACGCGATCTAAAACTGCGTAACATTAAGTGATAACTAGGAGTGTTAAATGCAGACTTGCTGGCGCCGCTTTTATACAATCACCACGTGGCGCCATCTTGATGTTTTGCTAACAAGCCAATATCATCTAAATTCAAAGAAATAGATGCTTCTCTGTCCAGTTTCATGTATAAAACACTCTCCATTATTTTCACTCATCTATCATTTCGAGACTAAATCATAATGCCCTAAAAAGACATTTCCTTTGGGAACACATCTATCTATTTATTTCACTGAACATTAAAACAGCCACATCGATATTATTTCCGAATTATATAAAACTAATTCTAATTTAAATTAACTCACGTGTCATGTCTTTGTGTTCTTCTGTGTGGGTACACAGGGCGCCTCGTTTCGTTCTCTCTTGTCTGGGCTGATACTTAAAAAGGGCAGCTGCTGGTTCGCTATTTCTTTTTATAGGCACTAGGCTAATCACTCAACTTACTGCGCGCTGGGCGTATTAATCTTGGCTACTTAAATATCACACGCGATTATCGCTTAGGAATAGCGAAAACACAAATAAAACCTACAGCTATTTAATATAACACCATTCTACACCACAACTTAATTTAAAGGCATTATTATGGCATTTTCATCAATCTTGAATGCTTCGCGCACATCGAAAATAATCTGCCTAGAAACAGGTAGGGGGCGGGCGTCTCCTTTTCGGCCCCATCACATATCTCCCTCCTGATTTTGTTGTCGTCCCGACAACATCACTACCTCTGGCGCTTCAGTCGAAATCTCTCGGATCGTTGGTGATGCGCCTGATTATTTCTCAGCGTCTATGTTTTGGGCTTAGATTCTGTATTCGGTACAACCCGGCTGGAGACACTCTTGGTCGTCATGTCTCCAGTTGTACGTTGCCGGGCTGTCAGCCGCTGTAGTCTTGAAGACTCACTCACCGGTGCCGCGTCGCTGTCTGCCCGTGACATCTGCCTGTCAGTGCTTGCAGCTGTCGAGTTTGAAGAGAGATCGCTCTTGACGTGCTTTCCACTCATCTTGTGTGGACGGTGGCTTACATTCCCCACAGTCTGCTTTTCATGAGTCTGCTCGTCTGGACACCGATGTGCACTCCCCCCTATCTGCTTAGAATGGGTTTCCTCCCCTAGACGATAGCCAATTCTCTCGGCGCCCTTAGTGTGACCGTTGTCGTGGCCATCTCTTGGCTTGCGCCCTAAAGGCAACCTGGCTGTGACAGTCCGTCTAGGAAAAGAGCTCCTTGAGGGACAGGCGGCTATCAAATGTTCTGGGGATTTGCATCCAAAACATCTCTTCGGAAGCGGGCCTTGAGGGCACTTGGCTGCCATGTGGTCTGACAGGTCTCCACAATTGTAGCATCTTATCTTTCTGGGCTTCCTCTGTGCCATGGGTCGCTTTCTGCTGCCCTTACACTCTTGACCGCCAATGCCGCATACAATGACTGCTTCCATGCCCTGGACCGATGGTTTGCTGTCAAATTCGACTCGTTCATTCTTCCCCAGACTCCGGAATCCCTTTCTGTAGATCTTGGTCTGATGTACGAATACATCAATACCTCCATCATCTGGCGTGATGAACCCCCATCCCCTGTGGACACTATACCACTTGCACATCCCTTTTCGCCTTGCCGGTGCCACTGCTTTTATTGGTGCTGTCAGCTCACAGCTTCCCTTGACGACAGCCTGACTCTCACATACAAGAAGGGCTAGTTGCGGTTCCTGCGGACACACCTCCTCGTCTTGCGTTGGCTGGTCCCGCGGACACACCTCCTCGTCTTGCGTTGGCTGTTCCCGCGGCTGGCATGGTGCTCTCTTTCTCTGCACCTCCTTTTGTGCTGGCGAACTGGACTCTGACATCTGTGCTATCTGGGACTTTAGGAAGGATAATTCCGCTCTGAGTGCCTCCTCCTCCTTCTGAACTTCTGCACTTGCTATCTGGACCAGTGTCTCAGGCTTTTTACTTTCACCATAAACAGCATATTCCCAAGGGAAATTCCTGGTCATCTCACTGACTGGTGGTTGCTCGCTGTAGGCTCTTTCTATTATCTTGAGTAACTGCTCAGGGCTGGCCTTGGCTGCGCCATGTATCCGTAATTCTCTAGATACCCATGGTGTCATGTTGTTCCAGATCATGTCTAACTTGTCTTCTGCACAAAAAGGCGCCACCTTCCACGCGGCTTCCACATCCTCCACAAACTCTTGCCAAGTGGGGCTCCCCTCTCCACTAAATAACCTTATCTCTGGCTCCTCCACGTACATTACCTTCATATGTGCATTAGCCATCTTGCTGCAGGAATGCACTGCTGGGTGTTTACAATATTTGTTCGTTTGCTGTTTGCTCAGTGTCACTGTCTGCCTTATCCTGTCGACGACGCCAATTGTGAAAGGGTGGGCGAGATGATGATGATGAGTATATATTGTGATGTGTGATCGCTCTCCTTTTTACACTCGCACCGACCCGAACAACAATAAAAACTCTTGATTCTGAGGCAGGGGCTGTATTTATTTTTACAACCCATTCAGTGACTCAGCAAACATTAAACAAATAAACCAGCAAACATAACAAAACAAAACTAAACAAAACACCCAACAGTGCCCGATGCTAATCTGAAGAAGCAAACAAAGCACAGAATAGTTAAAATCATAATATAATACTGAATGAGAAACACCACGCTCTCACCTGTCAAACTGTCCTACGCCGCCACCTGACATACTCAACTATCACACACACACACTCATGTGTGTCGTCTAATGCGACTAGTATGGTGTTGTGCATGAGGCTGGCAACCTCACCAAGTAACACAGATTGCTACCAAAACCACTACTGCCCGAGCATCTGAATGCTTAATATGAAGGCAAACCACACTGTTGGCCCCATGCTCCCTCAGGAGCGGAGAAGAGAAATATATATCTTGAAGTGAGCCCACGTGCTCTCACAACCATTCCTCACATAACCATAATTAAATAATCATAAAATGGACATAAAATAATATTCAACTATATGTACAACAAATACTCTCAATAACGAGAATAAACCACCACCTCGCAACTGATCTATCTCAATATCCGTCACTGCCCTCTGAACATGTCGTAAGTGACGACTGGTGCGCCTGGTAACAAGCGTGTCGTATACGACCCCTGATGAGGTTGGGAACTCATCACATGAAACACATCGTTACCGAAACAAATCACTGCCATAGCATATAAATGCTTCTTGTCGGCTTTGTGATGGACACCAGCTGCACTGGTGTCGCCCTGCTCCGCAAGGAGCAAACAGCAACATTTATGTCTCAAATGCGCTTTACGCACAAGGAGTGGCCTCGCGCTCTCCAGAAATCTAAATGACTATTCTCACCTCACAGTAACTCATTAAATATAAACAGTAGAATTATGATAAGTAGGCTATCGTGAAATACACTCAATTACTTTTACACTAAAGAAATAAAATAATTACTCTTGACTTTAACAAAACTGGCATTAACACGAAAACTATCTCTTCTATTACTGGGGAAAATTACATACTTTCACCCACGTGTCGATTCACGCGATCTAAAACTGCGTAACATTAAGTGATAACTAGGAGTGTTAAATGCAGACTTGCTGGCGCCGCTTTTATACAATCACCACGTGGCGCCATCTTGATGTTTTGCTAACAAGCCAATATCATCTAAATTCAAGTAATAGATGCTTCTCTGTCCAGTTTCATGTATAAAACACTCTCCTACTAAATTTGCCTTGTCTGATGACTGAAATACTTGATACTAAATTCTCACATCTGTGATTTGGGCTTTGCGTGCCTAATAAAACCGATCAAACATTATTTTCACTCATCTATCATTTCGAGACTAAATCATAATGCCCTAAAAAGACATTTCCTTTGGGAACACATCTATCTATTTATTTCACTAAACATTTAAACAGCCACATCGATATTATTTCCGAATTATATAAAACTAATTCTAATTTAAATTAACTCACGTGTCATGTCTTTGTGTTCTTCTGTGTGGGTACACAGGGCGCCTCGTTTCGTTCTCTCTTGTCTGGGCTGATACTTAAAAAGGGCAGCTGCTGGTTCGCTATTTCTTTTTATAGGCACTAGGCTAATCACTCAACTTACTGCGCGCTGGGCGTATTAATCTTGGCTACTTAAATATCACACGCGATTATCGCTTAGGAATAGCGAAAACACAAATAAAACCTACAGCTATTTAATATAACACCATTCTACACCACAACTTAATTTAAAGGCATTATTATGGCATTTTCATCAATCTTGAATGCTTCGCGCACATCGAAAAAAATCTGCCTAGAAACAGGTAGGGGGCGGGCGTCTCCTTTTCGGCCCCATCACAGATCCACCTGATTTTCTGTGACAGCCATCAGTTTTCTGTAATCTATACACAGACGGTGTTCTCCAGAATGTTTCCTTAGTAAAACCACACTGGAACTGTAAGGAGATTCACTGTGAGAAATGATTCCTTCCTTCAACAGATACTCAATTTCCTCCTTCAAAGCTTTCTCCTTAGCGAAAGGCATGGAATAGGCCCTCATACAGATGGGTGTTTGGTCTATTACTTTCATGTCATACTCTAATAGATTTGTATGCCCCGGCTTATCTGTTAGCACGTCTGTATGTTCAACCAGAACCTTTTGAACCTGCTCCCTCTGGGCTTTAGTCAGGTGCTTACTGATCTTCACCTGTGCCTGTGTTTCCTCTGTTTTTAAGGGATACTCGTGAGAGGCGAGTGGTTCCTTTTTCATTCCTGTGGATATCGACAAGGTCATGAGATGTGTCTCATCCTGGATCTCTCTTTCCAGGTATTTCTTTAGGAGATTCACATGATAAATTTTCTCCTTACCTTTTTTGTCGATTTTATAATTATTTCTAGATATCCTTTCTAGAACCGTGTATGGCCCTTGCCATCCAATTTGTAACTTGTTACTGCTGCCGGGTAGAAGAAGGAGCACCTTCTCACCCACATTAAGCTCTCTATCCTTAGCTTTCTTGTTAAAGTAAGCAGCATGTTTCTTCCTGGCTTATCTGAGATTGTCATTTGCCAGTTTCCATCCAGTTTTAAGACGAGTGGGCAGTTCGTTCACATAGTTATAAGATGAGGTAACAGTTTCCTCTGCCTTCTCATCAGTCCATGTCCTTAACAAGGCTTCTAATGGACCTTTTATTGGCCTCCCAAATAACAGGGTTGCGGGTGCCATCCCGGTTGAATTATGTGGAACATCCCGATACGCGAACAACGCAGCGGGCAAAAATTGGTCCCATGTATCAGGTTTCTCATGTGCCAGCTTTCTCAGGATAGAAATGAGAGTCCCATTGAACCTCACCACCTGGCCGTTCCCTTGGGGATGGTACGGGCTACAATGAAAGTGCTTGGCCTGGAAGAGCCTGAAAACTTCTTCCGTTAGTTTCCCCTTGAACTGAGAGCCGTTATCAGTCAAGATTTGGTGCGGGAAACCTAACCTTGTGAATATGGTGAGTAATGCCTCTGCCACATGCTTTGAATCTATTGATGACAGGGCAACTGCCTCTCCCCACATCGAACAAGTGTCCACCAGAGTGAGAATATAACTGTTCCTCCTCTTGGTTCCAGTGAGAGGTCCCACAATATCCACTGCAACCCTCTTAAAAGGGGTTCCCACTATGGGCATCTCCCCTAGAGTTGCAGGAACAGTCCAATGCTTTGGAGCTACCCTTTGACACTCTGGACAGGATTTCACATATCTTTTTATATCTTCAGTTATCCATGGCCAGAAGTAATGACAAGCTATACGCTGTCCTGTTGCACTGATCCCCATATGACCACTGAAAGGAATCGCGTGCCCTAGTTCCAACACTTTCTTCCTATATGAAGTAGGAAGAACCAGCTGGCCATGACCATTGGATCCAGTTCCGGCCTTCCTATACAACAGTTTATTCTTCATATAGTAGTCTCCTTTCGTAGGAGGTGTATGGCACTTAGGTAATTTCTTAAAGCACGGATTGAGTGACCTATCTTCCGCCTGTGCCTTCCTCATCTCCTCTGGATGAGTATTTATGGGTTCATCCTCCTCCTTTCGTGACTGTGACCTGGTCTGCACTGTTGCCATGATCACAGGTTTCCTGGGATTCCCCAAGAATACATAACGACACCCCAATATCAGAGGGTAGATGGGTTCGTTTATCACGGCTGCCTTGATTACTCCTTCCACATAGCGAGTTTTTACACAGATTCTAGCAATGGGAAGTGTCATGGTTGCTACGTCCTTGGTTGCGGCTTGGATCTCCACTGTTTCTGTGGTGTATTGATCTGCTCGCATCAGGTGAGAGCTCACGACTGAGTCATAATCTAAACCTGTATCGTAAAGGCACCTAATGGTGACACCATTACATACAACATCCTCACAAACTGGGGGGTGGTAAGGTTCCTGCTGTCCAATAGGTTTAACCTTTTGTCACTTTCTCCCCGTTTTCATTGCAGCAAAGTTAGGAGGTTTTCGAGTACACATTGTGGTGTCATGATTATTTTTCTTGCACCACTTACACCATTTATTTCCTTGAGGAAAATTTTTCTTATCATTCAATTGCGAGTTTCTATCTCGTTAGTCAAACTTGGCTTTATCATAATAGGCTTTACCCTTGTTAAATTTATCTCTGTGCTCAAATTTAGGTTGATTTTGGTTTTGTGGAACCTTATTATGGTCTATAGGCTTCTTCTTTAAACTTGCTATCTCAGACTGGGCTGCCTGATATCTCTCAGCCACATTTAAGATCTCCCCCAGCCTCTCAGCACTCTGTTCCGTGAGAAATTTTCTCAGGTCTGGAGCCATGGACTCTCTTAACTGCTCAGTCATAATTATTTCCTTTAAATCTTAGGTTTTCCCCAGAGCAGTCCATTTCTCCAGGTATGTCTCCAGGCGTGCAGAGAACTGGTGGTAATTCTCTCCAGTCAACAGTGTGGCATTCCTAAATTTCTTTCTGTAAAATTCACTATTTTTCTCATATCTAACTAGAAGAACTTGCTTAAGAATGTCGTAGTCATCTTGATCATCCTTGCTCAGTTTGGCGAAGACCTCATAAGAGGTTCCCCTAAGCCCCTGAGATACCTTCATACTCCATCTCTCTTTCTCTAGCCCATACATAGTAGCTAACCTTTCAAATCTAGATAAAAATGACTCAATATCATCATCTTTTTCTACAAATGGGTCCAACTGGAACCCCATGGCTGAGGTTGAGGCAACCTGGCTTGCAGCAGAGTCGGAGGTGGATGAGCTACTTCCATTATCAGGAGCATGGCCTTGTAACTCCAACTCCCTTAGTCGTAGTTCATGTTCCCTTTGGAGTCTTTTATCTTCTCTCTCAGCCTCCAATCTCTTAGCTTCTTTCTCCTTCTCAGCCTCAAGTCTCCTTTCTTCTTTCTTGGCCTCAGCCTCAAGTTTCCTCTCCTCTAACTGCAGCCTCTTGATCTCAGCCTCTCTATCAGCCTCTAACTTCTTAAGTTCCCTAGCATCCTCTAACATAATTCTCTTCTCCTCAGCTAATCTCTTATCTTCCCTTTCCATATACTTATCGCACTCTGATGTCACATACTGAATCAGAGCCTGCCCATCTAAATTCATTTCCTTTGCAGTCTGCACAGCAGCAGATCTGTATTTAGCCATATCTGCCATTTTATAGTTAACAATATGAAATACTATCCACTACCTTAACTAATTAATCAACTCTAAACACAAGACAAAGGGCAATGATATCTCAAACCACTCTCAGATTATTTTTACTATTATATTTTACAAATACTGGGACTAGTGACTCACTTAAAGTAGGGTACTAAGAACCTTTAAATCCCGGAAGAGCGTCCCAATTAATGTGGTGGATTGGTGTTATTAATGATTTAAATATTATATTAATAGTATCTGGTGTGAGGTTAGCTTTGCAAGCCCCTGAAGTGTATGAAATTCAGATAAGTTACAGGGAACTTGTCTGCTTCCACCAATGTCCTCACCCGATATATATATATCCCCTACTGAAGTGTAATGGTGTGAGTATGTTATCTAGCAAGTGTCTAGGGTATATGCAAGGTGATAAAGTGTGAAACAGGACAACAACTACACCTATTACTAGTAAACAATGATTAAACAAGTCACTGGTTAAGTTTTCAATTGAACAAATTTTTTTTTTATAATTTATTTTCCTGTATCTAGTTATTCTTCTGACACAGGAATAATCAACTCAACATGATAATGAAATTATTTACAACCAATTATTTTACAACTGTCATTGAGTCGGTGTTATCCCACAATTATTTATATGTTACAAGCTGGGAAAATGTCAAGTATTTCTTGCTCCTAGAAAATGGTACAAGTTTATTGAACGTTTTTGTTCCTCACTGTCTGATACACTATCTTTTGTGAAACTGAGAGAGTGGATTGTTTGTGATATCAATTTCCCAGACAATTCTTATCTGAGGTCTCTGGAACCAGGCTGTTTGAAGTATGTATAAAACGCCAGCCTCCACTGCCAAGACACGATTCTGCTTCTATAGGTAAATCACTGTGTAGGCACTCAGTATTTAGGCCTCACTGCAGAACTGAAGGACAGGTGTTAGGTCACCTGGGCTCACTTTCACTCGTAGATGAAACTCTGGAACAATACAAATATGTCCCACTCAGCATCTAATAATCTCTCTCTTTCCCTACTCTAACATGTTCAATATCATCAGACATCAGTATGGTAACTAAACAATTAGTTAACGTCCTCAATTTGGTTGGTACCCCCTTCTGGATAAATGACTTTCAAACCACCGTTTGACATTTTCCTTGATAAAGGAAACATTTTACATTAATACTATCAAGTTATGTACAATCACGGTGACTTGCTGAAGAAGACGGCCTGTGATCTTCCTGGTCTTATGTCATAACACAACATTTTTTTTCATCATATTTAATTTTCTTTTCTCCCCATATGGCAGAGAGCCTGCCTGGCTTTTCTACACCAGGTTAATACAGTTTCCTAACAACTCTGTGAAACAACACAGAGTTTGATGTTAGCTTCCCTCCAGATAAATGTTTCCCCTTTTAGGTTCATACAGAGTCGATAATGCATACATGATACAAATGACAATATAAATGTTAATATAAAGGTTTTCATTCTTACCGCAATCAAGGAAATTTTATACACCAATTTGTTGAAGATTGCGATATATGGTAACAAATCCAGATCGCTGCTTGTGCAGAATTAGCAAACAAGACAGTACTCTTGCCTTGTCTTTAACAACAACGTCTTTAGTGTAAGAAATTTTTCATCTAGTGGCCCCCTATACCCAATACTAATTGGTTTTATACAACCGTTAGTCTATTATACTACGGCCAATCAGAGATTGTTTAGTGTCTAGCGTTCCTTTTCAAATAAAAATGACCTCAAATATTCAAAATAAGGACTCCTTCCCCTTTAACCCCACCTACGGGCGAAACTGAGAAAGATTTTCAAGTCCATCTGTCTATCTGTCTTCTGTCCAACTTCTTTATTTCTTAATAGTTTTAAATACTCATACATACTTATTAATCCTGCTGTTATCTATTACACAGTCAGTACATATTTATTCTTGTATGTCTTTCCAATGCCTAGTATCGTTTTATTTCCTACAATGCTTCAAATAAAACATTTCCTCTCCTATTCAATTTAAATTTGTAAACACGAACTAAGGTCACTCCGTCTCACACCCTATTTAGTATTACACATAAAAAAACATCTCATGTTAATTGCATTTTTCCTTTTATTTTTAAACTACCTTATGCATGCAGACCGAACGGCGCCACGTCACACAATTTTAACAACTTGCGTGTGTGTATATAGCGTCTGCCAAGTCCAATCGTGTGAATATATGTCCAGAACGCGTGTCGAGAAAAATGGGGTCTTGCAAGGTATAGGTAGTATTTGTGTTAATTCTTGCTGCAGTTTCGTTCTACACTTCTGGAAATTGTCCGAATTATTACTATTTCCGGCGTTAAAGTTAAAATCTTAGTTAATTCAAACGCCAGTCATGGTATCGCAGTTCTGGCACAAGAAAATATTTAGTCTCAAAGCCAACGCTAGCAAAGTGTATAATGTTAGACCGCGGCAAATCGTTTAGGCCTTACTTCGGTATACAATTTGAACGTGCTGCTGGCGTATGGGAGGAAGCCAGTCAGACACACACGGGCTGGTTCTATATATATGCATTTGGGAGTACACTTATATGTAATTTAGCGTTTGTTCTCACATATTTTACTACAATTTCCACATTCTAGGTTGTCACCCTTTTTGAATATGGGCGTTATGATGGGAATCTGTGTCGTGAAACGAGTGTAACCCACTACTTTGTTAATCACTATGTCGAGATACAGATTTGCTTCAACCAATCAACGAGCACCGTTCAGCAGTCTCTGAGACAGAATAAATTAACGGCCATCATGTTCACGCAAGATGGCGGATTAAAACTGAATAAAATTAGGCTGTACGAGCAAAAGACGAAACCGGAGGAAACCAATCAGCTTGCTCCGCTAGGAACCAACCGAAAGCCTTACTTAAGAATTCACCTACCTATATAATCGGGCGGATTTTATGCATAATCACACATCACCGAGACGACGCCAGAGATACCGACCGACTGAAGAGGAAGAAGCTGTCACCTTGATTTAGAGCTTACCTGAGGGCATCGACCTGCAGCCTACTTCGCTAAGTCGCGTCAAAAATCTGGCCGGTTGAATCTTAGAGAGTTTCAGTCGTGTCATAAAAACTGAGATCGTATGTTCGAGTCAATCTCGCTGCCTGGAACTCCGCAGGAGCATAGAGGTTGACCAGACTCTACATCTTTGGTCCCCCTCAGTCTTGGGTGGGCTAAAGGAACGATACTCTGCCGTTGTTGTGTGAACCAAACAAAGAAGAACAGACTTAAGAGAGATGAGTACACATTAGTACCATTTCTGTCAGCATTGTGAGCATAGAAACTGTCAGTGATGAGAAAGTGAATTAGCATAGCAAGAGACAAAATTAACAGCATAGCTGATAAGTGTTATATCCTTAATTAACAGCACAGCTGATATAATTTTTTTGTTCCTATAATGGGAAAACTTGTTGTAAAATATTTTTATATATAAAATAAATATTTGTAAATCACATGTAAACTTACAATTCCATTACATCCCATTTTTTTCAACATTCACCCTTCAGCGCAAGAGTAGATAGTGTATATACTAAATAAATAATAAGGAAATTGTATTTGAACGACTTGTCAATTTTTATCTTTGTTAAGTAAAATCTGTTTCCTTGTTTATTAATATCACAGTTAGTTACACAGCGGAGGTGGCACTTTATGTCGGTCTCCTCTCTACTATTGTTTCGAGACCAGAACATTCACAGCCGTAACTAATTTGTGATACCAGTAGTTCTCTCAGACACTGGGACTTCACCATTTTCTGCAGAAATTCTATTGCTGTAATTGTCAGTACTATACTGATCTTAAAGCCAAATAAAACCTCTCGCCACACTGGGGGCTTGTCCGGGATATTTCTGTATATCTTGAGCCATACTTAGTCTATTCATCCATCTACACTCTATCTTGTGCCACCCATAGATAACATAAGAAACAAATTTTTGAAAAAAAATTCTATAATAGGATTTTTTATTGTTTTCTTAGGAGGAGTACCATTTAGTACTCAGTAAATAGTTGGTTGCATCATACGCCTCCCCGCGAGAGGACCTTCCCCTGTCTTGGATGGCTGTGTTTTATTTTCTTTATTTGACTTGTCCATATTTGTTGAAGTTTTTTGTGGTTTAAATTTTTTTTACAGGATGGGGTAACCGGCCCCCTGCCCAACCCTCCTTAGTCGCCTTCTACGACATGCTTGGCAGGGGACAGTGTTACTATTCTTTGCTCCCCTTTCGATAGCCACTTTGAGAATAATAGTTGAACAAAGTCTGGAATGGAATTCACCACTATACATCGGATTTGTGGACTACGAAAAAGCATTTGACAGTGTGGACAGAGAATCACTTTGGAAATTGATGAGGCATTATGGAGTTCCCCTGAAAATCATTAATTTAATAAAGAAAACCTATGAAGACATGACGTGCAGAGTTCTTCATGAAGGACAGCTTACAGAACCATTTGGGATAAGAACAGGAGTGCGACAGGGATGCCTCTTGTCTCCATTTCTTTTCTTGCTGGCAATAGATTGGGTTATGAGATCATCGACAACACACAACAGAAATGAAATCCAGTGGACTCTGACTAAGCAGTTGGATGATCTGGATTTTGCTGATGATTTGGCTCTCCTGTCCCATAACCGTAATCAGATGCAGGACAAATTGAAAACACTCGATGAGAGGTCACAGCAATTGGGTCTGAAAATACACAGGGAAAAGACAAAAATAATGAGAATAAATACAGGTAATGAAAACAGGGTTGAACTTGAAGAAACGCCAATACAAGATGTAGAATCATACACATATCTTGGCAGTAATATAGACAAAGTTGGAGGGACAGACAGCGATATCAAAATAAGAATACAAAAAGCAAGAGGAGCTTTCATTGCATTGGGAAATATATGGAGATCAAGAGAAATAGGATCCAACACGAAAATAAGAATCTTCAACTCAAATGTGAAGTCAGTCCTATTGTATGGCTCGGAGACATGGAGAACAACAAAGACAACAACCAAAAAGCTACAGACTTTCATAAATGGGTGCTTGCGTAGAATAGAGGGATTAAAATGGTATGACAAGGTTACCAATGTGGAACTGATGACAAGAACTGGACAAGTGCCAGTGGAACAAGAGATGAGAAGAAGACGATGGCGATGGATAGGACACACACTGAGGAAACCTGTTGATAGCATTACAAGGCAGTCCTTGTTCTGGAACCCCCAGGGCAAGAGAGGCAGAGGAAGACCAAGAAGTACATGGAGAAGAGAGTTGGAAACAGAGGTGAAAATGATGAGGAGAACATGGAAAGAACTTGAGATGATGGCACGTGACAGGAGGACTTGGCATGTGTTTGTTGAAGGCCTATGCTCCTTTGGGAGTGGAGGGTTATGAAATGAATGAAATAGTTGGTGCTCACAAGGTTGCACGGAAATTATTTGTTCATTTAAATTAATTAAGTTTAATTACAATAATTGGGTTATAGTAAATTTACATACCCTATCTAAGTAACGCCATGGCTGATCTAGTGAAGTTCAGGACTGCGATCATGCAGATGGGTAAGGAATTAAACATGACAGGTGATGCTCTTACTCAGTATGTCACAACAGAAGTGGACAAACACATGGATAGGGAAGAAAGAAAGTTGCAATTAGAGACAGAAGCCAAAAGACTGGAAGCTGAAAGAGAAGCCAAAAGACTGGAAGCTGAAAGAGAAGCCAAAAGACTGGAAGCTGAGAGAGAAGACAAAAGACTGGAAGCTCAGAGAGAAGACAAAAGACTGGAAGTTGAAGCCAAGAAATGGGAGGCTGAAAATGAGGCAAAGAAAATTGAAGCTGAGGAAAGGAAATTACAAGCAGAGAGAGACCATCAGTTGAGATTAAAAGAGCTTGAAATTCAGGCAAATACTGGTAATAATGGTGGTAGCTCACCTCACTCAGAGAGTAGCTCCAGCCAGAGCACCTCAAGTGGGGCCATGAATTTTCATCTGGACCCATTTGTTGAGAAAGAAGACGCCATTGAGTCGTACCTGGATAGATACGAAAGACTAGCCACTACCTGTGGCTTAGTGAAAGAAAAGTGGAGTCTTAAACTATCTCAGGGATTGAGAGGTGTAACCTACAATGTATATTTGAAGCTCTCAAGAAATGATCAGGAAGATTATGAAATCCTGAAGCAGGCACTGCTTGTGAGATATGAAAAAAACTCAGAATCATATAGAAAGAAATTCCGAACAGCTAAACTTCCTCCAGGAGAAAACTATCACTAATTCTCTGCTAGATTAGAAACCTATTTGGAAAAATGGAGTAGTTTAGGAAAGTGTCAGGATCTGAAAGAAATTATAATGATGGAGCAAGTGAAAGAGTCCATGCCTCAAGAAATGAGGAAGTTTATCATGGAACAAGGAGCAGAGAGATTAGAAGATATTGTAACTGTTGCTGAGAGATATCAAGCAGCTCAGGCAGAATTATTAGGAAATAAGAAGAAGCAGGGGAAAAACTTCAAATCATCACAAAACTATACCAAATATGAACAAAAGGACCATACCACAAGGAACAAACAAAGATTTGACCAAAAGGACAAAAACCCTCTAAGATCGGATAAGACACCTTACCGGAAGAAAGGAAAGTGGTGTAAAACTTGTCTAATGAGTAACCACAATACTGCGGACTGCAGAAGGAAGAATCCTCCTCATCATGCTGCATGTCTTACAACAGGGAATCAGGGAAGGAATGAACTGGCAGTAAGTCAGAAGGACTTCCATCATCCCCCTGTCTGTGAGGAAGTGACCGTGAATGGCACTCAAGTACTGTGTTTATATGACACAGGATTGGACTTTGATTCAGTTGTGTGCTCTTCTCTAGTGAGTCCTGACCAGATAACCACAGAAACAATGGAAATCAGAGGACCGATCAAGGGAGCAAGAACCATGACACTACCCATAGCTCGAATCAACATAAGATCTCGCTATGTGGAAGGAGAAATCAAAGCAGCAGTGATGGACGACCCTATTTACCCTTTGATTTTGGGGTGTAGGTATGTTTTCCTTGGAGAACCTATAAAACCTGTAGTTATGGCAACAGTCCAGACCAGGGAAAGCTCTAGGAAAATGGAGGAGAATCCTATCAATACTCATCCAGAAGAGATGAAAAAGACTCAGGCAGCAGATAGCACACCGAAGCCTTGTTTTGGCAAATTGCCTAAAGCACATAACCCTCCAGAGAAAGGAGACTTGTATATGAAGAATGGCCTACTATACAGAAAAGCTGGAACAGGACCTAAAGGGCATGGACAGCTTGTAGTGCCTAAATCTTACAGGGAGAAGGTTATGACGCTAGGACATGCTATACCCTTCAGTGGACATATGGGAATAGGGGCCACTGGACAAAGGATAGCCTGTCACTACTTCTGGCCAGGAATTACAGAGGACATAAAAAGATATGTAAGATCCTGTCCAGCAACACTGGGAGAAATGCCTATTATGGGAACCCCGTTTGAACGTGTTGCAGTGGATATTGTTGGACCCCTCACTAGGACCAAGAAGAGAAATGCATATATCTTAACCTTGGTTGATACTTGCTCTATGTGGGGAGAAGCAGTGGCCATGTCAGCTGTAGATTCAAAGCATGTGGCAGAGGCACTGTTGACAATATTCACCCGATTAGGTTTCCCGCATCAGATATTGACTGACAATGGGTCTCAGTTTAAGGGAAAGCTAACACAAGAAGTATTCAGGATATTTCAAGCCAGGCACTATCATTGTAGTCCCTACCATGCCCAAGGGAACGGTCAAGTAGAGCGGTTCAATGGTACGCTAATTTCAATCCTTAGAAAGCTGGCGAGTGAAAAACCTGATACTTGGGATACCTACTTACCCGCTGCACTATTTGCATATAGGGAAGTACCCCTCAACTCAACTGGATTGGCTTCAGCTACATTGTTGTTTGGAAGACCAATCAAAGGTCCACTGGAAGCATTGCTGCGGACATGGACTGATGAAAAGGCAGAGGAAACAGTGACTTTCTCATACCAGTACGTCAACGAGTTGACATCTCGATTGAAAGCAGGTTGGAAACTGGCCAATGATAACTTAAGACAGGCCAGAAGGAAGCTTGATGCCTACTACAACAAAAAAGCAAAAGATAGGGAACTGGAGGTGGGTGAAAAGGTGTTATTACTGTTGCCAAGCAGCAATAATAAATTGCAGATTGGATGGCAGGGACCCTATGTCATACAGGAAAAACTTTCCAGGACCAATTATAAGATTGACAAAAAAGGAAAGGAGAAGGTATATCATGTCAATCTTCTTAAAAATACTATGACAAAGAATCATCAGAAGTTGCACATATCATGACCCTAGCCATTGCAACAGAAATGCACGGTGAACCACTTCACTCTATGGAGTATCCACTCACAACTACAGAGAATTATGTTCAAGTAAATATTAGTGAACATTTAACTCCAGAGCAGAAGAAGAGGGTTCAGAAGGTGTTGGAAACCCATGCTGATGTGCTCACAGATAAGCCAGGTCGTACGAATCTGTTAGAGTATGACATGAAGGTTACCGACCCTACCCCAGTATGCATGAGAACATACCCTATACCCTATGCGAAAGCCCAAGCACTAAGGGAGGAAGTTGATTATCTGTTGAAGGAGAAAATTATCTCGAAGTCAGACTCTCCCTATAGCTCAAGTGTGGTGCTATTGAGAAAACCGAGTGGTGAACACAGGTTATGTATTGACTACCGGAAGCTTAATGCGATCACAGAATCTCAGGTGGACCCATTACCTGACACCAACCAGCTGTTCTCTACACTGAGTAAGGCTAGGTATTTATGAAAGGTAGATCTAAGCAAGGGATAACTTTATGGATGACATTCTTGTTGCTACAAACACATTTGAAGAGCATATAGTAGCGCTCTCAATGTTGTTTGACAGATTGAGAGCCACTGGATTGACTGCACGTCCAACCAAGTGCTATATCGGTTGTAAGGAGTTGGAATTCTTAGGTCACACTATTTCTACAGGTCATATGTCTCCTGACCCAAAGAATATAGAGAAGTTAAAGAAGGCACCCAGACCTCAAACGAAGAAAGATGTGAGATCATTCGTGTCATTATGTGGGTTCTATCAGAAGTACATACCCCACTTTAACTCTCTGTGTGCACCATTAACTAACTTAACGAAGAAGGGACAGCCTGATAAAATCCAATGGAATGCTGATTGTGAAAAAGCTTACACAGAGCTAAAAGCAAAACTCACCAGCAAACCAATCCTTACACTACCCGATATCACACAGGAATTTGTATTAAGGACGGACGCTAGCAGTATAGGGATTGGTGCAACTCTCTTGCAGAAATCAAAAGCCCAGCCGGAGGAACTTTTACCAGTCGCCTACGCCAGTAGGAAGCTGAATGCAGCTGAGTTGAACTACTCGACCATAGAGAAAGAATGTTTAGTTCTAATTTGGTCCATCAACAAATTTTCACCTTATCTGTATGGGACACACTTCATTGTCCAAAGCGATCACCAACCTTTAACATTCTTGGCTGCATCTAAAAAGCTAAATTCGAGATTGTTAAGGTGGAGTCTGCTTCTGGCGCCTTATTCCTTTTCCGTGAATTACATTCCGGGAAGAGACAATGTAGGAGCTGATTTTTTAAGTCGACACCCTAGTACTCTGGAAGGACAGACGCAAAAGGATTAACCACAGCACGAGTTTACACGTCAGCTATAACAAGTCACAGCTAGGAAAGGAGGGGGCTATGTCGTGAAACGAGTGTAACCCACTACTTTGTTAATCACTATGTCGAGATACAGATTTGCTTCAACCAATCAACGTTCACCGTTCAGAAGTCTCTGAGACAGAATAAATTAACGGCCATCATGTTCACGCAAGATGGCGGATTAAAACTGAATAAAATTAGGCTGTACGAGCAAAAGACGAAACCGGAGGAAACCAATCAGCTTGCTCCGCCAGGAACCAACCAAAAGCCTTGCTTAAGAATTCACCTACCTATATAATCGGGTGGATTTTATGCATAATCACACATCACCGAGACGACGCCAGAGATACCGACCGACTGAAGAGGAAGAAGCTGTCACCTTGATTTAGAGCTTACCTGAGGGCATCGACCTGCAGCCTACTTCGCTAAGTCGCGTCAAAAATCTGGCCGGTTGAATCTTAGAGGGTTTCAGTCGTGTCATAAAAACTGAGATCGTATGTTCGAGTCAATCTCGCTGCCTGGAACTCCGCAGGAGCATAGAGGTTGACCAGACTCTACATCTTTGGTCCCCCTCAGTATTGGGTGGGCTAAAGGAACGATACCCTGCCATTGTTGTGTGAACCAAACAAAGAAGAACAGACTTAAGAGAGATGAGTACACATTAGTACCATTTCTGTCAGCATTGTGAGCATAGAAACTGTCAGTGATGAGAAAGTGAATTAGCATAGCAAGAGACAACATTAACAGCATAGCTGATAAGTGTTATATCCTTAATTAACAGCACAGCTGATATAATTTTTTTGTTCCTATAATGGGAAAACTTGTTGTAAAATATTTATATATATAAAATAAATATTTGTAAATCACATGTAAACTTACAATTCCATTACATCCCATTTTTTTCAACATTCACCCTTCAGCACAAGAGTAGATAGTGTATATACTAAATAAATAATAAGGAAATTGTATTTGAACGACTTGTCAATTTTTATCTTTGTTAAGTAAAATCTGTTTCCTTGTTTATTAATATCCCAGTTAGTTACACATCGGAGGTGGCACTTTATATCGGTCTCCTCTCTACTATTGTTTCGAGATCAGAACATTCACAGCCGTAACTAATTTGTGATACCAGTAGTTCTCTCAGACACTGGGACTTCACCATTTTCTGCAGAAATTCTATTTCTGTAATTGTCAGTACTATACTGATCTTAAAGCCAAATAAAACCTCTCGCCACAATCTGCCAAAATCCTTTCCTGTATCTTGTGGCATCAGGCTCCATATAGGACCATCAGGAGTAATAAGTCGCCTGCTGCTGCCTTGTACTTAACCATTTCTGGTGTTATATCATCATGTCTTGCCCACTTTGAATTTCTCTAGTGCTGCCTTCAGTTCTTCCGTCTTGATGCCATCTTCACCACTATTGGTTACCTTTTCTGTGCTAGTGTTCATCATTTCTGAAGCTTGACCTTACTCACCACCAAGGAACTGTGAGAAATATTCTTTTCATCACTTCCTTTGGGGCAGTAAGCAATTTGACTTGTTTGTCTTTTTTAATAGATATGCAGAAGACAGAGGGATTACATTGTACTTTGAAAGCATCAATAGAAAGAGTTATAGAAGTAAAACAGATCTATACTTGAATTTCATATTTTACATTAAGGTATTTGGCAATTTGAAAAGTTAGAAAATCATAAAAATGTTGGAAAGTGTATTGTAGAATGGTATTATCCACCAGATATATGTAGAGTGTCTATTTAGAGGTGCGCAGCAGTACTCTACTGGATATGTTGATGTGGAGCTATAAAGTTTTGATGTGTCTTGGTAGTAGCACCACTCAACATGGAGGGTTATCGCAATCTGACACTAGGGATGATGAGGCAAGATCTTATGGTGTCGTGGTCTGGTTTATGTGTGACGTGTTTATGAAGTCAAGTATCAGATACGGACGTCACATCAATTCATAACGTATAAAGTCAATAAACTGTTGAACAGCAAGTGGTGTTGTTGGTAACATATAATATACGCCACAACGACGAGATACATGAAGATAATTATGCAGTAACATCACTGGTATAGAACAATAGTCATTACATCATCGACGTAGTCAATACAGCAGGAACAGCACACAGCATCAATAATAATGGTACATTATATGCCTTCTTAGGATGTCATAAACAGCTGTGCATGTAGTCGGGTGGTAAGCTTTCCCTTTCCATCATAGCTAATAGATATCAAATGGGAGAGTAAATCTAGTCTCCTATATTCGACCTCAACAAGACAGGCATGTCTCTTGAGCGTCACATAATCGTCCTCTATGTTCCTTAAACAACAAAGGTATCAAACCTAGATCCATCAATAAAGTTCAGGAAGCAAATGGTCCTTAGGACAGGCATCAATCGATGCGTGACAATATAAGTGGATCGTGAGCTGAGCAAACTTGTCATATCATAGACTCTTTAATAAGGCAGGCTAAGCGAAAGTCAACATCACAAGATGGCGATAAAGTTACTTAGCAAAAAGGATTCAGTTACCTGTTCATCAGGAATTAAATCACATAAATCACATATGCCTCCAGGCATTTGAAATAACATAGAGATATATAATCTCAAAAAGGGAACAACAATCGAGGAGGACTCCTTCCTGAATAAACTAAGCGAAGACTAGCACATCGCTACGTCTCGCCTTACCAGCATCATGCTCAGACTGACTTGGGCGGAAATCATTTAAACAATGCCACAAACAGGGACATGCGCAGAACACGCGAATCGAATACAACTCAGCCAAATTTACGAAACGAAGAATGTTCTACGATGTTCGACTAAAGACGCAAACCTTAAAAGGAAATGAATCTTGAAACATTGCGATTGCCAACTGTTTTCTAAGAACTGACGACCTGAGCGCTCCATATATGGACGTGACTCAAAATCGTTCACACAACTATCGGCAACTATACTATCAGACTATTGTCACACGATTAGACAACTAGTAGAAATAAGAAGTGACTACAATACTATGAGTTCCTTCCCATGCATTAAAAAATGAATATAGTCAGAATAAGTTGCGACAAGTTTTTAGCGCAACATTACCGCCACCTCCCGATAAAAAAAATGTGCAACATTTTTTTTTTTTAAATATCCCAGAGTAAAACCAAAAGCGGTTTAACAACGCACGAATTATGCGGGGATAGCTAATTGCACAGCCTAATATGAGGCTAAATTGACACATAAAGTGTCTGGTGAGAATATTTCTCAACAGATAAAAAATCTGATTCAAAAAAAATATATCGGGGAGGTGCCACCAACACACACACGCTTGCATGAAAATACAATATAAATATGCAAGTTCATATCATTATAATCAAATAGAATGGATGTACACATCTGATATAGAATGTTAAATAGTACATTATCTAAATGTTTAGTTAATATCATTACATAATGAAATTAAACATAAATGACGATCCAGGACACATCTCCTGTCGTTCCAAGGAAAGTGAACAATGCGGAACTCTCCATGTTTGACAACAGAAAGGTAGCTTCTCCGATCAACAATAACATGCTGAGAAAAAACAACCAATATAATTCTATTTAATAGCCATTATGTTTCAAACTAAACAATACCTTATTATTAACAATTGTGACCGAGTGAACTTTCGGCCTTTATATTAACTACTCAGTCTTCTTCTTATATTAAAGATGGGAACAGAAGAAGATGAGAACAAAGCACAATAGTATGTGTTCACCTAAAGTGAGGACAGATGTGCTAATGTATTGTAGTAATATATGTGTGTTATGACTCTGTCGTATATCTAGAAATAGGACAGAAGTATTAGTTGGAATCATGTGGGCATCTAGACAGAATGTCAGCCATCACATTATCCGACCCACGGATAGCTCGTACCGTGAAGTGAAAAGGTTGAAGAGCAATAGCATATCGAGTGGATCTCGAACTCTTCAAGTTCTTAGTCTGAATAGCTGTAAGAGCTTTCTGATCAGTTTCTAGAATGAAATGTGCGCCCAGGAGGAATCTTTGTAGTTTGAGAATAGACCAAACCATAGCCAACAATTCACGGTCTAAAACCGAGTAGTTCCTCTCTGCCGCATTTAGTTTTCTAGAAATGTACATGACAGGATGCAGAGTTTCAGCATATTCCTGCATAAGTGCTGCTCCGATCCCAGTGGATGAAGCATCACTTCGAAGAACAAAAGTTCTATCAAGAGTAGGTAATCTTAGGATGGGAGGAGAAGAAAATATATTTTTAATCTGGTCTAAGGAAGATTGACATTCCTGAGACCAACGAATCAGATTAGGCGACCCTTTCTTCAACAACGTTGAAAGAGGTGCCATTATCGTAGATAGATTCGGAATAAATCTCCCATAGAATTGAATTAACCCCAAGAGACTCCGGACTTGTTTCTTTGTCTTAGGTACAGAGATGTTCAATATTTTTGAAGTATTGTGGTCTTCTGTCTTCAAGAGACCATGACCAACACGATGACCCAAGAACGAAATTTCACCAAAACCAATATAAGCTTTAGAAGGTTTTGCTGTCAGATTATACTCACGTAGAGTAGACAGTAGGTCATATAAACCCAGATAGTGATCTTCCCAAGAATCACTGAAGAGACATATATCATCTAAGTATGCGATGACATCTGAACGATGAGAAAGAATTCGACGCATCATGCGAACGAAAGTAGCAGGGGCGTTCATAAGACCGAAGGGCATTACATTCCATTGAAATAAACCCCTAGGTGTAGAGAAAGCAGTCAGAGGTTTGGCATGATCTGCTAAAGGCACTTGCCAATAACCTTTTGACAAGTCAAGTTTAGTGAAGAATCTAGAATTAGAAAGTCTAATAAGTAGATCTTCTAGTAAAGGCATAGGTTCAGCATCGAATTTTGTGACTTGATTTAATTTGCGATAGTCAACGCAAATTCGTATGTTCTTATCTTTTTTTCCGGACAATAACCATGGAAGAAGAATATGGAGAAGTCGATGGTTCAATTATGTTTAATTGAATCATTTCATCCAATTCCTTTTCCACTTGTGACTGAAAGTGTATAGGGATAGGATACGGTCTAACCTTAACAGGATTACTGTCGGTAAGAATTATGTCATGTTCTATGACCTGCGTGTGACCAGGAATGTTGGTTAGAACATCTTTAAATGTCTGTAACATCGACGAGACTTGACGATGTTCATCAACAGAAAGATTAGGAGAAATGGACACATCTTTCCAAGATTCCATAGAATGTAGTGGAACCACTGGAAGAGGAAGATCGACATCAGAAAAAACAGATTCCTCATCCTGTATGACAGACAGGGATGAGTAATGACCATGAGGTACAGAAGAATCGTCCGTTGCCTGGAAAATAGGCAGCAAATAGTCTGGACGCTCATGAAATTCCGTCAGCATGTTGATATGGAAAGTTTTATGCTTTCCATCTATATCGACCACATAGTCAACATCGGAAATTCGTGAGACTATTGCATATGGACCTTTCCATGCAATCAGAAGTCTATTTTCCCTACTGGGGAGTAGGACGAATGCTTTGTCACCTGGACAAAGTTGTCGTAGACATCTGTTCTTGTTAGCAAACTGCCTTGCTTTTTCTTTAGCAATTTCTGATGAAGCAGTCGCTAGTTTGCATGCCTCAATGATCTTTTGCCTAAGAGCAATGACATACTCATATGAAGATTGAGTGTCATCACTAATATCATCGGCAGTGATGAGATCGTGTAATAAAGACATAGGGCCGCGCGGACGCGCGCCAAAGACAAGTTCAAAGGGAGAAAATCCTGTGTGTTCGTTTGGGACCTCTCTATAGGCAAAGAGAGCCGCGGGTAAAACCCGGTCCCAATCTTGAGGATGATCTTCAGTTATCTTACCAAGCAAAGTCTTGAGCGTTCTATTCAGACGCTCAACTAACCCATTAGACATAGGATGATAGATGCTACTGAGAGATCTTTTAATGTGTAAGGTAGACATTACTTGAGACATAGTATCAGATATGAGTTGAGTGCCATGGTCTGACAGTATTTCTCTGGGGAACCCCAAGCGAGAAAATATCAGCTAAAGAGCATCTGCGATATCTGTAGTAGATATGCTCTTTAGAGGGATAGCCTCTGGCCAACGTGTGCACATATCGACACATGTAAGGATAAACTGATGTCCTCTGGCCGACTTTATCTTAAAAGGGCCAATAATATCTATGGCCATTTTCTGAAATGGCCGAATAGGGATGTCAGCAGCCTGGATAGGCGCAGCATGTCGTGGTCCTCTAGATTTGACCTCCTGACATACCTGACATGATCGGCAGTATATACGAATGTCATTGTTAACAAAGGGCCAAAAGAAAGCCGCAAGGACTCTCGACTTTGTACGGGAAAATCCCATGTGCCCAGCACATTGCGAGTCATGAGCATGTTGCAATATTTGCACTCTCATACTCTTGGGAACAAGAATTTGCGAATGTGCTGACGTAGCCGAGTCTTGTACCATACGTACAAGTACGCCGTTTTTCATTTCTATCCAAGATTTTCTTTGTGTATCCTTATTTGGATCACCTTTCTTCGCAAGAATGAAGAATTTCTTTAGCGTAGGATCTTCTTCTTGTAATTTTATGAACGAGTCACGAGAAATAACCAAGGTACTATCTTGGCTATGAACTTCATTATCATTATTTAACGAAGTTTGCGGTGTTTGTAGAGCTTGTGCTCTTGTAACCACTGCATTGGTAGCTTGCATATTATCATCTTCCCAAGCAGCAATCTGCTGTGGGGTACATTCCCTAACTCCGTGAATACGACCAATAATAAGGTCCGCAACAGGATTAGGTAAGAGACAGGCATGCACATCTCCCGTAAAGAAAGGAGTGGCAATGTGAATTACAGCAGTAGGATATTTTTCTAGAGTGCCGCAAAATGTGACACATTTGATAACCCTTCCTGTCGCACAGGATGGATCTACAAGCGATTGTCTAACACCAATAGTGGTGCATCCGGAATCGAAAAGTAGTGAGACCGGAGTATTATTAACAAGACCCTTATGTAGGATTAGAGAACCTCTCCCGTCATGTGCAACCGAAGCAGGAAGAGCGGGGAGAGGGTGACCACAACTCAAAGTCGATATTGTAGTTGGTTCGAACAAAGTACTGCATTGGGGGCACTTGTTTGCTCTCCTAAAGTCAAAAGAAGAACAAGTGACAGCGTCAGAGTTTTTATTATCAGAAACCTGATTACAGGCTCCCTGAGATTCTTGTTGAACAGAGTTAGCCTGCTGATATCTCTTTTTTTTGTATTGAGATCTACCGCGACTACTATTACCTCTGAAGTTATCACTGTTGTTATTATCTCTGTAGTTATTATTATCTCTATTATAACTGTTATCCTGTTTCGAACTACAGTTTCCATGATTATTATCATGTCCACATTGATGTGAACATCTATTTGTTTGGTTTTGAGGTCTACGCGAGGAAAAGCCTCTGTTACCATATCCTCTTCTGAAATGCCTAAAATTATTAGGTTGGAAGTAACGAGGACTGTCAGCTCGTCTCCAATTCTTCGAAGAAGAATCACCCTGAAATTGATTTCCATAATTTTGACCGTAACCTCGGTTACTTTTCCTATCAAAATTTTGTTGGAATCTATGACTAGAGTTTTGACCATAAGGTGCTGCCGAAGCAACTGGCAGACCTTCTTTTACTTTAGCATTACCAATGGTTACGTGAGGATGCGCAGTTATATACTGGCAACAGAAATCTTCCATTTCTTTTATTGTTTTAGGTTTACGTTCGTGAAGGAAAGCAAGGAAAGACTCATTAACAGAAGACATGACTTTGTCTCTAAGTATTAAGTCTATAAGTCCTTCATAAGTTTTTTCTATCTTAGACAGCTCCACCCAACGTAAAAAAGTAAGACGTATCTTTGAAATGAATTAAGAGAATTGCACACCAGTTTCTGGTAACATATTTTTAAATTGAAGACGATAGCCGTCTTCGTCAAGTTGGTATTTCTTTAACAACATAGCCCTGACAACATCATAGTTGTTCTTGTCAGGCTCATCTACCATACTTAACATACTCAAAGCATCACCTCTAAG
Source organism: Oreohelix idahoensis (assembly GCA_024509875.1). Lineage (NCBI taxonomy): Eukaryota > Metazoa > Mollusca > Gastropoda > Stylommatophora > Oreohelicidae > Oreohelix > Oreohelix idahoensis. The sequence continues at coordinate 101,362 of JAMPIV010011215.1, forward strand.
TATCTTGGACAAATGATAAACCTGCAGTGATTTATCTATGTTATGTACTTTACATGAAGTTTCAAATCTGTCCAGATAAAATGTTATATCGTCAATGGACGCATTGAATGGTGGTAGATTAAGCTTGAAAGTGCTTGCATTAGTCTTATCTGAGACCTTATTTGCATCATTAGCATTACCCATGTTCATCACCTTTAATTTCTCAACTTCCAAAGCTAAGAGTTTTTCTTCATGCTCCATTTTTGCTTTTCTCTCATCAGACTCTCTTTGTAACTTCCTTTCTTCAGCTTCAGCTTGTTTTTCTAATCTTTTATTTTCAGCCTCTTTTTCAAGTCTTTTATTTTCAGACTCAATCTGTAGTCTCTTCTCTTCAGCTTTTGCTTCTGCTTCTCTTTTTTGTTTTTCCATTTCCATTTGGAATCTTTTTTCATCCACCTGCATCTGCAGTTTCTTTTGTTCAGCTTCCATTGCTTTATCATATTGAGTAGTTGCAAATTCTTCTAACTTATCACCAGTCTTCCCAAGCAATTTACCCTGCTCAATAAAGTGCTCAAATGTAGACATGATGAGTAATAATATGAGTCCACAACCTGAAATAATTAATTATCTTATTTCAAATTTAATTATAACAAGTCTTAAATGAAGCACTTGTTTACTCACAACACTATATTATCATCCCAATCTCTGTGGGAAACAAGTCTTATAACACAGAACTTGTGTATAGACCTTTTTGAAATATCATCAATCAACTCTTGATCATAGGTGCACTTCCCATTCAATAGTGCACAATACTATTCATCATTTATTTATCATCAGTATAGTAGTAGTGAACCAGTATAATCCATTATCAAATGTGAATTAACTACTATAAGTGTAACCAATGACTATGTAAACACAACTACAATGTAAACATTAACAATGTAAACATTAACAATGTAAACAATACAATGTAAACAATAACAAAGATTTAGCAACAATACGAAAACATTCGTAGAAATCAACAAAAAATAAAGCGAAAATTAAAGAAATATCACAAAAAATGTGATGATATCTACAAGAAGATATTACAAATACAAGACACAACAGTGTATAAACAAAAATGGTGTATGAAACTAAACAATAGGAAAGAGTAGGCTAGCAAATACAGACAAATCAAAACAGAACTAAAGAATGCAGAAAAAATAACGAAAACAATACTAATACATGTCATCACAACTAACATAAATAGCAACAGAAGTCGCTTTGCAAATTCCAGTATCGGAAATTTGCACACCCTACAGAAAACGCTCACGATAGACGACCTCTATGACGTGGTATGATCTAAGGGAGACACCGCCCAACCGAAAAACCCGCAGAAACATAAACATATAAATATAAATATAAATATACAAATAACATATAAACATATAACATATAACAATATGACAAAAGAATGAGATGAAACACAGAAGACTCAGTAGAAGTATAAGGGCACAGTTCACAATCAAACAGGCCACTTAACTTATTGAACTCCAATCGTCAGTACAGCAAAAAACAGGTGGCAATCAGCATTCTAAGATCGAAGATCCAACGTTAATCACACATCTGAACTTGCATCAAACAGCTAAGACGATGGTTGACTTGAGCTTCCAAACGGTACAGGCAGTGTACAGGTAGTGTAAAACTCATCAGCGATGGAACTTGGCCTTCTCAAAGTAAGAACAGCAAGAAATCGATTCTCCCGTATGTAGTAAAACTGGGAACTGTCACTTTCTTGACTAGGAACAGCAATTGTAGAAAATTTCCAAAAAGCTCCTGGGCAACGCCGGGTAAGTTCAAAATTCTGCAGTTCTGTAGTTGTTTTGTAGATGTTGTTGTTGAGTGTCGAATGAAGCGGGTAAGGGACCCCGAGTTTACTGGTACCAGGCCGAACCAGTTTATGTCTCAAAATATATGTTGAGGTGAGTAATCTTTTGTTTCTGGCCACCAATATGTAGAGTGCTAAATCCACCAGATATATGTAGAGTGTCTATTTAAAGGTGTGTAGCAGTACTCTACTGGATATGTTGATGTGGGGCTATAAAGTGTTGATGTGTCTTGGTAGTAGCACCACTCAACATGGAGGGTTATCGCCCTCGGACACCAGGGATGATGAGGCAAGATCTTATGGTGTCGTGGTCTGGTTTATGCGTGACATGTTTATGAAGTCAAGTATCAGATAGGGACGTCACATCAATTCATAAACGAGTCTCCTCTATTCGACCTCAACAAGACAGGCATGTCTCTTGAGCGTCACATAATCGTCCTCTATGTTCCTTAAACAACAAAGGTATCAAACCTAGATCCATCAATAAAGTTCAGGAAGCAAATGGTCCTTAGGACAGGCATCAATCGATGCGTGACAATATAAGTGGATCGTGAGCTGAGCAAACTTGTCATATCATAGACTCTTTAATAAGGCAGGCTAAGCGAAAGTCAACATCACAAGATGGCGATAAAGTTACTTAGCAAAAAGGATTCAGTTACCTGTTCATCAGGAATTAAATCACATAAATCACATATGCCTCCAGGCATTTGAAATAACATAGAGATATATAATCTCAAAAAGGGAACAACAATCGAGGAGGACTCCTTCCTGAATAAACTAAGCGAAGACTAGCACATCGCTACGTCTCGCCTTACCAGCATCATGCTCAGACTGACTTGGGCGGAAATCATTTAAACAATGCCACAAACAGGGACATGCGCAGAACACGCGAATCGAATACAACTCAGCCAAATTTACGAAACGAAGAATGTTCTACGATGTTCGACTAAAGACGCAAACCTTAAAAGGAAATTAATCTTGAAACATTGCGATTGCCAACGGTTTTCTAAGAACTGACGACCTGAGCGCTCTATATATGGACGTGACTCAAAATCGTTCACACAACTATCGGCAACTATACTATCAGACTATTGTCACACGATTAGACAACTAGTAGAAATAAGAAGTGACTACAATTCTATTAGTTCCTTCCCATGCATTAAAAAATGAATATAGTCAGAATAAGTTGCGATAAGTTTTTAGCGCAACATGTATACAATAATCATACAGAGCTGAGAATAATAAAGAATAAATATTGACTACAAATCTAGACTTTATTCCCTGTATCGACGCGAACACTTCGAGGGCGGTCAACCTTCTTTTCATTAGCAATGACTACTTGCAACGTTTTCTTCGTTATTTCCCTGTTTTCATTCAGGAAAAAAGTTATATTGTCACCTGTTCCACGTACTACTTATCACACTCATCCTTCCTCACTCTCATCTGAAGCTTGCTAATATATTGATTCTGACAAAACAAACTTTCATACACTAAAACCTCTAGTCAATAACATATGTATACCTGTCTTGTGTCATAGTCATCTTTCACTACACTTGAGCTGTCAACAGAGCTTCAACAAACATTTTGCTATCAAGTTCCTATCCTGTCACGTGTCACTTATTTTATATACAACTATCAATCTTCTGCCCCTTCCTAATTGCTCTCCCCCCACCTTTTCTTTATTTACTGAACATTAGTTACAGGTGATTGGGCCAGAGATGTGTATATGCAAAGGATGGAGTAATTGTGATAATGATGTATGCGTATATTTGCCAAGGAGTGATTGTGAGAAATGTTGTCATGTGAGAGGGTGTAGCTGTGATAGTAATGTGTGAGTGTTCATGTGTGTGGGGTAACAGCTTCCAGCAAGTTATGTGTATATATGTTGGGCAGACATGTGTATGTGACTATATTATAAATGTATGAAAAATAGTATGTGTTTGAGTATGTGTGTTTGTGGGAAATGTTGTTTGTCGGAGACAACGTGTGGTTAATGTCTTTATCTGAAAGAAGCTACGGTTGTATGGGAGTCCGTAAGTGTATGTGTTCTCAGCAGACAGTAGATAAACTGCATTTTATAAATCAAAATGTTGAGTTGTGAAGGATCAGGGCAGAACGAACGAACGAACGAACGAACGAACGAACTTTATTTTCAAAGGGTTAAGAATTGGGCACGCAGGCCCGTCTGACATTCTGGCCTTCCTCTCTCTCTCATCATGTATACTGTATCCTTTCATCCTCACATTTACTTTAAGCATTATTAAGGCATTTATCATTATAAAAGTAATATAACATCAAACATTTGCAATAATCATCATAATTAAAGTATGTTTTTAAAATAAATAAAGATAGATAGATAGATAGATAGATAGATAGATAGATAGATAGATAAATAGATAGATAGATAGATAGATAGATAGATAGATAGATAGATAGATAGATAGATAGATAGATAGATAGATAGATAGATAGATAGATAACGAACGAACGAACAAACTATATTTTCAAAGGATTAAGAATTGGGCACGCAGGCCTGTCTTACATTCTGCCCTTCTTCTCTCTGTCATCTTACATACCGTATCCTTTCAATAGCACATGCATTTTTAGCATTATTTAAGCGTACAAAATTATCGAGGTAAAATAATAACATACATTTGTAACATCCAGACATAATCAAATTTGGGGGGGGGGGGGGGGGGAATTTTTAAAAAAAAAAGAATAAAAAAAATAAACAATAAAAAAAAAAAAAAAAAAAAAAAAAAAAAAAAATAACAAACACAATCAAAACAATTCATACAGTAAATAAGACATAATTAGAAACGTAATCAGATAATGGTGGCATATAATAAGAACTCGTGACAATTTGGAAATCTGCTGAAATAGCTGGGACTTCATGTGTTGTCAGCGCATGCGAAAAATGTTCCCACAGGTGAGCAACTTTGAGTCCCAAGCAGATACTGCCACAGGGAGTGAATTGTTGACGCCTCCACTACACGAGATCCAGTTTTATGACCTATGCTCCTTAGGGAGGTAAAGGGTATTGACTGAAAGATGAGAATCATGCATATAGGCCCGTCTTGCATTTATCCCTTCCTCTTACTCATCTTTTATTGCTAGGTATCCAGACATTCTCCAGCATACTTAAGGTATTAGTTCAGAGGCGATGCAACATTATAAGTAGTATAAAAGCATACATTACAGTATCTGATTACAATTAAGAAGTAAGGTATATTAAAATGAAAAACTAGATCATCAGACCCTCCATACAGTGTATTAGATAATAATGATAATTCTAACCATAATCCCTTAGGGCGGCATATAATCCGCACTCATAATGTATTTGAACAGTCTACGATTATATGAGTAGGGACTGTGCATGTTTTTTTCAGGTCATGTGGAAGATTGTTCCAAAGATGAGCAGCTGAGTAAGCCAAGCTCTTCTTGTACAAATCTAGCCTCGGCTTGGGTAAATCTAACTGGTTTAAGCGCTGACTACGTTTTTCATTGAATTTGAAAAGTGGACACAGATACGTTGGAGCATTATGTGACAAGATTTTGTGAGCGAATTTAGCTTTGTTAAATAGGAAGCGCTTTCTAAGGGGTAATATTTTAAGATAGTTATATAGATCTATACAATGTGTTTGGTGTTTATCAGCAACTAGGCGCACTGCACGTTTTTGAAGTGAATGAAGCCTTTTTGTGTTGGATATGGAACAACCATCCCAGATTGTGGAACAATAGTCTAGGTATGTTTGTATGTGAGATGTGTAGAACATTTTCCTTGCCCCCTCATCCAGGAAGTGTTTGATTTTGGCTAATTGGTAAACTTTTTGTGCCGTTAGCTTTGTGAGTGCACTTACATGTGAGTTCCAACTTAGGTGCTGGTCAACAGTTAGACCTAGACTTTTATGTTCATTTACGTTTTCAATTAGTGATGTTCCAATGTAGAGCTGAAGTGTTGTTTTCTGCGAGTTTTGTAGTTTTTGTCTGGTTGATATTAACATACATTTCGTTTTACTAATATTTATTTGCATTCGATTCTCGTTGCTCCACTTAATAATATTATGTGTATCAGTTTGTAAAGATAGTTCTAGTGCAGTGCAACTTTTGTCACTAGTGTAAACAGTACAGTCATCGGCAAACAGGTCACAGGATGAATGTTTGATGTGCAGAGGAAGATCATTAATGTATACGGCAGAATTTAGATAAGGTCACTGGTGAAATACAGAATTCTATTACTTCAAAAAGACAGTTGCGATTATCTATCTATCTATCTATCTATCTATCTATCTATCTATCTATCTATCTATCTATCTATCTATCTATCTATCTATCTATCTATCTATCTATCTATCTATCTGTCTGTCTGTCTGTCTGTCTGTCTGTCTGTCTGTCTGTCTGTCTGTCTGTCTGTCTGTCTGTCTGTCTGTCTGTCTGTCTGTCTGTCTGTCTGTCTATCTATCTATCTATCTATCTATCTACCTAATTTACCTACCGATCTATATAGATAGTGAGCGCATTTCTCAGAAATCATAATATGAATCATGCTAAAATCGATTGGTTTGTGCACAGGGTGAAAGTTAAAATCAGCAGACATGCAATGCGATGACTTAAAGCCCACAATTTTCTGACGCAAGTTCAGTACAGTCCAGTAAGTGAAGTTGGAAAGCGAAGGTAATATGTTTGTTTCTTTTTTAAAGTAAATTCTTGCCTTTTCTCATCTTGTTGTATACTTCTACCAGTTGAAAAAATGTTGTCACAATGTGTTGTTAAGTTATTTCGTTATAAATTGTTTCAGACTGTTGAGTAAAGTGGGTTATAATTTCAAGCCAGTGCGTGAAGTGCACATTTAACGGTGAGTGGTGTGGATTTTAGCTCTGTTGAGTTTAGAAGAATGTTCATTAATTAATAGCGTAGAATTTAGTACCACGAGTAAAGAGAGTTTAGCTTCCTGAGTTTAGACATAGATTAGCTCAGAGAGATGCAGAATTTAGCTTAATAACTGAAGCTGACTCTAGCTCAGTGAGATAGGTTGACATGCATAGTCAGTTAAGTAGAGATTAACTTGATGGGTAAAATGTTAATGTGTCATACAGATATTAGTCCCAGCCTTCATACGGAATTCAACTTTGTGAGTAGACAGAGTTTTACTCAGAAAGTGAAGCAGGTTTTGGTTTCATTTTTATTCTTGATGTATGACGTAGGGCAGTGCTTCTCACACTTTTCAATGTGACAGTCCGATAATTTTATTTTAGCGTCCCAAGGTTGGTACCATATTTGCGCATATTATTATTGTATTGTAAATAAATATCCTAATTATAACCAAAGATTGCATTGAACATGGTAGACTGTTCCGAGATAGTGGAGACAAACATAGCTCATCAGATGCTATTCAGCGCTCCTCCCATTTCTTAAAAAAAAAATATTATAGTGAGGTATGATCGCCTACTCCAGCCATAATTTTTACTTCAAGATTAAAAGAAGCATAAGAACTGTAATTAAGCTAACATGTTGATAACACCACCTGCATTAAGGACTTTGAATAAGAAAAGTATTTTGTTCCCTGAACGGGAATAAAAATAGCGGCATCGGGTATTTTCTGACCTCAGGGTGTCAAGATGATTAATTCAGGTTATTATTTCATTAGAATCAGTTAAAACAGAACTCCCTTATCTCTCCGTAGTACTGCAGACGTCTGCTCTCAGACGAGAAATTACCGGCTACTATTCGTAAAAATACATAATATGATACAGTCTTTGAGGTAAAACAGATAGAACGTGTCATATAATCCATTCAAACGTATTTAATGATGAATTGAGTTAAGTTAACTGTTAATACACTTGTATTGTATTATATCTATTTATAAGGAAGTAGCTTTTTGTGCTATGAAATTTCAAACTAGCACTCATTTCTTTCCAGGACCAACCAGAGACATTAGAGTCGTGAGAAATGGGACAGTCGGAGTCACAAGTGGTATGTTTGTTACTGGTTATAAATGCTTCTTCCTATGGCGACAGTTTGCAAGAAGAACTACTATCACTACTATTACTATCATCAACGCTATAACCATCACAACTGCTGAAGCACTGATGCTTGTTGCGAGTGGTGGCGAACGATAAGAATTTAAAACAGAAAATAAAATTATGCCACATCTGTTTCCTTATGAATGTTCTACTTCTTTTGACCAGCTGTGGTCATTCACACAGGGTTCATAATTATGTCATTGAACAATGATGTTTATCTTTTATGACACTCTCATGTCCCTTTTTGTCTGTCTTTGATCAATGTTATCTTGCTTTGATTTTCTGATTCGATAGAAATGTATTTCTACCTTTGTAGAAAGAAAGTCTATTCATGTAAGTATTTGTTGTGTACCAGTTAAATAATGATGCCAAGTTTTTTGCCCTTAATCAAATAATCTTTCATATTCCAGAAAATTAGAATTTGTCCATGTCAAACCAAGGAGATATTGGTGCCATTACAAACCACTCATTGCAATATTGCAAACACTATAAGCTATAAATACCGTATTTTTTTGTAAGATACTCGAATATGGCCGTAGCACTGACACAGACTGACTGTATTTCGTCAAGCTAACATCTGTCCATCCCGAACAGAACAATCACTATAAGTGAATGTGTCGCTGATTTCATCTCACGCTTCGTAACTAGCGGTCACAGATTATTTCATTTGACAAATGTCATAATAAAGAGCTCTGTAAACAAAGTTCAGACGAACAACTCAAATAAATAAATTAAACATAAACAAACAAACAAACACACAAACAAGTGGTTAATGTTTTCTACCAAAGTTGAAATGTAACACTTCCTACCAAAGTTAAACACGAACAATTTTAAGTCTTCTGTCGACTATAAAGCTAGATTCAAATGAACTCGCACAGGTTTTTGCCTGCACGAAGAATTCTATGTTATTTTATTTTTATATTTTTACAGTTTAAATACTAGCAATTAATATTATTTCTTAATTAATGTCATTTTATTGTCAATTCCTAGTACACCTAAATTGATTTCTAAGACAATGCATTCGCCTCTTAACAGTAAAGTAATCTATTTTTTATAATAAATTAACAGCGTATTTTCCGCCCTTCCATTCGCATGAAATTGTTTGACCACTTCTAGGCTACCTAGAAGTCTGAAATTGGGCATGCTGATATGTCTTAAGATATGATGATCTAGAAAAATCAGAAAAACCAAAAATTAAATACCGGAACGCCATAATTATGCGCGAAACGTTGTGCGCCAAGATAAATAATTTAATAATAATTTTTCATTTTAAAGGGAAATTAGCAGCTCATTATAATCTAAGATTTTCTTATTGTAACAATGAAAAAATCTTAGATTATAATGAAGCTTTTAAAAATTAAGCAAGTAATTCGGGAATATAAAAATATAAAAACAATATAGCAGATTTGTTATTGTAAATATTAATATTGGTGTGTAACTATAACGTAGTTCACTTTAGAAAGCAGATTGTCATTATGCATAAACATTATAAGTATGCTTTGTAGTGTATATCTGTACCGGACACAAAGGGTGTTTATTTAATAAATGTATACAGGTGTGATAAACAAGTGCAACGTCTAATCGCTATATCTTTTCCTACATCTTTCTCATTTTATTTTCTCAAACATTGTGCTCTTTCATCCCACATTCCCACATTTGCTATTTCATTGTATTTGATTACTCGCATCTGATATCTAAAGAACCACATTTGTTATTTCATCGGTGATCTTTTGATTCAGTATCCAACCTTGTTAAACACATCTGGGTTTATCTTCATCTTTCGTAAAACCGGCTTGGACTTCCTAAAAAAACAATTCTTTGATACCTTGTCCCTGTGTAAATGATCGTCAGACATGCCACCTTGGACTATTGTTTAGACGCGCGGCTGGTACTTTATTCAATGGGAGCCACTGTTCAAACAATCGACGGTCATCACGCTCGATACAATGGCCACGCAATATAATGGACGCCAGGAGTGGGATATCAAAGACCCGTGATGCGGCTACAGATGTAGCCGGCACAACAAAGGAACTAATTAGCGCGGATACGGAGAGCTATCTTACAAAGGATGACAGAAATTTACATGTGGTCGACAATGGACAGCGAGTTTTGTAACAGTTAGTGGACAAGTGAGTTTGTCTAGCTGGCCAATCAGCAAACACCGGGCAATCTGACAAAAACTGATAGGCAACGCAGACGAAAGTTGGTGGCGTATAGCCCAACCCAATTCAGCACGTGACCCGCGCTGACAAGGGGAACAACCAGATGGCCTCTTAGCTATTGGGGAGAGGCGGAGTTTCACATTCCAGGCAAGATTTGGTAACATATGGGCGTCTTAGAGATATAATATACCGCGCAGCTTGCTAGAGAGATGTTCAGTTTTGATGTGCGATAGATAGTTTTTCAATTAATTCTTCTGACTAAATAAAACATCTCTAAAGAGTGAGATGTAGCTTGTTAAATCATCAATAAATGAAAGTCATTGTAGCGAGAAGTTAGCGAGAAGTTAAATAATTTATGAAGAATATAGACAACAAGGTGTATCAGGTGATACAAGGATAGTTGCCAGAGAAGAGTCTGGTCTTATAAGAAATACTCCATTCTCAGAAAAGAGCAATGGTGTATAGAGTTCATAGGTTTAAAGTCAGGCTGTAAAGAATTACTGGCCGAGATAGTAATATTCAGTACCACTATTCTATGGTGCCTCTCTCGGAATTATACCTATGGGCTGTTATGGTATCTTGGGGAATTAATTAAATTCAAAGTAAAATGACTTCAAAGCTGACATAAAGTAATCAAAACAGTGCACTACAATTTCTTAATTTTATTTATGTACATTCATCTGTTGTGTTTTGTTTGTGTAAACACAAAACCAAAAATTAAAAATACACTGATGATGTTGCATTTATGTACACCAACTAAAAGTCAATTACTAAAATAAAGTCTTTTCCTTGTCGCTAAGGCTCCTATGTTATGAAAATAGCCTTAGTTCAACTAATCACTCTGGAACCAATGTTTATGATGGTACTTGAATTTATCTTCAGTATTTTGGTGGTAGATATTGAAAACTGTCACAATGACTTCATTGTTACTGAGATTACTTGAATTTACCTTCAAAGTGTTTCTATGTTATGTAGCTTTTGAAAACTGTCACTCTGAATACGATGTTACTGAGATCACTAGAATTCAAAATATTTCTATGTTATGTAGCTTTTGAAAACTTTCACTCTGACTAAAGTCTATATTGTTACCAGACTTATTTAAGCATCACTGTTTTCATCACTACAAAGTTAAAACGGGTGTGATAAGCCAATGCTCTGCGAGTCAGTCTTGTCTAATGGGTCTTAACTTCTTCGCTTCTGCCTTTTAACTTGAAGCAGGAATATAAGATGGAGAAGCCCAACACTGAGGCTCCCCACTCTTCAAACTTATGTAGGTACGGGGTGCTTGTTCAAATCATACACCGCTAGGTACAACACCAATATTCGTCTCTTCTAACAAGATGAGTGACAGGATACCTCTGACCTGAAATGTAATAGGTCCTACATAACATATGGCTCTCTCATACCCAGATCGTAGATTAGTGAGGCAGTTCAGAATAAGTGATGGTAACTCAGGAAAGGTAGACTCAGTCAGTGACAAATAGGTTTATGCAAAAAAAAACACAACATTTAAAAACACCACTTTTCTAATATGTCCATGATTGACACCACTAAAACTGCATAGGCCTTATGGTGAGTGTTAAGTGTATACTCAAACAATACATTAAATTACAATCTTTCCTCTTTTACTTATTCCTGATAGTATTGTCCAGTCCAGCAATCAGAAAAGGCTTTAAAAGCTAATGAAAACTAACAGCCCTCATTTCGTCCGGCCTTTGCTTTAATGTCGAACATAATTTATACAGTACAAAATAGCTTTCATTCTACGAATCACACAATGAGATTTTACACACAAAATCACTTCCATTAACCACTAGTAATTAATATTATACATATTATGACTTAATTCTCTTACCCACAATCTCAGATTCAACAGGCTTTTAATAAACCCACGCAGTCTGCTTCACTGGCAAATGGCAAAGGAGCTCTGTGGCAGAATCTGACATCTGTCCTCTGACGAATTTGTTTATGGCGGTTCAAGAGAAATATTCCAGATTTGGTTCCCTTTTTATTACAGGTAGCGGGCAACTAGAAGACAAGCGATTCCATTGGCTGGCCGGGTCAGCTTAGTTTACCAAAATTTCTGTAGAGTTGACGCTTTTTCCCCGATCTGTAAATCTTACAAAATTTCGATAATTTATTATTCCGGTGTTTCCCAACCGATTCCTTTCATCCAGATCTTGTTTAAACCGGCCGATTGGGCGCTACCATTTTAACAAGCTATCCTTTTTCTGCCTCCCTTGTAGCGTTTGCAATCGCAGTCAAAACAGGGAAAAAACAGCCTCCGCTCTTAGTTATTACTGCATGTAAACACTCATAACTCCTGTGTCAATGCTTCTACAACTTAAATCCATGTACGAGGGGCATTCAGAAAGTAATGCACCACATCGTTTTTCTCAGCTAATAATAAAGATAGAAGCATGAAATTTTGCACACTTCAAATATGGCTTTCCTTTGCAATCGGTGGTCATTTGTGAGACTTCGAGGAACCCATCTTGCGCAAACCTTAGAAAATCCGAGAGTTTTTATAACTGCATTTGCACTACCAATGCTGACTGACAGCTGTAAGGCCAATTGTTGAGTAGTGATTCGCCTATCAGTAAGAATAATGCCCTCAGCGCATTTCAACATTTCTGCGCTGGTGGCTGTGGCAGGACGTCCACAGCGAGGCCGATCAAGCAGCTCCGTATCTCCACTTCCTGATTCTTTGCTTCTCTGAACCCCGCGACTGACTGTACTCCTGTCAACTGCAAAATTTCCATACACATCACATAGACGCTTGTGAATGTTCACAACAGTTTCCTTCTCTGCAATGAGAAATTCTATCACAATTCGCTGCTTATAACGCATGTTGCTAACACGCTCTATTTCAACGGTTTAGGGCAGCCGTATTATTTGGCCGGTTGCGGTGCGATTTGGTGCACACAATTGGCACATGCCGTATTTGAAGTGTGCAACATTTCATGCTTCTATCTTTATTATTAGCTGAGAAAAACGATGTAGTGCATTACTTTCTGAACGCCCCTCGTATCTAATGAAAGCTTTTGATTCCTGTTATCTTACTGTGCTCACTGTTTCGAGGGACAAACCCTATCCTTTGACCTGAAGTCACAAATACACATTCACGTTTTCACAAATTTCATCTAGCTATCCTGCAGCCTAAGGTTCCGGCTACGGGTTTTCAGCTTGTGCAGCGATTGGTCAAAACATTTGTTGACTTACCGATATATTTAGGCAAGGTAGGCTCTCGTTAACTGCCATTAGATATTGGTTCAGAACTACACTACAAAGTCAACCCGTATATATTAAGTGTGAAAACTTACGAAGACTTGTGTGTGTCTTCGGTCCATCAGAAGTCTGAGTCTACACGCTACGTGTCTGACGCCTAACCAGAAATAAGTTATCAAAACGGACATTTGGTTTGCAGAAATTGCCATAGGACATTCTTCGTTCCTCAGTAAAAAAAAGGAATATTTTATCGCTCACGATAAAAACAGTGGACTCAGCATTTTTCGTCAACAAATATCACATGCGCACAAGTTCATTACATAGTTATAACAAGTTCAAATCCATTTAAAGCTTATTACAGGAGTCAAGCTAAAAGCTCACAGTATTACTCCTATCAAGGTCAGCTTCATCGGAAGCGTATTATCGGATGTCAAGCTAAAGCGCTCAAAAGTGGAATCTCATATTTATACCAAGTGCAACACACTCTTAAGCGCATTCTATGAAGCAGACTCCAAAGTATATTTTATGAATCATGATTACATACTCAAGATAATGAGTCTACATATCAAGAACATTTCGTGAAGATATCCAGTCTGGCCAGTACCCTCCGGAGATTAGACAACAGTTTTCATCAGAACATCCTCGACTTAGAGATACCCCACTTGACATAACTTATAACAACTTGGGACATTCTATGCATTCATGTGAATCGTCCTATTCGGGAGAAGAATTTAGAGATTAGAGTGTAGATTACTCAGCATTTTAGTAACACGTATCATATCACATCATCATCATTTCGCTTTACACAAGCTCATTCTTAATTAACTACAATATTAATATCTCATCTGTGTGTTTTGTGTGAATCGTCTTAAACCATCATCACGTTCTAACCATTACTAACCCTATATGTGTAGATATTTAATGAATAAACCCAATAATCGTTTGATCATTATCTAGTTTGTTAATGTATCACTCGTGCTGTCAGTGTTAGATATTTACATATAGGTAAATTTCTACACTCAGATGAGATTGGGGGTTTTTTCTGTTACAGGATCTAAGGGCAGAAGCAAAGGTCGTGGGAAACTGAACTCTTTCCATAATTAACTAGAGAATACTGTCCAGTGGAAAGTATTCGCATTCCCTTCTTCTTGTCTCTATCTCGAATGATGCCACTTGAAATGTTACTACGGAAGGATGCATGACCGAAAGCTAAGAACGACAGATGCGAATACGACAGGCTAAATAAGAAAATAATAGGCAAATGTAGAACGGCAATGATGGTAAAGATACAAACATCGGCAAATATATTATAAGAAAATGAATAGAGAACACCAGAGAAGTGAAAACAGATCTGAATTTTGAGTTTTATAGACTACACTAACGTATTTAATCCTGTTTAATAGTCTTCCTGGCACCAACAGCAACACCATTCCCCCACAATTTGTGCACTCTTGTAAACCTCACCTCCTAGACAACTTAACCAGACATCCCTCCTTCCATTCTGCTGGTATCTCTTCCTTTTCCCAAACTCCCCCAAGCAATTTATACAACATCTCTACATCCGTTCAGACGGATTCCGCCGTAATACCATCAGGTCCAGACGCCCCTCTATCTCCCAGAAGCTTTATGGCCTTCCCCACCTTTTCCCCCGCCGGTCTCCCACCGTTGACCTGCAGCCCCTCCTCTGCTGGCAGGATGTCCGGGGTTTTTTTATGGAGCTGGTCTATCGAGAAGGTCCTCTTAATATTATGTCCACCTCTTCATTTGCCCCTATATATCGCTGAGCAGTTCTCCACCCCCGTCTTCTACGAGGAACCTGTTTGCCTGTATCTCCCTGTTAGTTTCTTTGTGCCGTTATACAGTTCTCTCATATTTCAATTGGCTGCAGCATCTTCTGCCTCTCTTGCCAACTCCTCAATATACTTCCTCTTGTCTCTTTTGATACTTCTTTTTACTTCTTGTTTGCTTCTGTGTACACTTCTTGAGCCTTGGCTTTGGAACTTCTGGTTTTGCTTGTGTTTAAATCTGCTTTCTTGTTTTTTTCTTCTGTTTTTTATCTTATTGATAGTTTCTGCTGTTATCCATGCTTTTTGTTGTCGTTCCCTTTTCCCCAGTATTTCTTCACATGTCTCATTCCATACCATTTTGATTTGCTGCCAATAGTCTTCTGTATTCTCTACATCTTCCAGCTGTTGGAGCACTTGGAATTTGTTGGATATTGTGACCGCAAATTTGTCTCTTGTTTCTTGATTTCTTAGTTGCCCTACATTAAATTGTTGTCTATAATTTTGCATTGTTGCATATCTCTTGAGTTTCATTTTTACTTTGGCTATTAGAAGGTGGTGATCTGATGCCACATCTGCTCCTCTATATACCTTTACATCCTGCAATGATGATCTAAACATCTTGTTTATGCATATATGATCAATCTGATTTTCCGTTCTATGGTCTGGTGATATCCGTGTTTACTTGTGTATTCTCTTATGTGGAAACATGCTTCCTTCTATAGCCAGTTGATTTGAAGCCCATAACTTTGAGAATAGTTCCCCATTTTCATTCATTATTCTTAGCCCATGTTTTCCCATGTTTGCTTCCATGTCACCCATCAAAATTGTGATGTCTCTTCTTTTTACTTTTTCCATAATTTCCTGTAGTCTAGTATAAAATGCTTCTTTCACAGACTCTTCTTTGTCATTAGTTGGTGCATAACATTGGATGACATTGGATTATCCTTGAGAGATTAAAAGAGTACATAGACAAGAAACTGAGAGATGAACAAGCAGGTTTTTGGCAGGGTTTCCTGTGCAGACCAAACAGCCACTTGAGAATAGTGGTTGAGAGAAGTCTGGAATTGAATTCGCTGCTATGCATCGGGTTTGTGGACTGTTGGGGGGGGGGGGGAAGGGGGGGGGGAGAAATCATTTGACGGTGTAGATGGAGGATCACTTTGGAGGTTGATGGGTGTGACGGATGAAAATATATGCTGTCCCTGAATTGTTAAATGATAATATTAGTAGCCTTGAATAGCATCGAGACCCCTGAATTTTATTGGAATTAAAACGAAACGTGGATACCCCCACGCGTGCTGATTAGTATGCATCATTTCCACGTCGATTTCCACGCGGGCTAATTAGTATGAACATAGTTATCATGCGGGAAGCCAGGACATCGCTTTCTTTAAAATGTTGTTTAGCCACGCCTACTGTCTCATTTATCGAGCCATTAAAAATCAAACTATCTATGGATCTCTTCTGTCACCTCTTCAAGGAGGCGTCGCCAGAAACGGCAAGCGGGCAGTTATCAAAGACTGCTGTAGTCTCTAAGAACGTAGCAGAGTTTTACACCTCTGGTTGACACATTGACTCTAACTGGTCTAAGAGGGTTAGCAATCTCTGCCGGACGAAGAGATACGGGGAAAGTCTAACGGTAGATAGTGTGTAATAGTGCTTTGATCGGTGGGCCCAGTCGAAATAGTTCCCGGGATCAAGAGAGGCGAGAAATCTCGCATGTGACTATTATTTTCCATTTAATTCATATATATTGGTCTCGTGGAAAAATGCAGTTATCATTCGCGCCAGAGAGTTGAAGAGGAGGCTAGCTCATATTATTGGAATCTAACAAGATTTCTTTTGGATTTCTTCTATACGTGGAGTCTGAATTCTTTCTGTGTGATGCGGTAATATATATTAGAGTTTTAACGTATAAAGTTCATTTATTTCACTGGATTTTTGTGTTAATTTAAACCTATTAAATAAACCTACAGCAAAGTTCTCCAGATGTAAATCGAAGAAAGTAACTATCTGTTATTTCCCGAGTAATAGATGTGTAACATAATTTTAAAACACTAGGCGATCGTAATTCTTTAATAACCATATATTTCTATTTCATCTTGTGTAAATTTTAAGTAATTAACTGTTCATAGCTAGTGGTAAACGCGATACATTAGCTAGTCACTCGTGTAGTTCTTTTTAATATAAATAATTAAATACTGGAGTGATTTTACAGATCTTACATAAATAAAAAACGCGAGTGTTAGAATATAATTATAGTAGGATTACCTGTTATCTATATTCTCTTTTATACAAGTGGTCATACCTTTTGCGATCCAACGTTTTTTATAGAGTGTCATGTTCAGATGGCTTATGGCATCCCAAATTATATGTTCCTAAACATACAAAAAACATTGACAGTAGAAATCTGATGTTGGAGACCCTTATAGGTCCACTTTCTCAATGTTAAATTGTGTCAACTGTTAAAAAAAACCTGGAACGGGACAATGCCAGAAGATTTTTCTGTATTTGTCATATAAAGTTCCCTGGCCTGATGAGGCAGAACTTACAGCACAAATTTCTTTAATCAAACCGATATGACAGTAAACTGTGTTCCTAACACCAAATATACAGAGAACATCTACATCTATTTCATTCAGAGAACAGCCTGGGTGTAGTAACATTCTAATGTGTGATACTATCTTCACATTCACTACGACAGAAACCTAGAAAAAAATGTATCCCCATTCAATACCTGCAGTCCGAAGAAGACATACCCGCCAGGAAAAAAATACAATCAACGCACCAATTCAGCGAAATCTCCGAGAGAAAATAGCAGTTGCCTAGACGGAGTTTTTCTGGGGCTGGACTGGAAAATACGAGTACAGGACATATAATAGTCTTAAATACATTGTGTTTTGATTAATTCCATGGATGTATGCAGCGTCGGCAGAGTGGTAAGCAAGTATCTAGTGAGCTCACTGCATGTATGTAGAGAGTGAAATGGAACGAAAGAATTTATTTTCTTAAGTTACTACTAATATAACATCTTCTCTTTTTTATCTATCTCTCACTAAGTCTGAAGGCCCACGGGATAGTTAAATTAAGGGCATACCTTTTACCCGTCCTGACTACTCCCCCACTCCCATTGTTAATCATTTGTTTTGATCTTTTGGGTACACAACCTCGGGTTGGATCATTCCTAGTTTTCCATATTCCAGAGGGAGGGTCTATGAGAGTTTAATTTTTCTTTTCTCTTATGTAACGATAATTCACTGAGGTAATGATAACGATGTATTTGATGTTGTAATCTATTTTCTAATGATATAATAAACTTAATAAACCTTAAGTTATTGGTGTTGGTCAAAAAAACAAAAAAACTCCCCTGTTATATATATATATATATATATATATATATATATATATATATATATATATATATATATATATATATATATATATATATATATATATATATATGACCCATAGTTTACCTGTTCGTTTCTTCGTATGTACGTATTTATGTCACACAATTGTTTATGTGTGTGTACGAGAGGATAGTGTAGTTGAATCAGTATCTAGTGAGAAAATACGTCTCCATTAAAGTGTGTCGTACTAGATAGGTTGGGTTTAGCAATTACTCAATAAAAGACAGTATTTTTTCTTACACCTGTACTCCTCGTAAACAGGACTATTTCTCACACCTGTCTCTCACCTAGATCTCACCATCTTACCTCTGCTCGAATGGGACCATAAAAATATAATGCCTGTCTATAAAATTTACGACAATAGGGCATTGTGGAGTTCCCCTGGAGATAATTGATTTAGTAGAGAGGGCGTGTGAATGCATGACCTGCAGAGTTCTTCGTGAGGGATGGCTTGCGGAACCGTTTGGGATGAGAACAGGAGTGCGACGGCAATGCCTCTTGTCTCCATTTCTTTTCTTACTGGCGGTGGACTGGGTTGTGGGAACATCGACAACACGCGGCAGAGGTGGAGTCCGATGGACTCTGATTGGGAAGTTGGATGATCTGGATTTTGCTGATGACTTGGCTCTTCTGTCCCATGGCAGTAGTCAGTTGCAGTACGGAATGGGGGGTCACGGCAGCTGGGTCTGGGGGTGCACAGGGGAGGACAGAAATGGTGGGAATAAATACAGGTAATGATGGCCAGGTTGAACTTGAGGGAGCACCAATAAGGGATGTGGAGTCGAATGCATGTCTTGGCGGTGGTATAGACAGGGTTGGAGGGACGGTCGGTGATGTCAAAGTGGAAATGCAAGGAGCGAGAGGAGCTTTCGTTGCATTGGGAAATTTATGGAGATCAAGAGAAATCGGATCCAACAAGAGGATAGGAGTCTTCAGCTCAAATGTGGGGGTCAGTCCTATTGTATGGCTCTGGGACATGGAGAACAACAAAGACAACTACCAAAAAGCTAGACTTTCATAAATGGGTGCTTGCGTGGAATAGAGGGATTAAAATGTTAAGACAAGGTTACCATCGTGGAACTGATGACAAGAACTAGACAAGTGCCAGTGGAACAAGAGATGAGAAGAAGACGATGGCGATGGATAGGACACACACCGAGGAAACCTGCTGATAGCATTACAAGGCACTCCTTGTTCTGGAACCCCCAGTACAAGAGAGGCAGAGGTAGACCAAGAAGCACATGGAGAAGAGAGCTGGAAACAGAGGTGAAAATGATAAGGAGAACATGGAAAGAACTTGAGATGATGGCACGTGACAGGAGGACTTGGCATGTGTTTGTTGAAGGCCAATGCTCCTTTGGGAGGGGAGGGTTATGAATGAATGAATGTATTTGACAAAGTGAATCACGAGTAAATTATCATAATTTTATAAAACATAAACATGTATGGAAAGGATCTGAGAATAATAAAGTACAAGTGATGGCAACAAACAGCTGCTGTAAGAATCGGCAGTCAAATAGGAACATTTCAACCGGTAAAAAATAGTGTTAGACAATGATATGTGCTGTCACCAGATCTTTTCAATTTTGTACAGTAAAGAAAAAAAAATGAAATCCCCAGAGGACATGCCAGAAATATCAGTGGGTGGACATAATATAAATAACTTGAGATACGCTGATGAGACAGTCTTAAGGGCAAATAGTGATAATGAGTTGTTGGAAATGATTGACACAGAAGTGACAGAAAGCTAAAATAAATTCCTTAGCCTTACTAGCAAAACGGACAGAAGCTTTAGTCATTTGTTCTTGAAAGATGCCGATGTGAAAGGAAATATATTCCTCAGGTTAGATAAAAGCAATCCACTCTCTTGTGGGGCATGTTATGAGAAGGAAGCTGGAGTATATCGTGAAATTAGGATGGTATAGAAGGAAAAAACAGAAAGTTGGCGACAATGAGAGAAGATTCTTTACAGTTTGAAATCATGGCATGGAAAGAAGTCAACAACAGATTTGATCAATAGTAGTGTAGATAGGAAATTCTGATATATAAAGGTGGTATGCCACACAGTTTAAGTATATACCGGATTAATTTTTAAACAAGAATTTCAGCTTTAGTTATATATATTTGGAGATGTCTTGGATATATATATATATATATATATATATATATATATATATATATATATATATATATATATATATATATATAATATATATATATATATATATATATATATATATTATATATATATGTCAGACAACTAGTAGTCGTGGGTTTGTAACCATCATCATAGGGATATAACACAATTCCAACAGCAAGGCTCATTTGCTAGAAGTTCGACCACAACTAAACTAGCTGAAACAAACTCACCATAACACCTGTAACAGGTTAAGTTCCATTTTAATGAAAACTCGTACACACACAAAGCCGCACACGGCTAACAATACGCATGACAATGCAATGAAGAATGCCTAATAGCTTGACAAAAACACTGTAGCACAATATAATATCAAAAATGGCCATTGACAGAAAGCCAATCGGTGGCTACACAATGACTATCGCTCACAGGCGACAACCACTACTGAAACAACGCAGTACATACTTGCGTTAATCGTATTCTAAGTAACATCCAGGAGAAAAATCACTAGAACTTCCAACTACACTTTAGCGACATATCAAAACTCCTGAACACATGACAATCGGCAAGAATGAATGAACAAATCTGGCATTCATATACTTCCCAGCAAAACTGCTGACAAAGGCAACAAAACGTTCTCACAGAACGGCGGACATCGCAAGAATGAATATGCGCCAAAAGTCTCCTACCGACTTCCGTTTTTCCAAAACTCGTCAAACGGGTTTTTACAAATGACCACCAGTGTTGTCACTCTTCAGCGTGACCAAAATACACTTTCAGCGAATGTACACCCTGTGACAAGATATATATATATATATGTTGCTGTCATTTGTGACGGAGTCATCTGTCAAGTTATTTGCTTATGTTTTATCATAAGAATAATTGTGTCTTCACCTGCGATGTCAGGTTGATTAGGGGTTGTCTTCCCTTGTTTATTCATTCATTGTGTTTGACCTTTAGGGTCAAAGGTAGACAGTTCGGGGGTATGCCCATGGGCAGGTTTTTTTAAGCGGGAGTTGAGTTAGACTTCCGGCAAGCCGAGAAGTGTCCTGGTTTCTGAAGGGACGAGAGTCCATTGTGTTTTTCGGGAAGAATCTTCGAAGTGACTGCACTGGCAGTTTTCCCCAGTGAATCTCTGTGCGTTGGAATGACAGCAGAGTTCCTTGTTAAGTTCTGTGGACGCGGTTACAGGTAATACCGACTTTTTCCATTACTATGCTTTCGGTAGCAGAACATGTTAGAAGATTGCCTAGTCTGTGAACTGCAGCTCACCGGTCCTCCATTTCAGAACTTATATTTTGTGCTCGAGGTAGCCATCCAAGACTATTAGTCTTCATACCATCCAGAAATCCAGTGACGAAGATATATTGTGGGAACCGCAGATTGGCGGAATTTATGTCTACAATAAGCATTACTGCAGGATTGATGGTAACCTGCTTATCAGAAGTACACAGCCGACGTCAGAACGAGGCCTGTGTTTTCGGCTATTATACTACAGCCTGATAATGTGCAATTGGCGGGGAATGCCAAGTTGCACCTATGGGTCAAAGTGATTAAGGTATCTGACGCGTTTAGTCAGTAATCCCAGGGCGACGCCACGAACTGTCATTATTGAAGAACATTGTATTGACTATGCACGAATATTCAAATGTTTACCAGCTTGCTGAATGCCTAATGTATACCTATCGATTTCCGGTCAGCATGACCTTGTTTACAATGACTGTTCCTGTTGATACCATGTGTGTTCTCGTCAATAAAGGTTTTGAAACGTGCCTGCAGTGTCCAAGCATCCTTGACTACTGCATGTGAGTGTATGGGTTGCAGGGTGTACATAATAAGAGCCTAAACACATTCGCGCCTTCATTCGCACCCACACTCAGTTCATCATACGCTCGCACCACACACCTAACAACATGTATACTGTCTTGGGCCAGTGATCACCTCAACAAGAGAAAAAGTACAGTTACAATATATATATATATATATATATATATATATATATATATATATATATATATATATATATAACATATATATATAATATATATATATATATATTATATATTATATTTATATATATATGTCACTCAAAAAAGAGCGCATGCGCGCAGCGGGTATTTCAGGTGAAACTTTCGCAGGTGAGTTGCAACCGGTAATTGTTATATGTCTCTCAACACACTGGTCAAGTAGGTGAAGAAAAAGAAACAGGTACATTCTTTTTGAATCTTTGTAAGGTATGCTTAAAAACTTGCAGAGATTATCTTACTTTTGTGATAGAAAGCATCCTCGTACCACATCATATATATATATATATAATCTCAAGCCACTATTTAACTATGGTAGGGGAAGGTGCTAGCTGGCTAACCCATCACCACTAGGGCACTACCACTGTAAAAATATTTTTCCTTTTCCGGGCTCGCTTGTCCGTTCGCGGGCAGCAAAAGTGTTCGAACTTCTATGCCTTCAGGGAAGTATCTAGGTTTAACTTTTATATTTATTTAGGTTCTTATGTGTCCTATCTAGCCTTCACTTTCTTTCATTATTTCTGCAAAACGTTTAACTCATGAGTGGTAATTTCCAAGTCACGTGATTCAGTATTAATAGCAGACTTTAAAACCCAAGACAATATTTTGTTTTAAATACGACATTAAACATCTGTCTTGTTTTAATGGCTTCTGAAATTTATTTTCCACAGCAGCAGGATTTTGAAGGAACGCTGCCCTTGAACTTCCTGTTAATGGGAAAAACGGGATATGGCAAAAGTGCAACTGGAAATTCTTTACTTAATAGGAACATTTTTAAAGCAAGTCCCAAAACGACGTCTGTCACGCGAGAGGTCAGTTGTGGTAAGGCAAGATTTAAATGTTATACACTTATGGTCGTTGATGGACCTGGTTTGCAAGATACTGATGCCAACAAGGTCAGTGACAAGGAAGCTGCAGCAAGAAACATGGACAAAGCGCTGGCTATGTGTTCTACTGGTGTGAATGCATTTCTGTTAGTCATCAAGTTTGGCGAACGATTCACGGAGGAAGACGTTTATGTACTTGAAACTCTTAAAGGGATATTTGGGGAGAGCTACTTTGACCACGTCATCGTCGTCATGACGCATGGAGATTTATTTGAACGAGAAATGAAAGAAGACAACTCTAGGATCAGTTTTGATAAGTGGTGTCGTCAACAGACAGGAGCATTTAGTCAGTTGTTTAAATCTTGTAGTGGACGAGTTGTGTTGGTTAACAACAAGGAGCAGAATGAAGAAAAGAAACATGCACAGATTCAACAAATTGTTGACCTGGCATATAACCTACAAAACCGTCATGGCCGCTACACCTCCAGATGTTTCGAAATCGCTAAAGCTGAACTTGAGAAGCTAATGATAAAACTGGGAGTATGTTTACCGAGAAAACATATAGAAGAGGCAATTAATCTTCTTGTTGAAGATATAGAAAAGCTTCCCCAGCAGCCATCAAACAATGACAGGAAAAATGTTTGGAAACATGTCAAGGCACTCAAGCATAAAATAATTGCGCAAGAAAAAAGTCAAGGCGTACACAGTGACCTGCTGGAACTGTTAGGGCACATTAAGAGTAACCTTCATGATACTACTGAACTTAAACGCCTGGCCAACAAACTGGAACAAGCCAGTATGGGGGAAAAGTTATGGATCTCGATTACACCAATTTGTGTTTTCTACAACGGTATTCTCCGTCTTATTGTGTATACAGCTAGCGTAAGCAAACGACAGTTGACAGCATGAAAGAGATAATGAAACGAAAATCTAGCAGTTTCTTTTTAATAAAAACCTTAAAGGGAAATGATAATTCTAAAGTTCACGATTTAGCATTTCGGCAGTAAGTGACCTTACTGAATGACCGTGAGGAAGATATGTAATTTATCAAAGTTAACGTGTAGAAGACAGGTTTAGGTGATAAATAAGATAGATAATACAATCTCATTGACTGCATAGGAGATAGGCAAACTTAATGACATGACCATGTAGAAGTTAGAGACACTTAATTTATGGACCATGGAGAAGATATATAAGGGTAACGTAACCATTGTTAAACGATACATATAAGAGATGGACGATAGAGAGTTCGAGGGTAGTGGCCGAGCAGAAGATAGACAGTTCTAGGGTAGTGACCGAACAGAAGATAGACAGTTCTAGGGTAGTGGCCGAGCAGAAGATAGAAAGTTCTAGGGTAGGGGCCCAACAGAAGATAGACAGTTCTAGGGTAGTGACCGAGCAGAAGATAGACAGTTCTAGGGTAGTGGTCGAACAGAAGATAGAGAGTTCTAGGGTAGTGACCGAGCAGAAGATAGAGAGTTCTAGGGTAGTGGCCAAGCAGAAGATAGACAGTTCTAGGGTAGTGACCGAACAGAAGATAGACAGTTCTAGGGTAGTGGTCGAACAGAAGATAGACAGTTCTAGGGTAGTGACCGAGCAGAAGATAGAGAGTTCTAGGGTAGTGGCCAAGCAGAAGATAGAGAGTTCTAGGGTAGTGGCCGAACAGAAGATAGAGAGTTCTAGGGTTGTGGCCAAGCAGAAGATAGACAGTTTTAGGGTAGTGGCCGAACAGAAGATAAAGAGTTCTAGGGTAGTGGCCAAGCAGAATTTAGACAGTTCTAGGGTCGTGGCCGAACAGAAGATAGACAGTTCCAGGGTAGTGGCCGAGCAGAAGATAGACAGTTCTAGGGTAGTGGTCGAACAGAAGATAGACAGTTCTAGGGTCGTGGCCGAACAGAAGATAGAGAGTTCTAGGGTAGTGGCCAAGCAGAAGATAGACAGTTCTAGGGTCGTGGCCGAACAGAAGATAGAGAGTTCTAGGGTAGTGGCCAAGCAGAAGATAGACAGAACAAATTATGAGACCATAGATAAATAGATGGAACTGTGTTTCCTTGTAGAACGAGAGTCTGCTACTTGTCGATGGCGATCTACGTGTACATCACAAGGAATGATGTTATATATTTTCTAAATGACGGTGGGGGGAAAGGGGGGGGGGAAATTATTTTTGAAGCTCGAAAATTTTCGGACTAGCCCTTTGGGACATTTGTAAATTTGTAAAATTAAGTTAAACACAAATGCTAATGTTATGGAGTCAGTGTTATAAATTCTCAAAAGTAAATGTGTTTACAATACAAACGAAAATATTTCATACAATGGAATTCAGTCATCAGAATTGTAAAGAAATGTAACTGCAAATACAAGGGCAAAGAAACATGCCCAAGCACACATACATTAACACATATAAGTACAAATTTACATACATACGCTACTAATACTTGTTTTTTTTCATATAAATAAATCTAATGTCGCAATATGTATGAAGGTTAACGGTGATTGTTTTATCTGAAAATTACGTGGAATGATTTAAGACTTCAGTTTTCAGCGTGAATATATATAGAAAAAGTTTTGAGTTAAAAAAGCCTTTGTTTATAGATGGCTTTATTTCTGCAAATCCATACTAGATGTTTATATTCTGCCAAAAGTGTAAGCAACTGATTTCAATGTATGAAGTCATTTTGGGAATGATGTTGAGCATAACTGCTTTATACATATCTGCTTCCTGATTTAAATATCATTATTTTATTCTTGTTGATATGTTTATTTGATGTAATGTGTGAACACCTGTTAGTAATCTGATATATCATATCTATATCCTCTCTTTATTCTTTGATATAAAGGACGTTCTTGTGCTAACGCTAAATATTTATATATCTCTTTGGTTGTTCGGTGTATAATAGTTTTATTTGACTGTACGAATATAACGCATTGTTTGTATATAACGCACTGTATGTATATAACACATTGTTTGTAAACATTTGGTAATATTCCAAAATGACACTGTACTGTGTTGTTAAACTGAAATAATTTTGCTATTCATATACTCCCACATAGTAATGTGCTCAAGGATATCGTTGTGGATCATTCATTATGTTACTTCTAAATTTGATTCTCGTAGATTTGATGAACAGTACATTAGTAACTAGGTAGCTGCGCTGGTGTAATGGTTAACACACTGCGCTGGCGATCGGGTGATCCAAGTCTGAGCCCTGGCTAGGACATTTGAAGAGTGTCTTAGACCGGGTCTTGGACTTGAATAATTCGAGCCCTGGCAAAGACATTTGAAGGAGTGCCTTCGACCAGGGACTGGAATAACCTGAACGGCTGCTGAGCCGACCCAGCTCTAATGGGTACCTCCGAAATCGTAGAGTATCTGCCTGATGGCGAGAGGACACCTGTCAGTGTACAAGGAAAAAGGGATACTCACTTAAAATCAGTCTCAGGTTAGACATATTAAACTGACATTTCGCCTCGAGTATTAGCGGGAGTACGAAAAAAAAACTAGTAATATATACTAGTAACAATACACTAGTAACAATACACTAGTAACAATACAATAGTAGCAATACACTAGTAACAATACACTAGTAACAATACACTAGTAACAATACACTAGTAACAGTACACTAGTAACAATACACTACTAGCAATACACTAGTAGCAATACACTATTAACAATACATTATAAACAATACACTATTAACAAGAAAATTTTCAGGGTTACCTACGTGAACCCGCAAGAATGAAGAATCTTCCGAATCGCATATTTTGAAAATCTTGCTTATTTTACCTTTCATGCTGTAATGTGTATTAAACTATTTGGTTTAAAACTGCAAAACATTACAATGGTGAACATAGTTTACCGCCCCTAGGGTTGTATTTTTAAAATTTAGCTCTGTTAATGTATTGATAAGGAAACCTTTTTCTTATTAATCTGTAACCATTTGAAGTGATGGTGTGGGCAAAGCATGTTTTAGTTTCAGATTGTCTTTCTTTATTAGTAATAAAAGTATGACTCACGTAGTACATACATATAACTGTAAGATACATTAATAACAACGGATGGAATGCATCTCAGAAATGAAGAACAGAGTAGCTCAGGTAAAAACAGCATTGTATTAAACGAAGTATATTTTATGCAACAATTCTTTGTCAATGGACGTAAGAAAGAGAGTTCTTCAGTGTTGCATAGAACCAATCCTAACCTATGGGAATGAGTCCTGGACAATTAGTAAACAAGTAGGGAAAGCACTAGAGGTGACAGAGATGTGGTTTTAATAATGTTAAAAATACCATGGGCAGCAAAAATGATTAATGGGGATGTCACGAAAGTGGCCAATGTGCAAAGAAAACTTATTTCACAAGTTAGAAAGAAGCAATTCATGTCTTTGGGCATGTTATGAGAAGAGGAAAGCTGGAATATATCGTAACACAAGGTAAGATTGAAGGAACAAGAGATAGGGGAAGA
The DNA here is from genome assembly GCA_024509875.1 of Oreohelix idahoensis. Lineage (NCBI taxonomy): Eukaryota > Metazoa > Mollusca > Gastropoda > Stylommatophora > Oreohelicidae > Oreohelix > Oreohelix idahoensis. Next base: position 129,271 of record JAMPIV010011215.1, read on the forward strand.
CAAAGATAGTAAATGCTGGACAGTTTGACATCGTGTCATGGAAAGAAGGCAACAACAACATTGATAAGTTTTACTTGAGACAGGAAATTGTGGAGAGACGTGATCTCATACTCTATTAGGCATGGTACTTGAAGAAGAAAAAGATACTTGCGAGATAAATGGTGAGGGATTGGTTTCTTGCAAGCCACAGCTAGAAAACGAATAGAATGTTGAAAATGTAGAGGTCACCTCTGTGTGATGTGATTATCAGAACACATTCTGTCAATCAAGCAGAGGTATATAATGCCTGCCTCATCAACACGCTTCTGTATGGCAGCGAGACATGAACAACTTATGCTGAGCAAGAAAGAAGGCTCAGTACTGTGGCGAATGTCTTTTGCACGCCACATGTGAGTTTCATAATTGATGTAAATCTAGTGCTCACAAGTGTTGACACATTTTGTGGTCTCTATGCGTAAGTCGCAGATGACGTGCCTTTGTTTGGCCTAGCGACTTTGTTTATTCCGCTATGTATATTGGAAGTGTACGCTGCACATCTTGCAGTTATGGAAGGCGTTCCAATTGGTGAATATATGATATAAGAATTGTCCTTAATGTGATAGGGTGGGCGAGATGATGATGATGATGTAATGATATGTGATCACTCTCTTTTCACACTCGCAACCGACCCGATTCAACAATAAAACTCCGATTCTGAGGCAGGGGCTGTATTTATTTTTACAACCCATTCTAAGATAAACAAATAAACTAGCGAACAAAACACCCAGCCAGTGCTCAGTTGCTAATCGTGTTCAAGGCATCTATCTTGTATGTAGATCGACTCGTGTCTAACTTCGTTTCTCTCTCGTCTGGGCGGCTTTTGCAAAATAGGCCCGTTTGCCGCTCGCTTTCTCTTTATATAGGCACTAGGCTAATCACTCAATTTACTGCGCGCTGTGCGGATTAATTTGGCCGCATAAATAATACTCGCGATATTTGCTTTATCAGGCACGAAAACACAGATATGGCTCACAATTATCAAATATAACCCACGACTACCAAATATAACACATCACAACTAATTCTTAGGCTTTATTATGGCCTAAGTGGAACCACATGGGGAGCCAGCGGGAAAATACTTAGTAAAGTTTACCAGCAGGGCATACGACCACACCTGGAATATGGGTCAGCTGCGTGGTGTCCAGCATCAAACACCACATTACAAGAGCTAGATAAGGTGCAAAACCAGGCGCTTAGGGTCATCACGGGGGCAATGAAATCAACGCCTATAGTGGAGATGGAGAAAATGGGGAGGATACAAGCACTGAGAGAACGCAGAGACACGAAAGTGCTAACACAGGCAGAAAAGTTCCTCTGTATGCCGAGCCATCCAATGAAGGACAGATTCCAAAACCTAGCAATGGGGCGACTGAAAAGAAGCAGCTTTATCCACCAGGCCAAACGATTTCGTAGACAAACCTCAGACCTGCCTGAAGTTAACAGCCCCCTAAAGTCTGTGCCAGAACAAACCCCTTGGAGAGAGGAGCATGGACTACCAGTACACATCCACACAAAAGTGAAAGGAATATTCGACAGGGATGAACAGAACAGCGTGCAACGTAGGACAGTCACTCTCAGTTTCCTGGATGATGAATACCCACAGGACCTCTGGGTCCGAGTATACACAGATGGGTCAGCACAGAATGCAGTAAAGAATGGAGGAGCAGGAGTGTACATAGAATACCCAAACAACACTAGGGATACGGTAAGAGTACCAACGGGGAAATTCTGTAACAACTATGATGCAGAAGTCCAGGCAATCAAGGTGGCAACTGAGAAACTACTGAACACCAATCTCGGTCCACAGCCTGTAGTATTCCTGACAGATGCAAGATCAGCACTCCAAGCACTTCAGTCCAGAAAATTGCCAGTTATACAGGCCCTACTTTCTGAACTGTGGAAACCAGCGCAGGGTCGCCATGCAGTGGATACCGTCTCATTGTGGAATACCAGGAAACGAGAGAGCAGACGGACTGGCTAAAGAAGGTGCTGCAGACGAACAACCGGATGTACCAGTTACATACCATCAGAAGAAAAAGATGATCAAATCTATCAGAAAGCCACCAACATCAACGCAGGATGACTACCAAGCTATGAACAGATCAGAACAAATAGTCATTCTGCGCCTCAGAACAGGACACAACCGCCTCCGCAGCCACATGTATACAAAATTCAAGATTGGCAATTCAGCCATGTGTACATGTGGACAGGCACCCCAGACAGCGGAGCACGTACTGCAAGATTGCCCCGAATATGATATATTGAGGCAAACCCACTGGCCCAGAGAAACAACACTGGAAGCAAAACTATATGGACCTCTGTATGAACTACAAAAGACAGTGAAGTTTATACAAGAAACAACATTGCAGATATAGACAATATATTTCAAGCGAACGAAAGAAGAAGAAGAAATTATGGCCTAAACTAATATCTTCTTGAAGACTTTTCACATTTCAGCAATGCTTGCTCGCGCCGTCACGTGGGCTGACAGTCACGTGGGTTGAGCGCACATCGAAAATATATGGGCGAATATGAAGGGGGAAGCAGGGGTGACTTTACGGCCCCATCACATATCTCCCTCCTGATTTTGTTGTCGTCCCGACAACATCACTACCTCTGGCGCTTCAGTCGAAATCTCTCAGATCGTTGGTGCTGCACATGACTCTTTCTGAGCGGCGATGCTTTGGGCTGAGCTTCTGTAATCGGTACAGCCCGGCTGGGGACTCTCTTGGTCGTCATGTCCCTAGTTGTACGTTGTAGGGATGGCTGTTGCTGTGGTCTAGAAGACTCGCTCACCTGTGCCGCGTCGCTGCTGGCTTGTGACTTCTGCCTGTCAGTGCATGCAGCTGTCGCCTTTGTAGGGGGATCGCTCTTGACTTGTTTTATACTCATTTTGTGTGGACGGTGGCTTACGTTCCCCACAATCTGCTTTTGGTGGGTCTCCTCTGCTGAACCTTGATTTGCACTCCCTCCTGTCTGCCTAGGACGGGTTTCCTCCCCTAGACGACGGCCAATTTTCTCGGCACCCTTAGTGTGACAGTTGACGTGGCCATCTCTTGGCTTGCGCCCTAAAGGCAACCTAGTTGTGGCAGTACGTCTCGGGAAAGAGCTCCTTGAGGGACAGGCGGATATCAAGTGTTCTGTAGACTTGCATCTAAAACATTGTTGTGGAAGAGGGCCTTGAGGGCATTTGGCTGCCATGTGGCCTGAGAACTCACCACAATTATAGCACCTCAACCTGGTAGGCTTTCTCTGTGCCATGGGTCGCCTCCTACTTCCTTTACATTCTTGACCGCCAATGCCGCACACAAAGACTGCTTCCATGCCCTGGGCAGATGGTTTGCTGTCAAATTCCACTCTCTCATTTCTCGCCAGACTCCTGAATCCCTTCCTGAAGATTTTGGTCTGATGTACGAATACATCAATACCTCCATCATCTGGCGTGATAAACCCCCGTCCCCTGTGGACACTGTACCAATTGCAAACCCCTTTTCGCCTTGTCGGTGCAACTGCGTTTGTTGGTACAGTCAGCTCACAGCTTCCGTTGACAACAGCCTGACTCTCACATACAAGAAAGAACACGCACCTCGTCGTCGTGCTTTGGCTGTTTTCACGGTTGGCCTGGTTCTTTCTCACTTTGCACCTCCTCTTGTGCTGGCGAACTGGCCTGTGATAGCTGTGCTAGCTGGGCCTTTAGGAGAGATAATTCTGCTTTGAGTGCCTCCTCTTCACTGTGCGCTTCTGCACTTGCTATCTGCACCAGTGTCTCTGGCTGTTTGCCTCCCAAGAAAACAGCCCATTCCCTAGACCCCTGACTCAAGGCCTGGAAATTCCTGGTCATCTCACTGACTGGTGTTTGCTCGCTGTAGGCTTCTTCTACTATCTTGAGTAACTGCTCAGAGCTGGCCTTGGCTCCACCACGTATCCGTAATTCCCTAGAGACCACTGGTGTAACGTTGTTCCAGATCACGTCTACCTTGACTTCTGCGCAAAAGGGCGCCACCTTCCACGCGGCCTCTACATCTTCAACAAACTCTTGCCAAGTGGGATTTGCTATTCCATCAAATCGCATTACCTCTGGCACCTCCACGTACACTACCTTCATATGCGCATTAGCCATCTTGCTGTAGAATGCACTGCTGGGTGTTTACAATACAGTATTTGCTCGTTTGCTGTTTGCTCGGTGTCACTGTCTGCCTTATCCTGCTGACGACGCCAATTGTGATAGGGTGGGCGAGAAGATGATGATGATGTAATGATATGTGATCACTCTCTTTTCAAACTCACAACTGACCCGATTCAACAATAAAACTCCGATTCTGAGGCAGGGGCTGTATTTATTTTTACAACCCATTCTAAGATAAACAAATAAATAAGCGAACAAAACACCCAGCCAGTGCTCAGTTGCTAATCGTGTTCAAGGCATCTATCTTGTATGTAGATCGACTCGTGTCTAACTTCGTTTCTCTCTCGTCTGAGCGGCTTTTGCAAAATAGGCCCGTTTGCCGCTCGCTTTCTCTTTATATAGGCACTAGGCTAATCACTCAATTTACTGCGCGCTGTGCGGATTAATTTGGCCGCATAAATAACACTCGCGATATTTGCTTTATCAGGCACGAAAACACATATATGGCTCACAATTATCAAATATAACACACGACTACCAAATATAACACATCACAACTAATTCTTAGGCTTTATTATGGCCTAAACTAATATCTTCTTGAAGACTTTTCACATTTCAGCAATGCTTGCTCGCGCCGTCACGTGGGCTGACAGACACGTGGGTTGCGCGCACATCGAAAATATATGGGCGAATATGAAGGGGGAAGCTGGGGTGTCTTTACGGCCCCATCACATTAAGGAAGATAAAGTGAGAGATAGGGGATTAATATTGTCAATCGATATAGGAATCGTGCAATGCGTAAAGATGCTAATGTTCATGTGGATTCATATTAAACTTGTGAATGATGATCGATGAATGTGGATATTTTGATGTCGTGTGTACAGTTGGCCAGTAATGCGTTTGAGAATGTTTTGAGGTAGCTTCAGCGAGACTTGGGCCATCTGTTATTAATCATATCCCACACTTCAGAGTTTCGTTACAAATATCTTACATTTACGGCGTCGACGTCACATCCTTGGTATCATGTGGAAGGAAAAAGTGACAAATGTCGAGATGCGTTCACGTGCTGGCCTTCCAAACATGTATTCATTGCTTAGACATCGCAGATTACGCTGTCTTGGCTGTGCCCGTCGCATGGAAGATGGTCTCATCCCTAAAGATATTCTCCGCGGTCAACTGGCAGATGGCAAACGAACATCCGGGCAACCACAGCTGACCTTCAAAGATGTGTACAAGAGAGACATGAAGGCATTGCACTTAAATCTAGCAACCTGGGGGAATGAGGCTGCCGATCGCACCAAGCGGCGATACTCCTTACGGTGCCATCTCAGATCGGGCGAAAAGATGCTCTTTGAACAAGTAAACAAGAAAAGATGCTCTGAGAACAAGTAGAAGAGAAAAAGATGCTCTTAGAACAAGCAGAAGAAAAAAGATGCTCTTAGAACAAGCAGAAGAGAAAAGATGCTCTTAGAACAAGCAGAAGAGAAAAGATGCTCTTAGAACAAGCAGAAGAGAAAAGATGCTCTTAGAACAAGCAGAAGAGAAAAGATGCTTTAGAACAAGCAGAAAAGAAAAGAACACGATAAAAAGAAAACAAAAAAAGAAGCAGATGAGGGTTATGAAGTCGAGGGTGCAACATTCCGATAGACAGTCATGACTGAAAGAGGCTGTTATTATTATTATTATTATTACTATTCTTTCCATCACCTCCTGCAAATAATACAAGTAAATGTTTTTAACAGGAGATTTTAGTAACAGTGAATGACAGCACTCAAATATCACTAAATCCTAAAGAAATATAAAGAACAATTTTGGAAAGCAATTACAGAAGTAATGTTCAATCAGGGGAAAAAACATCATCAGCAAGAATAAAGAGGACAATTAAAAATTGATGAAATGTCTTACTTGCCTGACAACATGAGAACGGTCTGTGAAGTTTGTAAGGAAGGAAAGGCGTGTAAAACATATCGGTTATGGCTGTAATCTTATTTAAGGACATGCCAACTGGAGCAGGCGATTATGTCTGCACAAACGTCTGCCTCGATTACTGATTATCAATTCTGTAGTTGACTGCCTTTTATAATAATGTTAAACCATCCAGTATCTTCTATTTTGTTGTCCTGAATCTCATTCCCCTTCAGTCTTCCGAGTTCTTGTAATGTATTCCAGCTTTCCTCTTCTGATATCGTGTCCAAAGAAACTAAATTATTACCTTCTAATGTGAGTAATAAGCTACTTTTGGTTACTAGCTTTTTTCAAGACATAATAACATATTTTACCTGTCCTCTGTATTCTTAACTTTCATTTACAAAACATCGTCTGTGTGGCCTCAACTATTTTTTCGCTTGTTTTCTAATCCCCCATGACTCACTTCCATATGTAATGATTAGCTCTATATAATATTGCTGAAATCTCTTTCTCACTTTCATTGACAAAGATCTACTTCATAAAAATGTGTCATTTTCTTAACGCTGTTTTTGCCTTATACTCTGCACCTCTGAGATGCATCTTCCATCTGATGGTAACAATGAGCATAATATTTGAATTTAATGACTTATTCCAAAACTGTCCCTCTGATGCCGTATTCCGGACTAAAACACCGAATGATAGCATTCAAAACAGCAAAGTAACAGCAAGAATGTACAGTTCACCACAAGTATTTCCCTGAGCAATCCTTCGTCAGTAATATGAGACAAAGAACGGTTAGCTAAAGTAGGATGACACCAAGGGTTTATTCTATAAACACAAGGAAGATAAAGAAGCCAGATATGAAAGGCACACACTGGATGAGTATTGTAACACTGAAGAAGGATTCTAGAAATTCAGAGAATCCTTCTTTAATAATACAAGTATTATAATATATTAATATAGAGAGAGCTGCAGACACAGGAATACAACTGTCGAATGAGGGAATTTAAAAACCAATACTAATCTTGGGACGCATATATATGTGATAGGGTGGGCGAGAATGATGATGATGATGTTGTGATATTTGATCACTCTCTTGCACACTCGCAACCGACCCGATTCAACAATAAAACTCTTGATTCTAAAGGCAGGTGCTGTATTTATTTTTACAACCCATTCAGTAACTAAGAGCACACTGAAGCAAACATTAAACAAATAACAAAGCGAACAAAACACCAAACAAAACACCCAGCTAGTGCTCAGTTGCTAATCTGAAGAAGCAAACAAAGCAACGAATAGTTAAAATCATAATAGTTAAATAATGATACTCTCACCTGCCAAACAGTCCTTCCACGCCACTTGACACCCTAAACTATCACACACGCACACACATGCGTGTCGTCCAATGCGACCAGTATGGTGTTGTGCATGAAGCTGGAAATCTCACCGTGTAACATAGGTTGCTACCGAAACCACTACTGCAAGAGCACACACTCAACTATCACACACGCACACACACTCATGCATGTCGTTTAATGAGACTAGTACGGTGTTGTGCATGAGGCTGGCAATCTCACCATGTAATACAGATTGCTACCGAAACTACTACTGCACGAGCATCTGAATGCTTCATATGGAGGCAAACCACACTGTTGGCCCCATGCTCCCTCAGGAGCGGAGAAGAGAAATATATATCTCCAAGTGAGCCCACGTGCTCTCAAACCATTCTACACATAACCATAATTAAATAATAATAACATGGACATAAGATAATATTCTTCAACTACACGTACAACAAATACTCTCAATAATAAGAGTAAACCACCACCTCGAACTGATCCATCTCAATATTCGTCACTGCCCTCCGAACATGTCGTAAGTGACGACTGGTGCGCCTGGCAACAAGCGTGTCGTATATGACCCCTGATGAGATTGGGAACTCATCACATGAAACACAGTGTTACAGAAACAACCACTGCAATAGCATAAAAACGCTCCTTGTGGGCCTGTAATGGACACCAGCCGCATTGGTGTTTCCATGCTCCGCAAGGAGCAAACAGAGAAACACCCGTCTCAACGTGCCGTACGCACCAAGGAGTGCCTCGCGCTCTCCAGAAATCTAAATACATATTCTCACCTCACTCAAAGTAACCCACTAAAGATATACAGTAGAACAATCAATAATCGTGACATACACTTAAATACTCTTACATTAAAGAATAAAGTATAAGTATAAGTATTCATTGGAGAACAAGCTGAATACATTCGAGAACAAATGTCTTAGAAAACTCATGAACATCAGTTGGAAAGAATTCAAGACTAATCGACAAATAAGAGAAGACTCTAGGCAGAAATATGTCTCCGACTATATAAGGAAAAGACGATGGTCATATATCGGTCATGTCCTACGAATGCAAAACAACAGAATACCACTACAGGCGCTCACTTGGGTTCCTGAGGGTAAGAGGAAAAAAGGAAGACCAAAAGAAACACTCAGAAGAACAATAATAAGAGAAGGAAGAACGTTGGGCCTAAATAATGTGCAAGAGCTAAGAGGAGTGGCGTCACAACGAACAACCTGGAGAGCACTGGTTTCTGCCTTATGCGCCGTGTTTGGTGCTTAAAGAATTTATTATTATTATTATTATTATTCTTGACTTAACAACTAGAACTAAATTCATCACCACGAGGCCTCCCGGCTGCCATCTTGATATTTTTGCTAACAGGTTGATATTATCTTAATTCACGTGAAATAGGTTCATACCGTATTTGCCTTTCTGATAAATGAAATAATCGCTCTTAAAGTTTCACATCTATCTATCTATCTATCTATCTATCTATCTATCTATCTATCTATCTATCTATCTATCTATCTATCTATCTATCTATCTATCTATCTATCTATCTATCTGTCTATCTATCTATCTATCTATCTATCTATCTATCTATCTATCTATCTATCTATCTATCTATCTATCTATCTATCTATCTATCTATCTATCTATCTATCTATCTATCTATCTATCTATCTATCTATCTATCTATCTATCTATCTATCTATCTATCTATCTATCTATCTATCTATCTATCTATCTATCTATCTATCTATCTATCTATCTATCTACCTATCTATCTATCTATCTATCTATCTATCTATCTATCTATCTATCTATCTATCTATCTATCTATCTATCTATCTATCTATCTATCTATCTATCTATCTATCTATCTATCTATCTATCTATCTATCTACCTACCTACCTACCTACCTACCTACCTACCTACCTACCTACCTACCTACCTACCTACCTACCTCCCTACCTACCTACCTACCTACCTACCTACCTACCTACCTACCTACCTACCTACCTACCTACCTACCTACCTACCTACCTACCTACCTACCTACCTACCTACCTACCTACCTACCTACCTACCTACCTACCTACCTACCTACCTACCTACCTACCTACCTACCTCTCTCTCTATCTATCTAACTCACTAAACATTAAAACAGACTCGTGCTATTCTAATGCTATTCTAAATTAACTCACGTGCTCAAGGCATTTACAGATTGAGTCTGGTGTCTAACTTCGTTTCTCTCTCGTCTGGGCGGCTTTTGCAAAATAGGCCCGTTCGCCGCCCGCTATCTCTTTTATAAGCCCAGGTGGAATCACTCAACTTACTGCGCGCTACGCGTATTAATTTGGCCGCATAAATAACACTCGCGATATTTGCTTTATTATGCACGAAAGCACAGATATGGCCCACAATTATCAAATATAACACATCACAACTAATTCTTAGGCTTTATTATGGCCTAAACTAATATATCTTCTTGAAAACTTATCACATTTCTGCAATGCTTGCTCGCACCGTCACGTGGGCTGACAGTCACGTGGGTTGCGTTCGCATCGAAAATATATGGGCGATGAATATGCCTTGAACCTGAAGGGGGAAGCCGGGGCGTCTTTACGTGAAGGGGGAAGCCGGGCGTCTTTCCGTGAAGGGGGAAGTCGGGTGTCTTTCCGGCCCCATCACGTATCTCCCTCCTGATTTTGTTGTCGTCCCGACAACATCACTACCTCTGGCGCTTCAATTGTAGCCTCTCAGATCGTCTCGGGGCAGGACCCTCTATCGGCTGCAGGATATACCAGCCTGGTTCGGGCATTAGACCATGCACGTCCTCCCCAGGGTCTGTCTCATCTGGCGAAGCTGGTGCCTCAGGTAGGCCTAGTGTAGCATCTACCAGATTCAGAGAATCGTCTTTGTCCTCACTTCGTCTCAGTTCGTGTGCCGGAACCCTCATCTTCAGATCTTCGTTGCCTGCTGGCCTTATCACATAAGGACCACCGCTAGCTTCTGGAATTGGTGATACAATGAATTCGTCGTTGGACCACACGTCTTGTATTTGGCCCTGTCAGTGCAGTGCACTCTTTTCTGCACTCTTTCACCCACTCGCAAAGGTGTAGAGCCTAGAAGCTGATTACTTCTTTCCCTCCTGTCAGCGGCCATTTTCTGCATTCTCTCTGCAGCTTTTTGGTGTGCTATGTGCAACCTCTCTAGGTGACCTTGCAGCCACTCATCCGTTGTCTCCGGCTCTTCATCTGGGCGCATGCCTATCATGAAGTCTGGAGGAAGCCTCGGTTCTCTGCCGAAGAGGAGGTAGTATGGTGAGTACCCTGTCGAAGAATGGGGGGTGGAGTTGTAGACCATAACCACCTCCGCTAGATGCTCAGACCATCTTCGCTTCTGGTCGGCTGTCATGGGTCTCAGCAAATCATGCAACGTCTTGTTGAAGCGCTCGCACTGCCCGTTGCCTTTAGGATTGTAAGCTGTAGTGCGGCTCTTGTGGACTCCATATACCTTGCACAGCTCTGCGACTATCGCTGACTCGAAGTTCCGGCCTTGATCAGAGTGTATCCTCTGAGAAGCTCCGAGATGCTGGAACCACTTTTCCACTAGGGCCTTGGTGACCGTTGTTGCTTTTTGGTCTCTTGTTGGTATAGCAATGGTGTACTTGCTGAACACATCTGTCAGCACTAATATATTCTCAAACCCTTTGGAACCCCGCTCTAGCAGTGTGAAATCCATTGCTACCACCTCAAGCGTTCTGGAGGCAATCAAGTTTCCCGATGGCCCATGAAACTTCAGTTGAGGTGCCTTGGCAATGTTACATTGGTTGCATCTGCGACAAAAGACGTCAACATCAGCTGTGATGCTTACCCAAAAGCACCTACTTCTCAGCAACTGCAGCATGCGCTCTCTTCCCTGATGGCCCATCCTGTGAGCAGAGTCTAGTATCCGTGGTTTCATGGACTCAGGTATTACCAGTTGTTTCATGCTGGATCCATATGATCCCTTCACTGTCCGGTATAACAACCCGTCTGTCACTTCGAGTCGGTTACTCTGATTAAGTAGTTTCCTTGCAGCCAAGGGGATCTTTTGAGCATCTTTTCCTGCAGGTCTGGTGCCATCCTTTACCATCTTCCTAACCATCGCTACCACCTCATCAGCTCCCTGGAGATTTATCAATTCCTCACGCGAATAAGTGGGAAATGCTTGAGTGGTTGCTGGTGCTGTGGTTGATTCGGCCGGTACCCTTTCACTTATATCTTTCTGGCTTGTTGCTGGCATCAACCCTATCTCATATGGTATCTGGGTAAACTCTCTGATAACCTCAGCTGTTATGCCACTTATTGCAACATCTGCGTCATCCTCCAGTTCTTCGCCTGCGGTTTCAATAGGAAAACGGGACAAATAATCTGCATTTCCATTGGCTCTCGCTGCCCGATGTCAGATTGTGTAGTTAAACATCGCCATCTGGGCCATCCATCTCTGCTCTATAGCTCCCAGTTTATCTTTCTCCCAGAAGGCCAGACCCCTATTGTCTGTAAATACCTCTACTTGTGATCCTAGCAGGTAACCTCTGAACTTCTCAGTCATGGCCCACTTAAGACCTAGCAGCTCCAGACTCATACTGCTTTTTGAGTTTCTTTCAGAGGGTCGAAGTGTGCGACTTGCATATGCCAAGACTTTCTTTGTTCCATCTTGCACATGCGAAAGAATTGCTCCCAGTTTTTCAAATGATGCATCTACCTCCAGGATAAATGGTAGCGAGAAGTTAGGGAACCCTAGTAGCGGTGTGGAGGTTAGTGCCTTTTTCAGTGTCTCAAAGGCTACAGCACACTCTTCTGTCCACAACTCTCCTATGGGTGACTTACTTCGTCTTTTAGTCTGTATGCCGTGATTGAGGGCAGCTATTAAATCATGTAGCGGTTTGGCTATCTTTGCAAAGCCCGTCACTAATCTGCGGTAGTAACTGGCCAATCCCAGGAATGACCGTAACTCAGTCTGGGAACGTGGTACAGGGGCCTCTTGAACAGCCTTCGGGACCCCAAGATGCAACAATAGTGAATGCATTCAGTGACCCATAGCGGGACTGCTTGCATCAGGACCAGCGAACCAGAGCTGGTCAAGACCGTACTCCACCTCCACGTGGTGGTCCTGGAAACAGTCTGCAGCAGTGCAGTCTGGCTGAGCGAGTACGGATCGAAATGGGAAGGCAAACCCGGTCCCTAAAAAATGCCGTGCTGAAGTCGTATGTGTCGACCAAAAGGTGCAGATATCACAGCTACGGCGTAAACAGACACAACGCAACCACCGTCCTTTTCAGGGCGAACGAGGAAGAAGAAGAAGAAGAACAGCCTTCACCTTGTCTTCCATAGCTCCTATTCCGTCTGCTGATATCGTATGCCCCAAGAATTCAATAGTTGTCCTGAACAGCTTACACTTTCCTCCATTAAACTTTAGCCCTAGCTGGCGTAGCTTAGAGAATACTCTCTCCAGTCGGCTCAAATGGTTAGGGAAGTCAGCAGAGTACACTAAAATGTCATCAAGGTATACTAGTATCAGCTGGAACACTAAATCATGCATACTGCTCTGCATTAATCGTTGGAAGGTGCTAGCAGAGTTGGCTAAGCCCATAGGCATCCTGGTGTATTCATAAAGTCCAAAAGGGGTAGTGAAGGCGGTTTTCTCTTGGTCTTTCTCATCCATTGCTACTTGATAGTAACCACTTGCCAGATCAAGTGATGAGAATATCTTTGCTCCTCCTAGCACGTCCAGGTACTCATCAACTCCGGGTAGAGGGTAGGCATCCCTCTTCGTCTTGCTATTGAGTGCCCTGAAGTCTACGCCGACCATCCTTCTTCTGGACCAAAACTATTGGGGAGGCCCAAGGACTGCAACTCTCCTTGATTATTTGTTTGTCAAGCAATCCTTGCAGGTGATCCTGTACCTCTCTATAGAAAGCAGGAGGTATTCTCCTGTAAGGCTGCTTAACTGGGGTGTCATCTGTTAATGGGATGATGTGCGTTACCCTGTCTGTGTACCCTACATCTGTCTCATATGTGGCAAAAAGATCGGAATAGCGGCTCAACAACGCTCTTACTTCCTGCTCTTCAGCCTCACTGCCCTCAAACCCGGTTAGGTCAATTGGGCACATCTCTTGCTCTGGATTCATGTATGGTGGACTTGCTGACATTTCTATCTCTTGAGCCCCTACGACTCTAAAATATGTGCTATAGTCCCACCAGCTTCTGTCAGTACTCCTACTTGTGTCCCAGGCGCTAAAAACAAGTCCTCATCTCCCAAATTTATGGCCTGAATATCACAGGACCCACTTTTAAGAACAGTCAATGTATGACTCATAATCAGCCCTCTGTGTTCTAAGTCTCTGTTAGGCTCAAAGAGACAAGTTCTTTCTGACTGGCCTCCTCTCCTGCATTTGACCGTTATGGCCCTGATCGATCGAGCAGGTATGTGGGTTTGCTTTCTCCCAGATACCCATACTTTTATAGAGTCTGATTTCTGCGTCATCCCCTGATCCCTTGGAGGGTCCCATCTTAGTATGTTCTGTATGTTTGGGATTTCCACAAAGACATTAGTACCTATGATCCCTGGTGATTTCTTCTGGTTTCTAGATTCTTGTACTTCCCTGACAACATAAACTCCACAGTTTTTCACTACTGTGCACCCAACTTGTATGTCCCCAACTAAGTGACCAATATATGGGATGGTGGCACCATTTGCTGCTGTCAGGCGCACCCATCTGCCCTTATCCAAGGGGAGCCCTCCAAACATCTCCCTGAAACATTGCTCTGTGATGGTAGACAACTGTGAACCTGTGTCAAACACACAATTTACCTCTTTCCCTTCCATCCGCACTACTCCTTCAGGCCGACCCCCTACCATCTTGATCCGGTTTTTTTGGTGCTCTCCCTTCACGTTTCTTTCTTCAAGCTCCTGGGGATTTGGTCCGCTCTGGTCGACATTTCCTGTGATGGTTGAATCTCTAACCTTCCTTCTGAGTGGCGGTCCTTCGGCCTGCGCTCCACTTTGTGTGATGCCCTAGCCGCAGAGTTACTAAACGGACAGCTAGCCACTAAATGTTGTGCTGACTTGCATTGAAAACATCTTCTAGGTAGAGGACCACATGGACACCTGGCAGCTATATGATCCCGAAAATCAGCGCAGTTATAGCACCTGATTCTCCGGGGGCCTTTCCATAAATTAGGTTTCTTCCTGCTTCTGTACCTGCGGCTGTTTCCCTAGCGTCTAAAGAAGGTCCTCCTGTTAATTACTCCCACCTGCCGCTCCAACATCTCAGTCTCCCTATCATTTGGAGAAACAGGCCCTTTCCTTCTATTTGCATTCTTCCTCATGCCAAACTGTAATTGTCTGCCACATCTACCTGCACTCTTTCTATTTGAGTCACAAAGCTCCCCTTCCACAGCCTGACTCCCAGCCACAGAGCGGTCTAGTTTAGTGCCTGTTGTGGGCAATCCCTCTGGACGTGTCCTAAATTTTTGCACCGAAATCATGGGATGGCCCTCGCTGGCCTTCAATGCCTATCTTGCATTTCAGCCATCTGGCGCTTCAGCTGTGCGACCTCTGCTCTGAGTTGCTCCACTTCGGTGTTTCCTTTATGTGACCTGGGTTCCATTTCTTCGTCGGATGCGGTGACTGTGGCTATCCCAGCTCTTGCTGTTTGACCACTCCCAGTCCATCTCAGAGCATCATCTCTTATGGATACAAATGACACTGCAGGCTGGTGCCGGACCCTGTCCTGCATCATTCTCCGCGTCAAGTCGTCTCTTACACTGGCAACAAACTGGTCCCTTAGCACCGTTTCGTCAAGCTTGACACCACTGGCTTTCTCCTGCGCCCCTGCTGTCTGCTCAAATATCTCATGTAACCTATGGGCAAACTCACGCACCGAATCCCTTGGCCCTTGGTACGCTGAATAAAATAGCGCCATTCATTCTTGGGTGCAACTCGATTCCCCATACACCCTGAGTATGGCCTGAAGCATTTCCTCCGGGTCATTGTCTCTTACTTGTATCCGCAGCCCCCTGCGGACAACTGGGGTCACACTGTCGAGGATCACATCGGCTTGGTCCTCCTTACTCATGTAGCCGGACCTCCACGCAGCTCTAACCTCCCTTGCATTCTCCTCCGCGTTTGGCCCTGTGCGTTCTCCAAAAGTTCTCACTTTCTTGTGGGTGGGCACCATTATGCACCACATGTGTTCTGGCTTGGGCAGTGGACCTGCTACTGATCCCTCACTTTGCACCACGGATGCACCGACCACTTGTGTTGGATCTACATCCTCGTGCTCCCCTCTGCTCGTAGTACGTGTGCTCCTCGCGCCCATCTTGCTGCCAGACCGCACTGCTGGGTGTTTACACTATTTGTTCGTTTGCTGTTTGCTCGGTGTCACTGTCTGCCTATCCTGCCGACGACGCCAATTGTGATAGGGTGGGCGAGAATGATGATGATGATGTTGTGATATTTGATCACTCTCTTGCACACTCGCAACCGACCCGATTCAACAATAAAACTCTTAATTCTAAAGGCAGGGGCTGTATTTATTTTTACAACCCATTCAGTAACTAAGAGCACACTGAAGCAAACATTAAACAAATAACAAAGTGAACAAAACACAAAAAAAAAAAAAAACACCCAGCTAGTGCTCAGTTGCTAATCTGAAGAAGCAAACAAAGCAACGAATAGTTAAAATCATAATAGTTAAATAATGATACTCTCACCTGCCAAACAGTCCTTCCACGCCACCTGACACCCTCAACTATCACACACGTACACACATGCGTGTCGTCCAATGCGACTAGTATGGTGTTGTGCATGAGGTTGGAAATCTCACCGTGTAACATAGGTTGCTACCGAAACCCCTACTGCAAGAGCACACACCCAACTATCACACACACACACACACACACTCTTACGTGTCGTCCAATGAGACTACTACGGTGTTGTGCATGAGGCTGGCAATCTCATCATGTAACACAGATTGCTACCGAAACTACTACTGCACGAGCATCTGAATTCTTCATATGGAGGCAAACCACACTGTTGGCTCAATGCTCCCTCAGGAGCGGAGAAGAGAAATATATATCTCCATGTGAGCCCACGTGCTCTCAAACCATTCTACACATAACCATAATTAAATAATAATAACATGGACATAAGATAATATTCTTCAACTACATGTACAACAAATACTCTCAATAATAAGAGTAAACCACCAACTCGAACTGATCCATCTCAAAATTCGTCACTGCCCTCCGAACATGTCGTAAGTGACGACTGGTGCGCCTGGCAACAAGCGTGTCGTATATGACCCCTGATGAGATTGGGAACTCATCACATGAAACACATTGTTACAGAAACAACCACTGCAATAGCATAAAAACGCTTCTTGTGGGACTGTAAAGGACACCAGCCGCATTGGTGTATCCATGCTCCGCAAGGAGCAAACAGAGAAACACCCGTCTCAATGTGCCTTACGCACCAAGGAGTGCCTCGCGCTCTCCAGAGATCTAAATACATATTCTCACCTCACTCAAAGTAACCCACTAAAGATATACAGTAGAACAATCAATAATCGTGACATACACTTAAATACTCTTACATTAAAGAATACAATATAATTATTCTTGACTTAACAACTAGAACTAAATTCATCACCACGTGGCCTCCCGGCTGCCATCTTGATATTTTTGCTAACAGGTTGATATTATCTAATATCACGTGAAATAGCTTCATACCGTATTTGCATTTCTGATAAATGAAATAATCGCTCTTAAACTTTCACATCTATCTATCTATCTAACTCACTAAACATTAAAACAGACTCGTGCTGAATATAATTTCAGATTTATAGAACACTAATGCTATTCTAAATTAACTCACGTGCTCAAGGCATTTACAGATTGAGTCTGGTGTCTAACTTCGTTTCTCTCTCGTCTGGGCGGCTTTTGCAAAATAGGCCCGTTCGCCGCCCGCTATCTCTTTTATAAGCCCAGGTCGAATCACTCAACTTACTGCGCGCTACGCGTATTAATTTGGCCGCATAAATAACATTCGCGATATTTGCTTTATTAGGCACGAAAGCACAGATATGGCCCACAATTATCAAATATAACACATGACAAATAATTCTTAGGTTTATTATGGCCTAAACTAATATATCTTCTTGAAGACTTTTCACATTTCAGCAATGCTTGCTCGCGCCGTCACGTGGGCTGACAGTCACGTGGGCTGACATTCACGTGAGTTGCGCGCACATCGAAAATATATGGGCGATGAATATGCCTTGATCCTGAAGGGGAAGCCGTGGCGTCTTTACGTGAAGGGGGAAGCCGGGCGTCTTTACGTGAAAGGGGAAGTCGGGTGTCTTTCTGGCCCCATCACATATAGAACAGACGAGGATTACGTAACAAAAAATGACAAGAAGGAATAACTTTACAATGTAAATCATGTCTTTCATCTTTCCCTCCCTGCTCCGTATGGAACTTGGGACTACCTTATGCTTTCAGTTCTCCTTAAGAAACTAGCAATAAAGCAGTCACTAGGCCTTGCAGTGGTGGTTCATGAAATCATCATTCTATACGCTGAGGTTGCCAGCCTCAAATGACTTGGAAGTCCACTAACGATTTTCACATATTAATATTCTTATGGTAATATTTACATATTAGTTCACATGTTAATACTGAAAATATAGAACGTAAAATGACAACTAACGCCAATCCTGGCTCACATAATTTTTGCTCAGATGAATAAAGGCACTTGATTAGGCCTCTTACACGTATTGTGGGGGTCGTTACTTTTATAAGATAATTCCCTCTATGACTTAGTGTGTTTCAGTTTCCTCAGCCTTCCTTATTGTAATGGTTTTCCTGGGCTATGTAAGTCCTCCAAGATTGTTCCACAAAGTCCGGTTTGATAAATGAAAATCTGAATTCTAGGCTTCACTCTGGCAGGATCTGGTTTCTTTGGCAAGCGTGAATCTCACAATGTTTTAACACTTAAGGGAGTCAGTTTATATTCATTGTCCTCCCCCGCATATGTTTGTTATGGGGCTACTCCAAAGCGTCAATCCTTTCAAACAAAAATTTCAAAATATTCCTGACATGGAAAAATGTTGAACGTAATGTAACCTTTCCCATATATGGTATCGAAACATCCGATTGCCTCGCAGGCAAACTCAGCAACCCATCTGTAAATTCATACGACAATTTGTGTCAGATGTAACAAATTATTACTATCTAAAGTAATCTTGTCGTAACAAGTCGGACAGGAAGCGCTTAAGGCACACATTTCCGCCTCATGTATGTCAGTAATCTCCGCTTATTCTTAGCAAAGCTTTGCCGCGCCCTTGCAACTGTTATGCATACGGCCACAGGGAGTGTCAAATGGTTTTGACAATATTATCTCAGCCGCTTCAGCAAATGTTTAGGGAAGGGACGGATAACAAACAGACTTGGACGACTTATCCCTGAGAGGGGTGAAAAAAAGAAAATACCAAATATCTGCTACACATAGCAGAGAAAGAAAGAAGGAAAGTGCGACAATTGAAAGCACTCATTAAAAAATCAGTACAAAAATGTAACTGATACTGTCGTAGTGAAACAGAGATTGAGAATGGTCGCCTAATTTTGTCACACCTGTAAATCATTTACATAAAATTTTGCTTTCTTACAATAATTTTCTTTACTACGTAGATTTTTTAGTTTCTTAGAGCTGGACTTCTTAAACGATTTCAGTGCCATTCACTCTCGAGTCTTCATTACAAAATTTCATTCACCCACGACTTTAAAAAAAAAAACTGTATGGACTTGTTTTGATGATTGATATGTTTCTTAACACATTAACTACCGCAAGCCGCTGTCAGCGGCTCACAAAATAATTACATTTGGACCGCAAGCCGCTCAGAGCGCCAATCTAATTTTAGTAATAAAACGAATGAAAAATGTACTAAAACACTCTCTGATCTGGTTCGAGATTTTAAGTTGCCACCGGAAAACAAATTCCCAAAGCATGGTTGTTGTAGAACACTGGAAAATTGATATTATGTTCATATTTTTCAGCGTTTTGGGTTAGTTACCAAATCATGTAAAACTGTTTACGTAGCAACTAGTGATAGAACTACAAAAAATGCGTGTACATCTCGTCTAACGGCTGAATAGGATAGAAACGTGTTTCAATAATTGACTGATAGATCTAGCGACGAGGACAAGAGTGAAAACGGTGTGCACATTGATTGAAATTGTGATTTTGATAGAGATGGGGTGCAAGCAGTTATAATTGTGAAAATATTGCAAGTCCTCGGCCATCGGAGGGCCGTTAAATAGCAACAACCTCTATTAGAGTTACAACCGGTGTTTGTTGTAATAGTACATTCATTTATCTTTAAAATGACGTGTAATTCATAAAAATCTGTAAATAATTACGAAAACTACAGCTTACTTTGTGCAAACACCTACAGGATGAAAATAGGAAAAAAATTTAATTCGGCCACAGTGTGTTTTTCAATTCGGTAGTTAATGTGTTAAATGTGTCTATAACTTTGAAGAAGCCAGGCACTGGTTGCTGTATTTTACACTGTAAAACATCCACTGAATTGAGGGAGCAAGGCTTGCTTGTTCATCTTAGGGAAGGAAAAGCCATACTTGATATATTCTTTGTTCCACTTTCTGAGGATAGGCTACTTTTGTTCTTGTATTTCCTCTTGAGACTACGTTTTTCTTGCCTGTATCATTAACAGAGTCTGCATATGTAACATACGTAGCTGCATTTTTGAGATCGTTATCTTCAGTGTCCTTGTCACATTTAACACGTGACTTGTCTCATGAACACACTTCCTCTTGAGTCCTCTTTCTTTTAGACAAGAACTACTTCCGTCTGCACACTCTTCCTCTAGAGCTGGTACTTCAACAAGACATAATGTCTTAATCTGCAAGTAAAAAACAAAACAAAAAAACCAATTAAAATAAACTGAATCTATATAGACACTAACCACGAAATTAGGCTATATAGAAGTACGTCTAATACCGTCACAAGGTGAGTAGTGTAGTAGGCGCAACTTAGGTAGTATTCAGGTGGCGCGCAGGTGGTGCGCGGCAGGTGGCGCGTGACTTTTTATATAAGGAAATACGGTGGCGCGCAGGTGACGCGTCAGGAGGCGCCACATGCCTTTTTATATAACGATATATTTTAGACGTGGTGACTTCCTCTGACGAGCAGCTGACGTCCTGGTAGTGTGTTGTGTTTGTTGTTTATTTATGTAGACGTACATATTACAACATATATTACAATATTTAGACAACAGTTAGAAGTATATTTACAACAGTTAGACGATATTTAGTTATACATCTATTTAGACATATATTACAACAGGTATATAGATAGGTAACAAAGAATTTAGTTAATATATTTTATTTTTCAAATATCACAGATTGGCATTATACAATATTAGCAAATAACATTATATGAGTATACAATATACAGTATTTATATGGTAACACATATGATCACAGATTGGAAGACGGGAGGTGTGTTTTCAATTAACAGTGTATTGTTACAGTAGTAAAATTATATGATCACAGATTGGTGTAGTTTTAATGGTATACAACAGCGGTTCCCAACCTTTTTTCACTTGCGTACCCCTTGGCAGCCCATTTCTATAAATTGTACCCCTAATATTAGCAAAATATTTGAAATTAATATAGTTGCTATTATTCAAAATTTATAGATTATAACCAGAAATAAAGGGACCAACCACGGGATTAAAAAACAATGTAATAAAAAGGTGAATAAACAGTGCATATATTGTTACATAAAAAAAAATCAGATGTTACAATAAAAATTAACACATTTAATTTATTAATAATAATAATAAAAACGCCGTTATTGTTAAAAGCTGAAATCACTTTTTATAACACACATGTCACGTGACCATGACAAATGTTCAGTGCGATCCTTGAGCTAGTTTTGAGGCACATAGTTTTTTAAAAATCACGTTCAAGTGATGTAAGATACAGTCTCAATTCTGGACCTGCATTCAGTTTACTGCTGTATTTATTTTTTTTTATAAAGGTATACGAAGAGAAAGCCCTCTCCACCAGCTCAGTATTTGTAAATTGCGACAGAAACTTAAGCGCCTTGTCGGTCAGCTGTTCATATTCTCTGCTGATGTCTCCCCAAAAGTTAAGAAGGAATTTTCCTTTGAATTCAGCTATTAAAGTAGTATCAGTCGAAAGTTCAATCAACTTCTCTTTTTCGTTGATTGATAATGTGGCTGCTTGGAAATATTCTTCTTCAAAGGGATTTACAATCCAGTAGTTCTCTTTTCCAGGTTTCTTAAAGTACTTCTCGAAAGATGATTTTAGCCATTTCAAGTGTTCAATTATTTTCTCGCTCATTTCCTGGGAGAGGGGCAGCTCGTTCTCATATAGAGTTTCAAATACCTCAGGCTGGCCTTTTTCAATACACGACCTCCAAAAATCTAATTTTTTAATCATAGATTTAATTTTGTCTGAAACATTGAAGATCGTTACCGAGCTATTCTGAAGTGCCAAATTTAGTTTGTTTATTTGTAGGAAAATATCCGATAAGTATGGAAGACTCTGAAGCCAATCACAGTAGTGTAACTTTGAAGTAAGTTGAAAAGGATGGTCTTCAAAAAAAAGTTGGACTTCATGCCTAAGTTCGAACAGCCGGGTAAGGACTTTACCACGAGAGAGCCACCTTACTTGTGTATGAAGGAGCAGGGTAGAATGAAGACTATTCATCTCTTCACACAGTGCTTTGAAAAGCCTCGAGTTTGTGGACTTTGACTTTATAAAATTAATCACTTTCACAGCTTCATCAAGAACGACTTTTAATTGACCAGGGAGGCGGATAGATGCAAGGCTTTGCCTGTGGATGCAACAGAGGCTCCAGGTTATATTGGGGGCTACCTTCGTGACACGAGCGCGAAGACCGGAGTAGCAACCTGACATAGACTTGGCTCCGTCAGTGCATAGTTCACAACAATTAGACCAATTAATGTCCTTTTCTTTGAAATAAGAATCAATAGCATGAAATTTATCCTCAACTCTTGTAAGCCCTGACAGAGGATGACAAAGCACAAGGTTTTCTTCAACTTCATTGCTTTTCAAATACCTGACAATAACAAGCAAAACAGCGAAATTAGCAATATCTATGCTTTCGTCAACTTGAATAGCAAAGACTTTACTTTTTTTAAATTCTTCTTATTATTGTCGCTTCAACATCGTCAGACATATCCTGCATTCTTCGAGAAATTGTATTGTTCGAGAGAGGAATAGCGTTCATTTTGCGAACATGTTCCTCTCCGAGCATGCACAGAACGGCATCTTTTATACAAGGAGAAATTAAATTCTCAGCTACAGTATGATTTTTACCACATTTAGCAATACGATAACTAATACGGTAGGAGGCTTCAACCGCATTTTCGTTATCTTTGTTAGCTGACGACAAGTACGATGTCACATTCTGTTGTTTTGATAGGCGCTGAAAAAAATTGCGTTTCTTGTTTTCATAACTGGGGTGTTTGGTTTGTAAATGCCGCAAGAGTAACGAAGGTTTCATGCTACCATTGGATAATACTTCCCGACACACTACACAGTGGGGCTTAGCACAGTCCTCATCTCCTATAAACGAAAACCCATACTTCATGTATTCGTCACTGTATTTTCTCT
The DNA here is from genome assembly GCA_024509875.1 of Oreohelix idahoensis. Lineage (NCBI taxonomy): Eukaryota > Metazoa > Mollusca > Gastropoda > Stylommatophora > Oreohelicidae > Oreohelix > Oreohelix idahoensis. The sequence goes on from JAMPIV010011215.1 coordinate 152,428, forward strand.
TTTTAGCTCTATGTAAAATTGAAGATCGTGACTTTTCACTATCCTGCACCAAAGTCTTAGGCGTGTCCTGAGAAGTACTTGGCGATTGATCACATTCCACATTATGTTTCAGCTTTTTTACTGTGCCGGTTTTCAACCACTGATCCATATCTGATAATACACGAATTGAACAATTAATCACTTTAAGTTAAGTTAAAACAATGACAAAAACTACTGTATATAGAAACACTGTCTCACTGTCTCACGTTTGTAAAATTTGGATCAAGAATCGACACTATTACTTCTGGGACATTAGACGTTCATAGATAGTGTGGAAGATCAAACAAGTCATATTTTTGATGAAATATTTAACGGCACAACTATAATCCCATAATCATCATAATGAAGACTATTGTGTAAAAATATTGAATTGTGCTCATACGAAATGCCATAGATTGTCACACACGCCAGTCCAAGCAGACAGCACGCCAAATGCGCGCAAGAAAAACGGTGGAGATTGTCTCACACAGTTCATGTTGTATAATATAGCGTTGAATTAATTTCACAAATTTTGACTTGTCTTTTACACTGTTGACATATGTATCTTTTTTCCGCCATTACTCAATTTTTTTTTCGCGTACCCCTGAACGTCCTGTCGCGTAACCCCAGGGGTACGCGTACCACAGGTTGGGAACCGCAGATATACAACATAGATAAGAAGGGGTCTTTAATAAATATATCACCGGGTACAGCTGCAGACCAGACCTAGAGGGGAGTCGTCATTGTCGTCGTAAAAATAGGACAGAGAGGCGTGTATTGTGTTGTATTGTGTGTGGTAATGTGTGGTGTACAGAGTGGAAGATAGTTTATTGGATGGGTAGTTTATATATTATGTGTTGGAGTGTGTGTGTGTGTGTGTGTGCAGAGAGATTAGATGTTGAGGGGAGATGTGGTGACGTTGTCGGGATGCACCTGTCTTTTGATGTAAAAGTAAGACAGGGAGTTGCAGTGTTGTTCGAATGTGTATATGGTAGAGTTGTGTGTTCGGAACCCAATATTTTTCCCACCCTGTGCTTGTTGTGTATTGAGTACTTCTAAGAATGTATTTTTGTCGATGGTGTTGTAGTGTTTGTTCAATCCTTTTGTGGTGGTCTTGTCATAATTGCCAAAACAGTGATACGTCTTGCTGCAGAGGGAGACCATCCCACTGCCTTCGTGCTCTAATTTGAAAAGGCCGGTGTCCGTTTGTCGTATAAATTTTGCTCGCGACATTTCAGACAAACCCCGCGCGTCTTACCCTCACTAGCTACAAAGTCGGCTCTATGGTCGGGACATACTTCGGCGGGGAACCACTGTTCATAGGAGCTATAAAACTCCTGTCGCATAGCGGGCTTAACAACGTCCGCTAAGTTGTCTGAACTAAGGGCCAAGTAAAGACTGTCGGTGTCTGTCTCGCACAACTCAAAATCTGCCCTATCTACAAATTTATCTAGACATTCGTAATAAAACTCTAACATTCTGAATTTGGTGTACTGATAAACAAAGAATCCTATCTGCGCGGGCAGGTCCCAACTAATTTTCTTTCTAGTCATCTCTACTTCAAAAATGTCGTCCGTCGCTAAAGTCATTTTCCTAAACCGGGAGCAGTTTATTAATTTAGACGTCCCCTCGCCCGTCGTGTACGAGACATCTAGATGCTTCGCCTTATTGGTCAACGTGTTACCATAGGTGGCGTTACCCAACAGTTTCATGGTTTCGCTGGTTATTGCGTAGGCAGGATCTGTATCACCCTGGGGGCGCGCGTCTGAAACAGTGTCCCCAACTGTTTGAAACACGTCACAGGCGTATATTCAATCACCTGGTAAATACAGGTGACTTCTAAGCCTTTGGCCAGGTACCAGCGAAGCAAAGGTGTCACCAACAGAATCTTTTTGCCCACATAACTCCCGATCGACGTCCTTCTGGGGGTAGTTAAGAGTTTGTGCTTCTCGGCGTATTCCCGCATAACAGGTTACAATAACATCTCTCGTGACATCGACGTTCTAAAAAATAGGCGTCATTTCCGAGAAATGGTCTTTCAGGTAGTCGGGGACATGAATGTCACACTCGACTAAACCAAACAAGGTTTCGTCTAGCATAGAGGCGAGAATATTTTATTCTGTTAACGGGTACCGACATTTGTTATAAGATGGTTTCAGGGTCGGGAAGGTGGCGCGCAGAAAGCGACCGATTGATGGATCTTCTTCCTTCAAGGTTTGCCACTCGTATTCTCACATTCGACCAAGGTGACGTCAAACTCGGTCTTCAAATAGGCACCAATTTCCCGTGTCTTTTCGTACAACTCAGCCAACGGTTTTTTACTGACTGGATTAACGTCACGACCGGTGGTTAGTGGGCAGTTAGGATGCCCGTGGAACAGACAGCCGTGGAACTGGTAGACGGTACGCGAGTCTTTGTCCCAACCATCTACCCTAATGTGCCTATAACCCAACGACATCTCACGGCCGTTAAACTTGGTCTTTAAAACCACCTTATTCGTGTGCGACACCCACATCAACCAGTCGCGGCAGTGCACGGTATATTTATGGAGCTTGTGGTACCTGAAACCGTCCTCCCTGTTTCGTCTAACGGGAAAGTCAGTGGGCATTTTCTGCATTAGCGCTCACAAATAAAGGGCGTTGGCATCAAAACCTTTAATGCACTGGACCGTTTTGCCACCTCTAATGCACGTTTTACCTTGCTCATGAAACCTATGGAAGATAATGGAAGGTCCCCCGACTATATTTTGGCGCAACGTATCGTGCAAATCTTGCTCCCGCTTGGAGCATAAAGAAAACGAGACGTCTGGCGGGAGGGTTTTGAAGAGATATTTTAACGTGACACCGGGCACCGAGATCGCATCTTTAAACATATCTACACCTAACCCCGCATAAAAACTAACCTGTTGTTCTAACGCCGCTAGGAAGGGGACCACGTCTTTATTGCAGTACCACGTCAGGAAGTCGCGCAACGTGGTCATACGGTTATCGACCCAGACTCTCTGACACTCGGCGTACTCGTCACTAGAAATATTAGAATTCTTTAGGGCGGAAAAAAAGCCGAGTGGGGTGGTAGCGCCGTTTCGTCTAACTTTTCTAAATCGGTGACGTACTCGTAACAGAAAAAAACCTTTGGTTTCTGTTACTTTATACGTGGCCAGGTATTTACTATAAATAAATCCGGGGGCTAAGTAGTTGATGATGTCTAAAAACTTTAGTTGCGGGGTGGCGATACACATAAAATTATTATTTCTCTTGACTAAATAAATGAAATCTTGGTCAAGGAAATATTTTAAGAGGTACGATTTTATCACATTCACGTCGTACTTTCCCGAATGGAAGCCTAACACAGGCAGCTCGTGCAAATACTCATCGGGTCTCTCAATGAGCCCCTCTAAATCACCGAGTTGAGTGTATACCTCATCGAAACACTGACGCAAAACAGCGTAAGACGCCTCGGCAATGTTGGTCAGATGCCCGAGCATCCTATTCACCAAGTCTTGTGGGTCACCCGTTGTGATAAAACACACGGGGTCTTCAAATCCGGGGACATTAGAGGCCACCGAACAAGACAGGGGCACGTGTTTAGCTGTGTAGGTAGTTGTGCTACCACTGGGCTCTACAGAGGTCTCGAAATAACATTCGTAGTCAAAAGTGGCTCGATAGGGAAAGACGAATTTTGTGTCTACATCTACACCCTGCGCCGCGATTAATTCCCAAATGGTATCTGGCGGGGTATACACCCCACCCTTAAATATTTCCTTTCGCTTATCGCCGGTACAAGTCTTCTCATGTTTCTCCATGTCCCTAAAAATCTTCCACAACTTACCGCATTTCGTACATGAAAAGGAGTGGCTGGCCCTATCAATATCTACTATGTACATAAAATGGGATTTAAACATTAAAAGACGCAACGTATCTGGAAAACTATCGCTACCTCTAAGTTTGGGGGTCAGGGTCTGCGAGTCGTCAAACTCGAAAATATCTATATTTATCTTAAAGCATTTTCTAACGTGGGAATATCAATTAAACTAACCCCGGGGAAATCGATGAGGGACGCTAGTCCCTGCTGTGTTTGCCATTGAGCTATGAGCCGGCGCGTGGCTCTTCTAACATCCTAAACACGTTACAACACGATTCGAACGCCAAACCTTACAGTGATAACTTTTGCTTTTTTAGGTGTTTAGCCGTGTTTAGGGATGCGATCTCGGTGCCCGGTGTCACGTTAAAATATCTCTTCAAAACCCTCCCGCCAAAAGTCTCGTTGCGCCAAAATATAGTCGGAGGACCTTCCATTATCTTCCATAGGTTTCGTGAGCAAGGTAAAACGTGAGTAGTATACAATGTACCAAACAGGTAGTATTCAGGCGGAGGGTGATGACTTTTATATAGCAAAATACTCGGTCGATTTCAGGCGTTCTCATGCGGAGGGTGATGACTTTTATATAGCAAAACAGGTAGTATTCAGGCGGAGGGTGATGACTTTTATATGGCAAAATACTAACGATTATCATTCAGGCAGAGGGTGATGACTTTTATATAGCAAAATACTCGGTCGATTTCATACATTCTCAGGCGGAGGGTGATGACTTTTATATAGCAAAACAGGTAGTATTCAGGCGGAGGGTGATGACTTTTATATAGCAAAATACTAACGGTTAGTATTCAGGCGGAGGGTGATGACTTTTATATAGCAAAATACTCGGTCGTATTCAGGCGGAGGGTTATCATTCAGGCGGAGAATTATGACTTTTATATAGCAACTTAGATATTATTCAGGCGGAGGGTGATGACTTTTATATAGCAAAATACTCGTTAGTATTCAGGCGGAGGGTGATGACTTTTATATAGCAACTTAGATATTATTCAGGCGGAGGGTGATGACTTTTATATAGCAACTTACATATTATTCAGGCGGAGGATGATGACTTTTATATAGCAACTTAGATATTATTCCAGCGGAGGGTGATGACTTTTATATAGCAAAATACTCGGTTGATTTCAGACGGAGGAATTTCAAGCGGAGGTGCATGATTTTTATTATAGCGATATATTTTAACAGGGGGGACTTCCTCTGACGATCAGACACATGACTTGTTATATAGCAATAAATGTGTTCGATAATGGTGTTGTTTACAGACAATACTTAGACAATATATAAAAAATATTTAAAAAATCAATAACGACGGGAAAAAAAATCTATAATGTTGGAATAGTAGGGATTTTTAAAAGCGAGTGGAGGTTTTTTTGTGGTTCGATAACGCTGGTTTAGGTTACAAAGAGGTTTTTGAAACGAGTGGTGTTTTTTTGTGGTGGCGTGGGTGACGTTGTATAGTGGGGTGTAGGTTAGTGGGGTTTTTTGTGTGATGTATTGTACCAGTAGTGTGTTTGGTTGTAGGTATTTTAATTGTGTGATGCATTTTGTGGGGCTGTCGAAACGTGGGGTGTGTTGAGGTATGGGTTTTTGTGTGCCGGTATTTTAATTGTTGTGTATACAATATATATATATATATATATATATATATATATATATATATATATATATATATATATATATATATATATATATATATATATAGCAGTGAAGTGATAGAGATCTGTACTAGGTCTAGCATCGAGAGGTGGGAGTGAAGTCTCGATTCCACAGGAGGAGTGTCAGATGGAGGCGCATTACTGTTCTATATAGCGATATATTAGTTCGATAATGGCGGGTGTTTATTTATTGTGTTGTTATGTTTATGTTTTTACATACAATATTTATACGTACAAACAGTTATACGATATATTTAGCTATATATTACAACAGTTATATTTAGACATGTATTACAACACGTAGACATATATTTATAACAGTTAGACATATATTACCACATTTAGACAACAGTTAGAGTATATATAAAAGAAAACACTAGATACATTTTATATATATTTATTGACAAAGAATGGTCTATGGGTGACGTCTAACTATTACGGTCGTGTACGCCTACGAGAAAGCACAGTCGGCTCGGATTACTTGGTCAGTCTTCTTTTTTCATGTACAATAAGGTGGTGGGTATAGTCATCTTCATCAATCTGTCACTTCTTGTTCGGGTACAACCAGGTGGTGTCGTGTAGTCATGTGAGGGGTAAGTGTCTATGAAGGAAAAGTAGTCTTGTGGTTCGCTAGACAGGGTCTGACTAATCGACAAATTAATCGCTCTTTGGTGTGTTGTCTAGCCGAAAAGGGTAGTAGCCTGCGTTGGATAGTACCACCGCGAACTTTGGTCAAGATGAAATAAATGGCGTAGAGCCCACAAACGTTAGTAACTACATCTTGTAAATGTCTAACGTTGTAGTTAATAGGTCGGGTAGAGTTTCTGGCTATAAAATTAATCAGGTCCAAGTGTGTAGGTGGTAGATCGAAAGAATCAAAATATTCAAAAGTGCCAAGTCCATTATAATATAGAGCAACTCAGTGGTCACCCGGGCGATAGCTAGGGTCAGTGTTGATGACGAAAGCAGCCGTCTTGGTCGGATCGATACGGAGAGGTAATTGGTCACGAACTAAAACTTTAACGAGCCCAATTCGTTTAACAAATATATCCGACAGGAGGGTGGTCCGTACCTCGTCTGTATTCATCGTTTAAGTGGTGTAGTCTGTCAAAACTTGACGGAAAGAGGTGTATTCTTTAATAAATATAGCACCGGGGTACAGCTGCAGACCAGATCTTGAGGGGACTCGTCACATTGTCGTCGTAAAAATAGAGAGGTGGGTGTTGTGTGTGTGTGTGTGTGTGTGTGTGTGTGTACATAGTGGAAGAAGAGAGTTTAGATGTTGAGAGGGGATGTGGTGACGTCGTCGGGATGCACCTGTCGTTTGATGTAAAAGTAAGACAAAGAGTTGCGGTGTTGCGCGTACGTGTATATGACAGAGTTGTGTGTTCGGAACCCAATATTTTTTCCCACCCTGTGCTTGTTGTGTATTGAGTACTTCTAAGAATGTATTTTTGTCGATGGTGTTGTAGTGTTTGCTCAATTGATTGGGTAGTCTTGAATATGGTAAAGATAGAAAGATGTCGCTGGAATTGCTTCAACATAATATTTAGTATTTGGTCTGTTTAACTGTGCTGGTGTGAGAATGTTGCTATCGTGTAATTGTGAGACAAAAGCTTTGAAATCTGTAATATTGTTTACTAAGTGAGGTTGTTCTAACACACACGCATTATTATGAGAACTGTGAAAGAAACGGAGGTCATTTGTTTCTCTGTGGCGTAAGATGACATGGTAACTGTAGTTTATTTTGAATCTTTTTGTTTGTTGTGTGAAGATTGGTGTCAAGAGACGTGACCAGTCGATATTTTCGTTATTGTGGAAAAAAGTAAAAGTTGACAGATATTTATGTTTATTTGAATGTGTTTTGATCGCCTGCCAGTTGTCAATATAGATTTTTCTTATGTCAGCCTGTAAGTCTTGTAAGCTGTCTTCTTCAGACGACAAGCGACTCTTTTTATTAGGGACTTGTTGGGTACTGGTCATGGGACGTTTCTTTGTCTGACCTGCAGCATTTGAAGAGGGAATTGTTGAAGAGGACGATGGGATGGAACTTGTTGAATATGGGCCTACTGGTAGTGTGGAAGTTGAAGGTGTTCTCGTTGAGTCTGTGGCGCCTGCTGCAGCAGATGATGTTGATATCTTTCTGTTCACTGTTGTTGCTGTGGTACCAGATAATGAGGCTGTCTCCGGATTCCTCGCTGTCGATGGGGCACCTGGTAGTATTGTCTGTGGGTTCGCCAATGAGTCTGGTGTTACTGTGGCACCTGATGTTGTTGGTGTTAATGTGGTACCTGCTGGTGGGTTCTGTGTTGAGGTAGAAAGCTGGGTAGGGATAGCGGTGTGTTTTTGGTTTATGTGGACGCGAAGATTGTCAATACGAGAAAAGTCTTTTCCACAGACCTCACAAGAGAGCAGCGTCAGTGAGTGCATGGTCTTGTTGTGTCGTGATAGATCGGCGCGCCTGGTGAACGTCTTCCCGCATCTGATACATTTCAGGTTGGTTTGTACCACTGATGTGTCTGTTTGTGCGGAGCCGGACCCATGTTTATTTTCTAAGTGCCGTTGAAGATTATCAGGTCTTGTAAATTCTAAACCACAGAAAGAGCACTCGTGATTGTGGCGATCGTGAACTGTGGCCATATGTCGAGTAAGAGCATGACCCCACTTGAAAACAGACTGGCAGTGTAAACAGACATAGCCGCGTTGTTGAGGTGAAGACATCTGTAAAAATGAAGAAAAAAAAAAGTCACTATAAAAATAGGTGTATATAGCTATAGATAAGCAGGACATATGACAGACCCCAAGTACTCACAAATATGATAAGGAATTTCCGTTGTTGGGTGAATGTAATTACATATTGATGTACACGGGGAAGATGTATCTTAATTATTTTATATCACGATTAATAACGATACGCATGTCAATACCCATTTAGTGATATGTAAATTGGGACTTTTATTCCTGTCATGTTCTGTCCGGTTTGCTGCTCCTTCCTTAATGTGTGTGTGCGTGTGTGTGCGTGTTAGTGTATGCGCATGTGTCTGTTGTTTTGGTCCAAGCTTATCCCGCTACTTAAGGTTTTCACTTTCTTTCACTCCCCCTTGTCAAAAAATACTTCCCTTGTCAAAAAATACTGCCCCTTGTCAAAAAAATCTCACCCTCTTGATAATCAAATTTCTTCCTCTTGTCAAAAAAATTTCGCCCCCTTGGCAATTAAATCACACGAGTAACAAAGGCTGTTCTCGGTAAAAACTTACAGTTGCGGTCGTCAACCGCTCTCCAACGGTGTAACCATTTCATCACTTCTTGGCGTGTACACACTCACAACCAGTTATTTTATATCTAAAACCCCACACAACGTGAGAACCCCTTTTCAACAGCGTAAGAATCATGCTAATAATCACGAGAACCCCTGTGTTTTCAACAATGTAAGAATCGTACTAAAAAATTTAACAATATGAGAATCACTGTGTTTTCAACAACGTGAGAACTACTGTAACATGTTTAAAAAACATTTACACCTTTTGTGTAAAACATCAAGTTATCATATATATATTTTAAAGATTGGATTTTAAAGATAGGTCTTTAAAGCTATCATTGGTACATTGTTAAGTTCTGCATATATTTTTATATATTAGTTAACCTGTGTAGTATCCATTTTGATGTTTTTTAAAGTTTGTTCTAGTACAGTTCTGTGTTTTCACACAGTTGTATTCCCCAACAACATATATTTTTACATACAGACAGATATTATCACGAACAGTTATAACATATATTCTAGTGTTTTGTAAACATTTGTTAAAATGTTTTTTCCCCTAATGCCTTTTTTCTCGTCAACAAGCCATAACAAAGGTGGCACGTATGGTATCACAAATAAAGATCGCTAGTATTACGCTGGAACGTGCTACAATGGGGGTCAAATTATTTCCAGCTCTCCGTAATAATTGCTAACGGGTTTTCGGAGTCGTATGAATTCCGAATATTTGCGTGCGAGGCACATCTGCCCTAGGTCTGTTTATAAAAGACATTTCCATTGTTTAACTGATCAATCGTAGAACGCAATTAACCTTTTTCGACCACGAACTGATTAAGTATGTATACACATCTGGACGGAGATTTTGTTGAACAATAATCGTACGTGTTCTAAATGTACACGCGGGCACGTGTGGTCATCTGCATTATTTGCCTAATGCGACCACGTGTGAACAGCTGCGTTATTTGCCTAATATAAATCCCCCTTCTATTACAATGTGAAAAATCTCTTTTTTATAGCAAGGCGTCTGTCCTTGTGTAGTTCGGTACTGTTAAATCCAAAAATATGCTATGTTTTAAATATTCTTTTTTAAGGTGATAAAAGTGTTTATTAATTTTTCCGTTATCAGTTTCTGTATATTTTATTATTTGTTATGTTAACACACAAAAATATTCCTCATTCGCGAGTTTAGGTTGTAGTTCAGAAAGTATTGCACCAACAGTTGAAATCGAGGCTGAGTCATCCAGATTACATAAATGAACAAATCACTTGTCTAACAATAGGGGAGAAACACGGATAAGTTTTAAACTAAGGATAATTATTTAGACTATAGTACATAATAAATCGGGAAAGTCTTAACTTATCGAAAATCAAACGTTCTTTAAAAATGCTATGTCAGGATTTAACATAACACACACAGATAAAAATAACAATTTAGTCTCGGAGTTAACATCTTAACAAACAAATATTTTTTAAAACACTAGCTAGACTAATTATAATTTGAAACAGCCTTTAGCAACACGTCCTAATGAGAAAACGAATACACAGACATATATTTTTTGTTTAAATAGAGATATTTTTAACATCCTAATACAGAGCACACTTAATTAATACACAAGAATACAAACAACTAAAACCTTTTATAATTTTATTAAATAGAGACATGAGATGTAGATATTTATCAGCTTAACACAGAGTACCGAAAAAACAACCAAAACAGATATTTTTAAAGGTTATTAGGGTATGTATCCTAACGAAAACAGCTATATAAGAAAATCTATATAACGTGAATGTGTAAAATATATATTTTAACTTCCTATTATAGGACAAAACAGAAGAATACACACACACACATACACACATATTTAGACCTTTGCGTAGTTTATGTCTTCCCAGTGTCTGTTAACTCTTTAAGCCCCAAGAGCCAGTATACTGTACTTCCCGCTAGACCCATTTGGCCCAAGAGCCAGTATACTGGCTTTCGTATCTCTTGATTCTTTCTAGGGCTGTTTTCTAATTTTGACAACTCAAAAACGCTATCTTCTTAAAGTATAGCCATCCATTATGGACTTTTGTTATTTATGAATATGAACATTAAAAAAAAATTATTTCCAAACAAAAACAATAAAAACATACTGGTATGGCCATTTTTGTTTGGGCCAAACCCATCTTTTTGCTTGGGACTGAAAGAGTTAAGAAAATTACACCTAGCGAAAAACACACGGCCAGATATTTAAATAGAGAAATAACAGACATATATTTAACATTCTATCACAAACAAATAAGAGATAATACATACGATGTAACAGTCAATGGTGGTTGATATGAGAAGACAAAACAAGTGGTTTTTTTCAGAAGTTTGGTTTTTCAAAGAGATGTTTCCGCTTCGAGTTCTGTTAATTGAATGACTTGTCTAGAGAGAGAGAGTATGTTTCCTTATATCGCGATTTGGAAAAAGGCCGCGCGCGTGTGAATGCACAATCTGTGTCAGAAAATAACTGACTTCGACGGGGGACTAATAATGTATACGCACCTGGTGGCGGACGTGCACTGTAGGGTGTGAATTGTCACGTAATGATAATGGGGTCGATAGAGGGTGTTTAAGAAGTATCTAATTAGGATCACAACAATGTTTAATCAGTGCAGGGGTAATTTCCATCTGTTCTGAAAGAGATTTTTTCACATTGTAATAAAATAATTAGAGAAATAACCCAACTGTTCATATGTGTCCGCATTAGACAAACAATGCAGTTGGTCATACGTGTCCGGCTCGGACATTTAGAGCACGTACGATTATTGATCCCCATCGAAAACACGTTAGCAATCATTACCCAGTTATTTACTTACCGATAGATGTGACTAATTTGAGGTCTATTTTGGCACGTTCCACCATAAAATAGCGATCTTTATTTGTGATACCGCACGCGCAGATGTGTCGACAAGAAAAAAGGGCACAGATGTGGACAGCATCGCTAGAATGTTTTTTGCGACCAACCATTTTAACAAAGGTTTACAAAAATAAATAGAGTATCTAACAAGTATTTGAAGTAAACTTGACAATAAAGTGAGAAACACGGATAGGGTTTAAACTGTTGGATATATTCTTTAGACTTTTTCCTAGCGAAAGACACGCATATATTAAAGTGAAATGTAAGAATATAGTCTAAAAAATCTGTGTGTCTTTCGCTAGGAAAAAGTCTAAAGAATATATCCAACAGTTTAAACCTTATCCGTGTTTCTCACTTTATTGTTAAGTTTATTTCAAATACTTGTTAGATACTCTATTTATTTTTGTAAACCTTTGTTAAAATGGTTGGTCGCAAAAAACATTCTAGCGATGTTGTCCACATCTGTGCCCTTTTTTCTTGTCGACACATCTGCGTGTGCGGTATCACAAATAAAGATCGTTATTTTATGGTGGAACGTGCCAAAATAGACCTCAAATTATTCACATCTGTCGGTAAGTAAATAACTGGGTAATGATTGCTAACGGGTTTTCGATGGGGATCAATAATCGTACGTGCTCTAAATGTCCAAGCCGGACACGTATGACCAACTGCATTGTTTGTCTAATGCAGACACGTATGAAAAGTTGGGTTATTTCTCTAATTATTTTATTACAATGTGAAAAAATCTCTTTCAGTACAGATGGAAATTACACCTCCACTGATTAAACATTGTTGTGATCCTAATTAGATACTTCTTAAACACCCTCTATCGACCCCATTATCGTTACGTGACAATTCACACCCTACAGTGCACGTCCACCACCAGGTGCGTATACATTATTAGTCCCCCGTCGAAGTCAGTTATTTTCTGAAACAGATTGTGTATTCAAACGCGCGCGACCTTTTTCCAAATCGCGATATAAGGAAACATACTCTCTCTCTAGACAAGTCATTCAATTAACAGAACTCGAAGCGGAAACATCTCTCTGAAAGACCAAACTTCTGAAAAAAACCACTTGTTTTGTCTTCTCACATCAACCACCATTGACTGTTACACCGTATGTATTATCTCTTATTTGTTTGTGATAGAATGTTAAATATATGTCTGTTATTTCTCTATTTAAATATCTGGCCGTGTGTTTTTCGCTAGGTGTATTTTTCTTAACAAACACTGAGAAGACATAAACTACGCAAAGGTCTAAATATGTGTGTGTGTGTGTGTATTCTTCTGTTTTGTCCTATAATAGGAAGTTAAAATATATATTTTACACATTCACGTTATATAGATTTTCTTATATAGGATACATACCCTAAATACCTTTAAAAATATATGTTTTGGTTGTTTTTTTCGGTACTCTGTGTTAAGCTGATAAATATATACATCTCATGTCTCTATTTAATAAAATTATAAAAGGTTTTAGTTGTTTGTATTCTTGTGGATTAATTAAGTGTGCTCTGTATTAGGATGTTAAAAATATCTCTATTTAAACAAAAAATATATGTCTGTGTATTCGTTTTCTCATTAGGACGTGTTGCTAAAGGCTGTTTCAAATTATAATTAGTCTAGCTGGTATTTTTAAAAATATTTGTTTGTTAAGATGTTAACTCCGAGACTAAATTGTTATTTTTATCTGTGTGTGTTATGTTAAATCCTGACATAGCATTTTTAAAGAACGGTTGATTTTCGATAAGTTAAGACTTACCCGATTTATTATGTACTATAGTCTAAATAATTATCCTTAGTTTAAAACTTATCCATGTTTCTCCCCTATTGTTAGACAAGTGCTTTGTTCATTTATGTAATCAGGATGACTCAGCATCAATTTCAACTGTTGATGCAATACTTTCTGAACTACAAACTAAACTCGCGCGTGAGGAATATTTTTGTGTGTTAACATAACAAATAATAAAAAGACAGAAACTGATAACGGAAAAATTAATAAACACTTTTATCACCTTAAAAAAAGAATATTTAGAACATAGCATATTTTTGGATTTAACAGTACCGAACTACACAAGGACAGACGCCTTGCTACAAAAAGAGATTTTTCACATTGTAATAGAAGGTGGATTTATATTAGGCAAATAACGCAGCTGTTCACACGTGGTCGCATTAGACAAATAATGCAGATGACCACACGTGCCCGCGTGTACATTTAGAACACGTACGATTATTGTTCCACAAAACCTCCGTCCAGATGTGTATATATACTTAATCAGTTCGTGGTCGAAAAAAGTTAATTGCGTTCTACGATTGATCAGTTAAACAATGGAAATGTCTTTTATAAACAAACCTAGGGCAGATGTGCCTCGCACGCAAATATTCGGAATTCATACGACTCCGAAAACCCGTTAGCAATTATTACGGAGAGCTGGAAATAATTTGACCCCCATTGTAGCACGTTCCAGCGTAATACTAGCGATCTTTATTTGTGATACCATACGCGCCACCTTTGTTATGGCTTGTTGACGAGAAAAAAGGCATTAGGGGACCAAATATTTTAACAAATGTTTACAAAACACTAGAATAGATGTTATAACTGTTCGTGATAATATCTGTCTGTATGTAAAAATATATGTTGTTGGGGAATACAACTGTGTGAAAACACAGAACGTAATACTGTACTAGAACAAACTTTAAAAAACATCAAAATGGATACTACACAGGTTAACTAATATATAAAAATATATGCAGAACTTAACAATGTACCAATGATAGCTTTAAAGACCTATCTTTAAAATCCAATCTTTAAAATATATATATGATAACTTGATGTTTTACACAAAAGGTGTAAATATTTTTTAAACATGTTACAGTAGTTCTCACGTTGTTGAAAACACAGTGATTCTCATATTTTTAAATTTTTTAGTACGATTCTTACATTGTTGAAAACACAGGGGTTCTCGTGATTATTAGCATGATTCTTACGTTGTTGAAAAGGGGTTCTCAGCTGTGTAGGGTTTTAGATATAAAATAACTGGTTGTGAGTGTGTACACGCCAAGAAGTGATGAAATGGTTAAACCGTTGGAGAGCGGTTGACGACCGCAACTGTAAGTTTTTACCGAGACCAGCCTTTGTTACTCGTGTGATTTAATTGCCAAGGGGGCGAAATTTTTTTGACAAGAGGAATAAATTTGATTACCAAGAGGGTGAGATTTTTTTTTGACAAGGGGCAGTATTTTCAGACAAGGGGAAGTATTTTTTGACAAGGGGGAGTGAAAAAAGTTAAAACCTTAAGTAGCGGGATAAGCTTGGACCAAAACAACAGACACATGCGCGCGCGCACACACACACACACACAAACAAACACACACACACACACACACGCGCACGCGCACACACTCATTAAGGAAGGAGCAGCAAACCGGACAGAACATGACAGGAACAAAAGTCCCAATTTACATATCACTAAATGGGTATTGACATGCGTATCGTTATTAATCGTGATATAAAATAATTAAGATACATCTTCCCCGTGTACATCAATATGTAATTACATTCACCCAACAACGGAAATTCTTTATCATATTTTTGAGTACTTGGGGTCTGTCATATTTCCTGCTTATCTATAGCTATATACACCTATTTTTATAGTGACTTTTTTTTAATTTTTTCATTTTTACAGATGTCTTCACCTCAACGACGGGGATATGCCTGTTTACACTGCCAGTCTGTTTTCAAGTGGGGTCATGCTCTTACTCGACATATGGCCACAGTTCACGATCGCCACAATCATGAGTGCTCTTTCTGTGGTTTAGAATTTACAAGACCTGATAATCTTCAACGGCACTTAGAAAATAAACATGGGTCCAGCTCAGCACAAACAGACACATCAGTGGTACAAACCAACCTGAAATGTACCAGATGCGGGAAGACGTTCACCAGGCGCACCGATTTATGACGACACAACAAGACCATGCACTCACTGACGCTGCTCTCTTGTGAGGTCTTTGGAAAAGACTTTTCTCGTATTGACAATCATCGCGTCCACATAAACCAAAAACACACCGCTATCCATACCCAGCTTTCTACCTCAACACAGAACCCACCAACAGGTACCACACCAACACCAACAACATCAGGTGCCACAGTAACACCAGACTCATTGGCGAACCCACAGACAATACTACCAGGTGCCCCATCAACAGCGAGGAATCCGGAGACAGCCTCATTATCAGGTACCACAGCAACAACAGTGAACCCACAGATATCAACATCATCTGCTGCAGCAGGCGCCACAGACTCGACGAGAACACCTTCAACTTCCACACTACCAGTAGGCCCATATTCAACAAGTCCCATCCCATCGTCCTCTTCAACAATTCCCTCTTCAAATGCTGCAGATCAGACCAAGAAACGTCCCATGACCAGTACCCAACAAGTCCCTAATAAAAAGAGTCGCTTGTCGTCTGAAGAAGAAAGCTTACAAGACTTACAGGCTGACATAAGACAAATTTATATTGACAACTGGCAGGCGATCAAAACACATTCAAATAAACATAAATATCTGTCAGCTTTTACTTTTTTCCACAATAACGAAAATATCGACTGGTCACGTCTCTTGACACCAATCTTCACACAACAAACAAAAAGATTCAAAATAAACTACAGTTACCATGTCATCTTACGCCACAGAGAAACAAATGACCTCCGTTTCTTTCACAGTTCTCATAATAATGCGTGTGTGTTAGAACAACCTCACTTAGTAAACAATATTACAGATTTCAAAGCTTTTGTCTCACAATTACACGATAGCGACATTCTCACACAAGCAAAGTTAAACAGACCAAATACTAAATATTATGTTGAAGCAATTCCAGCGATATCTTTCTATCTTTACCATATTCAAGACTACCCAATCAATTGAGCAAACACCACAACACCATCGACAAAAATACATTCTTAGAAGTACTCAATACACAACAAGCACAGGGTGGGAAAAAATATTGGGTTCCGAACACACAACTCTGTCATATACACGTACGCGCAACACCGCAACTCTTTGTCTTACTTTTACATCAAACGACAGGTGCATCCCGACGACGTCACCACATCCCCTCTCAACATCTAAACTCTCTTCTTCCACTATGTACACACACACACACACACACACACACACAACTACCACCTCTCTATTTTTACGACGACAATGTGACGAGTCCCCTCAAGATCTGGTCTGCAGCTGTACCCCGGTGCTATATTTATTAAAGAATACACCTCTTTCCGTCAAGTTTTGACAGACTACACCACTTAAACGATGAATACAGACGAGGTACGGACCACCCGCCTGTCGGATATATTTGTTAAACGAATTGGGCTCGTTAAAGTTTTAGTTCGTGACCAATTACCTCTACGTATCGATCCGACCAAGACTGCTGCTTTCGTCATCAACACTGACCCTAGCTATCGCCCGGGTGACAACTGATTTGCTCTATATTATAATGGACTTGGCACTTTTGAATATTTTGATTCTTTCGATCTACCACCTACACACTTGGACCTGATTAATTTGATAGCCAGAAACTCTACCCGAACTGTTAACTACAACGTTAGACATTTACAAGATGTAGTTACCAACGTTTGTGGGCTCTACGCCATTTATTTCATCTTGACCAAAGTTCGCGGTGGTACTATCCAACGCGGGCTACTACCCTTTTCGGCTAGACAACACACCAACGAGCGATTAATTTGTCGATTAGTCAGACCCTGTCTAGCGAACCACAAGACTACTTTTCCTTCATAGACACTTACCCCTCACATGACTACACGACACCCCCTGGTTGTACCCGAACAAGAAGTGACAGATTGATGAAGATGACTATACCCACCACCTGATTGTACATGAAAAAAGAAGACTGATCAAGTAATCCGAGCCGACTGTGCTCTCTCGTAGGCGTACACGACCGTAGTAGTTAGACGTCACCCATAGACCATTCTTTATCAATAAATATATATAAAATGTATCTAGTGTTTTCTTTTATATATACTCTAACTGTTGTCTAAATGTTGTAATATATGTCTAACTGTTGTAAATATATGTCTACGTGTTGTAATATATGTCTAAATATAACTGTTGTAATATATAGCTAAATATATCGTATAACTGTTTGTACGTATAAATATTGTATGTAAAAACATAAACATAACAACACAATAAATAAACACCCGCCATTATCGAACTAATATATCGCTATATAGAACAGTAATGCGCCTCCATCTGACACTCCTCCTGTGGAATCGAGACTTCACTCCCACCTCTCGATGCTAGACCTAGTACAGATCTCTATCACTTCACTCCTATATATATATATATATATATATATATATATATATATATATATATATATATATATACATACATATTGTATACACAACAATTAAAATACCGGCACACAAAAACCCATACCCCAACACACCCCACGTTTCTACAGCCCCACAAAATACATCACACAATTAAGATACCTACAACCAAACACACTACTGGTACAATACATCACACAAAAAACCCCACTAACCTACACCCCACTATACAGCGTCACCCACGCCACCACAAAAAACACCACTCGTTTCAAAAACCTCTTAGTAACCTAAACCAGCGTTATCGCACCACAAAAAACCTCCACTCGCTTTAAAAAATGCCTACTATTCCAACATTATTGATTTTTTTCCCCCCGTCGTTATTGATTTTAAAAATATTGTTTATATATTGTCTAAGTATTGTCTGTAAAGAACACCATTATCGAACACAATTATTGCTATATAACAAGTCATGTGTGTGATCGTCAGAGGAAGTCCCCCCTGTTAAAATATATCGCTATATAAAAAGTCATGCACCTCCGCTTGAAATTCCTCCGTCTGAAATCGACCGAGTATTTTGCTATATAAAAGTCATCACCCTCCGCCTGAATAATATCTAAGTTGCTATATAAAAGTCCTCACCCTCCGCCTGAATAATATCTAAGTTGCTATATAAAAGTCATCACCCTCCGCCTGAATAATATCTACGTTGCTATATAAAAGTCATCACCCTCCGCCTGAATACTAACGAGTATTTTGCTATATAAAAGTCATCACCCTCCGCCAGAATAATAGCTAAGTTGCTATATAAAAGTCATCACCCTCCGCCTGAATGATAACCCTCCGCCTGAATACGACCGAGTATTTTGCTATATAAAAGTCATCACCCTCTGCCTGAATACTACCTGTTTTGCTATATAAAAGTCATCACCCTCCGCCTGAATACTACCTGTTTTGCTATATAAAAGTCATCACCCTCCGCCTGAATACTAACCGTTAGTATTTTGCTACATAAAAGTCATCACCCTCCGCCTGAATACTACCTGTTTTGCTATATAAAAGTCATCCCCCTCCGCCTGAGAACGCCTGAAATCGACCGAGTATTTTGCTATATAAAAGTCATCACCCTCCGCCTGAATGATAATCGTTAGTATTTTGCAATATAAAAGTCATCACCCTGAGCCTGAATACTACCGGTTTTGCTATATAAAAGTCATCACCCTCCGCCTGAGAACGCCTGAAATCGACCGAGTATTTTGCTATATAAAAGTCATCACCCACCGCCTGAATACTACCTGTTTGGTACATTGTATACTACTAACGTTCATTAGAGGTGGCAAAACGGTCCAGTGCATTAAAGGTTTTGATGCCAACGCCCTTTATTTGTGAGCGCTAATGCAGAAATTGCCCACTGACTTTCCCGTTAGACGAAACAGGGAGGACGGTTTCAGGTACCACAAGCTCCATAAATATACCGTGCAGTGCCGCGACTGGTTGATGTGGGTGTCGCACACGAATAAGGTGGTTTTAGAAACCCAGTTTAACGGCCGTAAGATGTCGTTGGGTCATAGACACATTAGGGTAGATGGTTGGGACAAAGACTCGCGTACCGTCTACCAGTTCCACGGCTGTCTGTTCTACGGGCATCCTAACTGCCCACTAACCACCGGTCGTGACGTTAATCCAGTCAGTAAAAACCGTTGGCTGAGTTGTACGAAAAGACACGGAAAATTGGTGCCTATTTGAAGACCGAGTGCGACTTCACCTTGGTCGAAATGTGGGAATGCGAGTGGCAAACCTTGAAGGAAGACGATCCATCAATCGGTCGCTTTCTGCGCGCCACCTTCCCGACCCTGAAACCATCTTATAACAAATGTCGGTATCCGTTAACAGAAAAAAATATATTCGCGCCTCTGTGCTAGACGAAACCTTGTTTTGTTTAGTTGAGTGTGACATTCATGTCCCTGACTACCTGAAAGACCATTTCTCGGAAAAGACGCCTATTTTTTAGAACGTCGATGTCACGAGAGATGATATTGGACCTTTCATGCGGGAATACGCCGAGAAGCACAAACTCCTAACTACCCCCAGAAGGACGTTGATCGGGAGTTATGGGGCAAAAAGATTCTGTTGGTGACACCTTTGCTTCGCTGGTACCTGGCCAAAGGCTTAGAAGTCACCTGTATTTACCAGGTGATTGAATATACGCCTGTGCTGTGTTTCAAACAGTTTGGGGACACTGTTTCAGACGCGCGCCGCCAGGGTGATACAGATCATGCCTACGCAATAACCAGCGAAACAACGAAACAGTTGGGTAACGCCACCTATGGTAAAACGTTGACCAATAAGGCGAAGCATGTAGAAGTCTCGTACACGACGGGCGAGGGGACGTCTAAATTAATAAACTGCCCCTGGTTTAGGAAAATGACTTTAGTGACGGACGACATTTTTGAAGTAGAGATGATTAGAAAGAAAATTAGTTGGGACCTGCCCGGGCAGATAGGATTCTTTGTTTATCAGTACGCCAAATTGAGAATGTTAGAGTTTTATTACGACTGTCTAGATAAATTTGTAGATAGGGCAGATTTTGAGTTGTGCGAGACAGACACCGACAGTCTTTACTTGGCCCTTAGTTCAGACAACTTAGCGGACGTTGTTAAGCCCGCTATGCGACAGGAGTTTTATAGCTCCTATGAACAGTGGTTCCCCGCCGAAGTATGTCCCGACCATACAGCCGACTTTGTAGCTAGTGAGGGTAAGACGCGCGGGGTTTGTCTGAAATGTCGCGAGCAAAAATTATACGACAAACGGACACCGGGCCTTTTCAAATTAGATTTCGAAGGCAGTGGGATGGTTTCCCTCTGCAGCAAGACGTATCACTGTTTTGGCAATTATGACAAAACCAGCACAAAAGGATTGAACAAACACCACAACACCATCGACAAAAATACATTCTTAGAAGTACTCAATACACAACAAGCACAGTTCTGGGAAAAGTATTGGGTTCTGAACACACAACTCTACCATATACACATACGAACAACACCGCAACTCCCTGTCTTACTTTTACATCAAAAGACAGGTGCATCCCGACAACGTCACCACATCTCCCCTCAACATCTGATCTCTCTGCACACACACACACACACAGAGAGACACACACACACTCCATAAACTACCTATCCAATAAACTCTCTTCCACTCTGTACACCACACATTACCACACACAATACAACACAATACACGCCTCTCTGTCCTATTTTTACTACGAGAATGACGACTCCCCTCTAGGTCTGGTCTGCAGCTGTACCCGGTGATATATTTATTATAGACCCCTTGTTATCTATGTTGTATACCATTAAAACTACACCAATCTGTGATCATATAATTTTACTCCTGTAACAAAACACTGCTAATTGAAAACACACCTCCCGTCTTCCAATCTGTGATCATATGTGTTACCATATAAATACTGTACAATGTATACTCATATAATGCTATTTGCTAATATTGTATAATGCCAATCTGTGATATTTGAAAAATAAAATATATTAACTAAATTCTTTGTCACCTATGTCTATATACCTGTTGTAATATATGTCTAAATATATGTATAACTAAATATCGTCTAACTGTTGTAAATATCCGTCTAACTGTTGTCTAAATATTGTAATATATGTTGTACTATGTACGTCTACATAAATAAACAACAACACACTACTAGGACGTCAGCTGCTCGTCAGAGGAAGTCACCACGGCTAAAATATATCGCTATATAAAAAGGCATGCGGCGCCTCCTGGCGCGCCACCTGCGCGCCACCGTATTTCCTTATATAAAAAGTCACGCGCCACCTGCCGCGCGCCACCTGCGCGCCGCCTGAATACTACCTAAGTTGCGCCTACTATAATACTAAGGTGTCGTCACAAGGTGACGCTATTAGAAGTACTTAGAAATCAAAATGTAAAATTGAAAATGTCAATAATCAGTAATATCTGCAGCACAGAGGAAACATTTTAATAATTTTAAAAATAATGTAAGCAGATTTTGTAGCCACAACTGTTATATCGCGGATAAGTTCACTCTGATGTTTGAACACAAAGCCCCACGTGACGTTCTAACGCTACCCTGGCCGTGTCTGCGGCAGTGGTGTAACCGGGGTTACCAAATCAAACTCACAAAATACTGAAGCTAGAATAGAAAATGCAGAATATCACTACAATAAAATGACATAATCTAACTTTAGATTTCCTAAAAAAAGGGCTTAAATCTCCATAATATAGCTAGGATGCATATTGCTTGATGTCAATAAGATATTTCAGAAGTACAGTAAATATATACCTGTCATAAAAAGTAGGGGATATTGAATTTAAAAGTTATCCAAAGACAATATATTTCAAATTAGTTCATTTATTCCTTCGTACACAAGTAAACTTGAGCATCATAACAAGACATTTGCGGTATAAGAAGTGTTATGGCTTTACTCACATGATTTTAGTCGCACTGGCAACCAAGGCGGGGTAGGTACTTCATTTTCACAAAAATATTCCAATATATCTAAAAACGTGTAGTGCCCCCGTTTGCCTCTAAACATGCATTGCAACGACGTCTCATACTGCAAATAAGCCTTCTGATGTTGTCTTGAAGAATTCTCTGCCACTCCTGCTGAAGGGACTGAACTAACTGCTTAAGAATCTGTGGAGCGGCTGGACGTTGTTGGACGCGTCTATTCAGGAGGTCCCACAAATGCTCAATAGGAGACAGGTCGGGGGACATCGGCGGCCACGGTAGCGTTCGGATATGCTGCTTCTGAAGGTGATCTTGGACAACGCGAGCACGGTGAGGACGTGCATTGTCATCCTGGAAGATGAAATCTGGTCCGTGCCGTTGAGCAAATGGCCCAACGATAGGCTCGATGATGTAGTCAAGGTAGTAAAGCCCTGTGATATTGACCTGGCATATGTGAAGGTCAGTCCTGTCATTCATACAGATGCCTGCACACACCATTACACTGCCACCTCCATAACGGTTGTGTGCAACAGTTGCAGGAGGCTGGTAACGTTTACCTCGCCGTCGCCAGACACGTATTCGACGATCATGAAAATCCATAACGAAACGGGACTCATCAGAATACATCACTGATGCCCACTGTTCATTGGTCCACCGATGATGACGTTGGCACCAATCCATTCTTGCTCGCCTGTGTTGTGGTGACATGGGCAAAGCTACAAACGGTCTGCGTGAGGCCAGTTGCACTTGGTGCAAACGGTTTCGTACTGTCTGAGTTGAGACCCGGATCCCAGTGGTCTGTTGAAGGTGTTGCTGAAGTTGAGTAGCATTTAGAGTCCGAGTTCTGAGGGCCTGAGTAACAAGAAGTTGATCTTGGCGGCGTGTAGTGAGTCTTGGGCGGCCAGTCTGAGGCAGATCAACCCCTGTGCGGAAATTTTGATATCTGTTCCACAGTATGCTGACAACTGACTGTGAAACATTGAGGTTCCGAGCAACATCCACTTGCCGACTTCCGGTTTGCAACATGCCTATGCCTATCCATCTCTGCTGTTCTATCAAACGTTCCATGACGAAGAAAAGAAATTTTATCTGTTGCAGAGGGGAACCGCGCTGATGTAATGGTTACAACGTTGTACTGGCGACCAGGTTTTCAAGGTTCAAGCCCGGGCGTCGGCGCTTGAAGGAGTGACAACGACCGGGATTTTGACTGAATAATCTGAACGGCTCCTGAGATAAACCCTCTGTGGATGGGAAGGAGTGAAGCTCCTGACCGGGTTGGAAGGAAAGTCCTCAGGTTCCCCAGCCTCGCAATGACATATCATTGGGCCGAAGGACTGAAAGCCTAAGTGCCGCTGGTAAAAAAAAAAAAATCGGTTGCAGAGTCTTTTTATACCTGTCCATGGTGAGTAGTGTTCATCAAACCCGAGATACACGCATTTTTGTGAAAAAGAATAATGTGTGAATTTTACGGATGGGCCCCACCTCTGTTCTTGGGATTGGCTTACTCATCACGAGTCACCAGGTCAACATGATATTGCACGTGAGAGTGGAGAAGAGCGTGCTCGATATGTCCTTACAACCATTAAGATACGAAATCCACTCTTTTGTAAAATAATACATACTATCTTAAAATATCCCCTACTTTTTGTGACAGGTATATATAGAATTCTAGTTCTAGCAGAAAAGTAGAGAAATTGGCAACAAGAAGTAAAGTTACAGCTCAACAGTTACCTCCGGAGATCCTCCAGTGTTGCCATCTATAAATTTGTGATCCAACTAGTTCTTCCTATCTACCTTAAAAGGTCATTTTACAGTAAATTTGGGAAATATCTTGCTAATTTATAATTAGAAAACCACGATTTAAGAGCTTACTAACAACTTTAATGACAGTGCCTTTTTTAAATTTTGAAGAAAAAAATGTAACTACAGTATCTGAGTAAATTAAGTCATTTCACCCTTCATGTTTCATATACCCTTCATTCACCCAACTAGTTTCATTCACTAATTGTGCGATTGTCTTTGCATTCCATGGCTCCATGTTTCTTTGGCAAGGCTGTGAATACGGATTTTAGTAGATCATCATGTATGTAACCACTTTTGTGGATGGCATTCAATAGTTTTGTTATCTTTTCTGCTGTAAATTCTTCCAAAGCCTCCATTCCCTCTACTGTTATTGTATCTGGTTCAGGCGCTTTGCCTTTCTTCATGTGGCTCATGACATCCTCTTTTTTTCTGCCATAAGTAATGGTGGTCCTTGACATTTGTCTTGGACGTCAAATAATTGATGACATTTGAAATTTTGGAGTGAAGCTCTTTGCTAGCGAAAGCTGAGCAATGAGGCAGGTGTACAGCTATTAATACAGTCTATAATAGTCAGAAAGTATTTACACTCGATGGAAGAAAGAAGTCCTGGGAAGAATTGGGAGAAAAGCTAGAAAAAGATGCGCAAGAAAACCAGAAGTTGTTCTATAAGACCCTAAAGAACACGAGGAAGGAAAAACAATGCCCTCTCAAATTTATAAAGGACATGCAAGGCAAATTGCTTACTGCCCCGAAGGAAGTAATGGAAAGATGGAAAGAATATTTCTCAGAACACCTTGATGGTGAGCAAGGTCAAGCATCAGAAATGATAACCACTAGCACAGAAGATGAAACAAATGGTGATGAAGATGACATAAAGATGGAAGAACTGAAGGCAGCACTGGAGAAAATCAAGATGGGCAAAGCAGCAGGGCATGATGGTATAACACCAGAAATGGTTAAGTACATGGGAGCATCAGGCGACCTATTACTCTTAAGGGTCCTACAGGCAGCATGGTGCAACAAGACCATGCCAAAGGATTGGGAGATTTCCATCATAACACCAATTTTCAAAAAAAAGGTGACAATCGACAACGTGGAAACCATAGAGGCATATCCCTTCTCAGTGTCCCTGGAAAAATCTACTCTAGAATCCTAGAGCAGAGACTCCGACGCCTAGCTAAGCCACAATTGGATGAGGTTCAGTGCGGATTCCGAGCAAACCGAAGTACTCAAGACCTAATCTTCACACTCAGACAGCTTAGTGAAAAGGCCCTTGAGTATAAGAGTGAGATCCATCTTTGTTTCATAGATCTGGAAAAGACGTTTGACAGGGTACCCTGGAGCAAACTTTGGGACTGTTTGGCAAGGAAGAACATTCCAGCACCTCTGATTCATGCTATACAGAGCTTCTACAAGTCTTGCAGGAATTACGTGAGGACAGCAAACCATAAGTCATAAGAGCTCAGGACCACCACTGGTGTAAGACAAGTTGATATCCTGTCACGTTATCTTTTCATACTCCTCATGGACGATGTTATCAAGTCATGTAAGGAGAGGGCAAGAAAGTATTCAGTGGAGTACTGGAAGATGAGACAGGTCTGTATTTCGGAGGTGGCATTTGCTGATGATGTTGCCATGATTGCTAAATCAGAGGCACATCTCCAATTCAACCTGCAAGTCTGGAAGAAAGAGCTGGAGAAGAGAGGGATGGTCATAAGCAGCTCTAAAACAACATTCATGGTGATATCACGAGAAGAAAGAAGACATCAGATTAAGCTGGGAGAACAGGTCCTGGAGCAGGTCGACCACTGTAAATATCTCGGAGCTATTATAGACCGAAACAGGGGCATCAAAGAAGAGTTGGCCACTCGAAAAGCAGCAGCTGGGAGACTTTTTCAGGCCATAAATCGAGGATTCCTCAGCAAAGAGAGGTTGGTAAGAAAACGAAGATGGCTGTATACCGCTCCACCTATGTCCCAGTCTTGACATATGGATGCGAGTCATGGGTAATGACTACAACCCACAAAAGCCAGATCCAAACCTCAGAAATGAGGTATCTGAGGAAGGTGGTTGAAGTAACAAGAAGAGACATGGTCCGTAACCAGACGATACGTCAAGGCCTAAAATGCCACCCCCTGCAGACCCAATCAGAACAGTCCCAACAAAGATGGTTTGGCCATGTCTGCAGAATGGGAGAAGATCGGCATGGGAAACAAAGAGCCAGGAATCCAGACCCCCAGGACGACCCAGAGTTCGCTGGGAGGACAACATTAGACAATCTTTGAAGGACTAGAATGGAACCAGGCCAGGAGGAAGACAGCCGATAGGATAGTCTGGCGCTCTCTCTTCCAAATCTCTAAACCTCACGGTAGAAGGGGAATGACTAAGTAAGT
Organism: Oreohelix idahoensis; assembly: GCA_024509875.1. Taxonomy (NCBI): domain Eukaryota; kingdom Metazoa; phylum Mollusca; class Gastropoda; order Stylommatophora; family Oreohelicidae; genus Oreohelix; species Oreohelix idahoensis. The sequence goes on from JAMPIV010011215.1 coordinate 179,180, forward strand.
AAGTAAAGAAGAAAGAAGACTGACTTATCATCATCCTTCCCATTTTCACTCCTTATGCATCATAGACTACCACGGCAGTTGACTTTTTTGCAGCAAAAATGCTGTTTTGCAATGCAAGATCTTCCAGTGGTAGTTTATGTGGTAATGTGTTTGACATGAAGAGGATGCCAGCTGACGACAGAAGATTATTATAGAGGAAATATAACTAATAAGCATCCCCCGTCGCATGAAATAGAACACGTATTTATATATACCAATTATACATATTAATATTTTACATACCCTTCACTGGCTTCTGATGGATCACTCACCAAAATGAGGCTGAGTTTCTGGTCGGCTTCTAATAGAATTATCTTTTTTTTCTAGGCACTGAATTTGTCTTTATTATTACATTTTAAAATAATCCTTGCGTTTTAACACTTGGATGTAAAATATTATAGATGTAATTTCTATTAATGGACATAAAAACTACAATTGAACACACTGTAGCACTGAAATGTAGTTTTCTGATATTAAAAACTATTTAGCTCTTTGAAAGCAATTATTGAAACCCATCACTGCTCGTGATATGTCTGCTGGAAGTAAGGGAAGACAGTTATGTTTTCCTCAGCTAACTCCCTATATTATATTCTTCGTGTTCTGCCATTCGGCTACGCTTCTTTCCAATCAAAGCAGAGATAATTTTGCTAACGTGGACAAGGTTAACAATCCTCTTGAGTCTTTCTAGTTTCTAGATACTGTTACGTCTTTCTTGACATTTGTAATGATCCCAGACCTAAGGGTCTTTTATATTTGGACATGCGCCCTAATATAACCGACTAGGTTGAACGGGACGTGCCTCGCCAAAACGAGGCAAAACTTGATTTAAAACAAATTCGTCTTCCGTTACCCAGATCGTCCGTGGCCATTTTTATGACTTACGTCGAGCTGGTCAATTAATATGCAAACGTCTCCCTGAAGAAAGGATACACGGTTTTTGTTACCAGGTAAAATTTTTCTTATCGTGAACTTTTCTTCAGAGACAGGCGAGGAAATATGAGTCACTCTGTGTAAAAGTGAACATTGGTGTAGGGCATATAGCGAAATGTCGCTACAGTAACTCTGGGTTACACTGATTAGCATAACATACAGTGGCCTTTTTAGTGCATAATCAACAGCAGTCTCAACCTCCTATGTTTTCTTATGATTGTAACTAGATTATCGAGTTAGAGACAGAACTTGCCGATTATTAGGATAGTAAATTCTAAAGTGAGTTGGGCTATGATTATCCCCACAAAAATGGGTAGTTTTTAGAGAAATTAAGACATAAGAAATGTTCTAAAAGAAAGGAACTGGAGATGAACGAAAGTAAAAATTAGGATAATTAAGAATGGTTGAATTTTCATCCCGTCACAGATGTATATGTGCGTGTGTGAAAAAAGTTCTGTTGTTCGTAGCACTTTTTGTTGAGTTTGTATGTCTATATGTGGAAGTTGAAAGCATATAGAAAAGGATAAATTGATAATTGCAAAAATTGAACATAACAAACACACGAACAGTAAAATATAAACTGAAACGTATTTTTAAAACTAAAACTCTGAAACTGCAAGTCTTATAGTGCAACAAATTGAACTAAATCAATGCCTTAAATCTGAGATCAAATAAATTCATATGCAAAACAAAATGCTGAAGCAAGTTTCCCAGAAATCACCTGGTGTGTGTAATATAATACATTATAATACGAAACTACACGATGTAAATATAACACATAAAATACGAAACCACACATGTACGATATTCTGTAAATAAAGATGGCTACAAACTGAACACGCTTTTACTGTGTGCCTTCTGAAACATGTGTGTGCCTGTGAAGAGGACGTGGTAACGTATATATACATACATCATAACATTACATGGTGGCAGCGGCCGATACCGGACTGACGCAAGAAGCTACACGATAACACGTTAGTGCAGTTTGTTCGGCTAATTTTCTTCGTTGAGGTCAACCATGGCGGCGAAACACTATCGCAGCGCACCCCAAATGCGATTTGCCGGTCGAGATGATAAGAGTGAAGCTTTCTTATTATGGCGCCAACGCATAGATCTATATTCCATGACCACTGGTCTGGAAGGTCAAGCCTTAACTCCATATATTCTAGAAGCATTGGACGATGAAGGTTTGAAAATTTACAACAGTTTTGCTACCGCCATGCCCGTTGAGTCAGCGACCGACCCCGTAGCCATATTGGACGAATTTGAAAAACGTCTGATCATAAAGCACACAAACTTTAGAGCGGCAAGATTAGAACTTCACCACCTGCGACAGAAACCTGATGAAAGTCTAGATGATTTCTTCACTTGCATTAAGGAGAAAACAAGAGTATGTAATTTAGCAACGAAGAAGAAAAAGAGCGAATTATTGAACAGATCCATCTTAGCACACCAATGCCAGAGTTCCAGAAATGGCTACTGAGCCAGAGTGATACACTAACTTTACAACAACTTCTGGATGAAGGCAGGAAACACGAGGCACAAGCACTAAACATTAAACAAATTTAGCAAGGTACAGTAACAGCCCAGGTGGATGCAGTAAAAAGCTATAAACATAAACACAACAAAGCAACTGGTACTAAGTGTTGAGGACTGTTTCGCGGCTTGCAGGCATGTGAATGTTGGCCACATTCGCATGCGTGCACCACGAAACACCTCAATTAAATTAAGACCAGAAATCGCGCAAATCGATGTATGACGCGTCTAGCCTAGTTACTTTTTAGTCTATGTGTGGCCATTGAGCCGAATGGCAGTGTTGGAATGTGTGGTAAAACCACTTAAGGATCGTGTTTGAATATGTGGCATAGCCACTGATTAAATATATATGTGGACCGGTAGATCCACTGGAAAGTGTAAGATAGCGTAAGGATCCGTATCAAAATTGATTATAGGACCATGTAGAGTCCGGATTAGAATCGCGAACAAAGCAGATTACGTTCACCTTGAACTTATATACACGGCAGTTAAAGCCGGGCGAGGCAAGCCAAAGACGTTGAATAATTATACATAGACAGGATCTATAGATTTACAGATAATGTACTCACTAGTATTGTGAAGGGATAATAATTCTAAGGATCGGATTCGGTAGGAGTTGGTTGCACACTCCATTACGCTATAAACTTAACGGTTAACCCAGACGAGCTAAGTCTGTGAGAGGAACATTGTGTAGAGCTTAGAACTATGATGAAGCCAAGTTAAATGTGTGAAATGTTGTTACACCCTATTGTGTAAAAGTATATATTACATTGTTCAGTCGTCAAAGGAACTTGTTGATTGCCTGAATTATGCAAGTTCTCACTCTGTGCTGTGACTGTCATTAATCCTTGCAAGGTCAGTCCAGATTATCACAGGTATTTCTAAGACTAACTATAATCTAACCAACACTGCGGAAGAATTAATATACAATAACGACACTGAATATAATAATAATTTAATCACACCACAATGGCTTAAAACTGCACTCGAACTATAAAGCTGGAATTAGAATAGATGAATTATAATATCTGAAATATTGACAAGCAACCCAATAAACTCACGTCCAACGGTGCTGAATCTTTTAATAACATCTAGCAAGAAAAGATACAGCGGGAGACCGTAACATACTGGTGTCAGAAAGTGTTCGGACAATTTTCAGAATTCATCTTTTCCGTTACCCAATTGAACGAACTAATGTTCATGAATCAGGCTTCAAGTTGGGAAGATTCTAGTGGAAACAACTTCAAGATCAATATAGTTCGTCACAAAGTAACAGTGGAAATTGAACAGTTCAAGAAAGTCTCATTCAAGACGCAAGTCCAAGCTGGCAACTCAAATTTACACATCAAGTTACGAAGGTCAAGGTCGATTCTTCACTACGATTAACGGTCGCTGAGTCGCTGAATCAAATCGATCGAATGTCATTCAATTTTTGATCCTGAACCATCATATAGAACCAGAAAGACAATCCATACACTTGTTAAACCTCCAGAGCAACCGGGGAAGTATTTCAACAGAATTTCTTTCAATATCACGTTTGAAAATCTTCATTCAACCGTTCAAGTCTGCTTCTCCATGAAAACAAGTCAAACAGCTGGGAGCATCTTGTTTATTTTTAGGATCACTATGGCATGACCACATGAAGATAAGTTCTTGTCTAAATTAGAGCTTTCGACTAGATTGTGTTGTCCAGTTGGCTAGCTTTGGCCTTCAATTTTTCCTCCACTGTCACTTGTCTGTCCTACTTTGCAGTCCTAGTACTCATCATTACTTGTTTACTATCAATGTATTTTATGTAACTTCGCGGGAGGATGGATAGGGCTTATCATTGCTTCTATAGTCCTTTGGAAGATTTAAGCAATTTTAACGACTTTTAGGGATGATTGCTTATATTTGCTGACTGAGGATCTAACTGATTATTAATTTTTCTTTTGAGTTAGGATATAAATGTTTCTTCAGTCAGCCATATAATCACTTTGCTTGTGTTAGTTGTGACGTCACGTGCCTACGTCATTTAATTTAAATAAATTACTTTCCGTTTTGTGTCACTATTTTATTCGTTTGTGATCTAAAAATCTCTCTGTCTCAATGTTAGTTTAAGACGACTTGTATCGTAAATTATTGTAATGTTACTTTAAACATTTTATTTCTCTAATTATTATGTCTAGTACTTACTTAGTTTCTTTTTATCTGTTTCATAGCGTCGTATAAGTAAATATATCATTTCATATGCTTGTTCCATCCATTGTTTACCGTCACATGTTCTTGTCTCTGGCTATAGTAAATATCATAGTTACTTTGAATTATTTAAGCTCACATATTCATAGTATATCTATTAACAAATAATATACTTATATAACTTATTGAGAAACGTAGCACCATGTCTACGTTGGAAGAGTGTATTAAATTGGGACAAAGTCTAGGTAAATCAGGTTCTGATTTGCAGACTTATGCTGAAACGAGATATGAAAAGCATTTATCGCAACAGGAAAGAATTGAGCAACGGGAACTAAAAAAGTTGGAACTGGCGCAAAAAGATAAAGAAATTGCTCAACAAGAAAAAGATAGAGAATTACAGAAAGAACTTAAGGAGAAAGAATTAGCTCAAAAAGAGAAAGAAATGGCTCAAAAAGAGAAAGAAATGGCTCAACAAGAAAAGGATAGAGAATTAGATAGAGAGAAAATGCAAATAAGAAGAATGGAACTACTTCAATTAGACCAAGAACATAAACATGCTATTGAGCTTGAGACTTTAAGATTAAATGCTGAGAGGGAAAAGGCTATTGAATTGGCGAGGTTGCAATCAGAACAATCCCGACCTTCAGCTAATTCAAATGTATTTTATCCAAAATTGAAGATGCCACATTTCGACCAATCTAGAGATTGCGTCGATTCATTCATATCAAGATTTATTATGAAAGTTACAGGTTTGAACATACCTAAGGAAAGATGGAGTAGTCTTTTGGTTGATTTTTTGACCGGGGACTTACTCAAGGTTTTCATGAATCTAGATGAGCAAAGCAGAAACGATTTTGATGTCGTAAAAGAAGTACTTCTTAGACGGTTCCAGTTAACTGAATCTGGATTCCGAGAACGTTTCCATATGGCTAAGCCTAGTAAGGACGCTGACTTTGGGGAATTTATTGCTTCCATTAAACATTATTTTAATAGATGGATAGAATTATCAGGTATTACCAAATCATATGAGGGATTAATGGATCTCATGCTACGTGATAAGGTGCTTTCCTCATGCAGTCATGATTTAGAATCCTTCTTACAAGAGAGACACCCTAACTCTATTTCAGAATATGAAAAATACGGTAGACAGTTTGTCACGGCACATCCGAATAAGGATGTCCATCGATCTTATCCACGAGATCCTATGCCTACGTGCGCAGCACTCCACGATCATAGATCTTATGATCACCGACCTAGATCACAGAGCACAGACGGTCGATATCGTACACAAATTCGTCATGAATATCGGGGGTCTTATAACTTCCCTCGCTATCGTTCACCATCAAGATTCTATCGTCGGAGTTATCGAGGTTATTCACCTCATGATCGTGGAGGCCATAAAGGCAGAGGCCGTGATGATTATCACAAAGACTATTACAGGGATTATAATGATCATGGATCATCATATAAAAGGAATAATGATAATGATGATTCATCAAATTTTTATTATAAGACAAAATCAGGCAAAAAGAAAACAAATCATTTCAGATCATCTTCAAAGAATAATGACAAACATGGTCATGCTAATGCATGTACTACCAAAAGAGATCATGAGAATGATGATAACAAACATGCTAATGCATGCAGCATATTAGATGACTCTTGTTATGTTTGTCAATCACATCCTATATCAGAGAGGAAAAATACGCTTCGTTGTGGTCATACAATGTCTTCTATGTCTGCTTGTGAGAATTTGGGACGTCTCACATACCACAAGGCATATTTATACGGAAAGGAAGTAAGAGTTTTACGTGACACCGGCTCTACTACTGTCGGCATACAACACTCGCTTATTGAGCCCTCTGCATTTACGGGTAAAACTGTTAAATGCATCACATTTGGTGGTAATATAGAAGAATATCCAATAGCACATGTCTATATCGATACACCGTTTTATACAGGTATGGTGTATGCTTGCGGGTTAAGAGCTCCCGTGGTTGAGATAATCTTAGGTAACATACCTGGAGTTAGAAATTGTACTCCACAGGAGATTACGAAATGGGTTGAATCTCACCCATTGGTGGCAAATGCTGTTGTCACTAGAGCACAACAGTTGGCTACAGATATGGCCACCCCACCTACACCTATAATAGATACTATTATGTCTCCCGACGTCGTTGCTGAAGCACCAGCGGCGTTTGCGGAAAAACATAAAAATGATCCAAGTTTACAGCGTTTATTTGCGCTAACGGAAAAAAAAGTTAGTAAACATACGAAATCAGCACAACATTGGTTTCAAATTAAGAAATCCATACTTACAAGATATTATGACAATGGCATGTCAATTATTCATCAGATAGTCATTCCAAAACAATTTAGACCTTTGGTGTTACAAACAGGACATGACTCGCCCATGGCGGGGCACATGGGTATTAAAAGAACTTTATTTAGAGTCACATCGCAATTTTATTGGCCTGGTGTCAATAAAGACACAAAATTATATTGTAGGTCATGTACGACATGTCAAAGCATATCACGTAAGGGCAGATTCCACACGGCACCCTTACAGATCACGGATGTACCAGACAGACCATTTAAGAAAATAGCCATAGATATTATCGGTCCGTTATCTATTCCATCTAACAATGGGTTCCGATATATCTTAACCTGTGTAGATCTTTGTACACGGTGGCCTGAGGCTATACCTCTGAAAACAATCAATGCTGCGTCGGTATCAGATGCATTATTTTCAATTTTTTGTCGTATTGGTTTTCCGGAGGAAATTTTATCAGACAGAGGTTCACAATTCACCTCAAATATTATGAAAGAAGTGGAGTCGATGCTCTCCATTCACCATTCGTTTTCAAGTGCATATCATGCCCAAACGAACGGAGTTTGTGAACGTCTTAACGGTTCACTCAAACAGATTCTTCACAAGATCACTGAGGGATGTCCTCGGGACTGGGACAGGCTACTTTGTGCCTCTTTATTCGCATATAGAGAGGTCCCCCACGAAAGCACTGGATTTAGTCCATTCGAGCTCGTCTACGGCTCTAACCCTCGTGGCCCGATGATGATCTTGAAAAATTTACTGGTCGGATCATCAGTGGATGAATCCACTCGTACTAGTTACGAGCTGGTGATTGACCTTAGACAAAGAATCATTGATGCGTGTACATATGCACCCGAAAGCATTAAATCAGCGACACAAAAAGCTAGATTATTCCACAATAAAGGGAGAAGATTGCGATATTTTAATCCTGGGGAAAAAGTCTGGTTACTTCTACCTCAGGAGGATAATAAACTGTTGGTTTCATGGCAGGGTCCATTTGTGATTATTAAACGAGTCACTGATGTTGACTATGCTATAAACGTAAGAGGAAAAATTAAAACGTTCCATGTCAATATGTTGAAATTGGCAGTGGAAAGACCACAAGAGTTAATTCCTATTATTAACTCTGTGTCTGTGTCTGTGTCTGATTCTTCACCTCATATTTCTTCTTTTGCATTAGTGAATGAGGAAGACACTACGTCTTCAATTCCTTTACAGTTTGCTTTACCATCTTTACAAGCTTCCGAATCTTGGAAGGATGTCACAATTTCTTCGACTTTGTCATCGTCACAACAAAGTCAAGTTAGGGAAATTCTTCTTTCTTTTAACGATGTACTTACTGACCTTCCAGGTCATACGTCTTTAATCTCTCATGACATCATTATAACGGATGATCATCCTATTAAGTTAAGACCTTACCCTATTTCGTTACATCATAAAGACAGGGTTGAAAAGGAGCTAAAGGATATGATAAAATTGGGAGTTATATCTCCATCAGAACATCCTTATGCTTTTCCGATGGTTATTGTGAAAAAGAAAGATGGGTCGCTCCGTATTTGTATTGACTTCAGACGTCTGAACCGTATCACAATTACTGACGCTGAACCAATGCATTTGTTGGACGACCTACTTTCACAAGTTTCACAGGCCACGTACTTTAGTAAACTAGATCTGTCTAAAGGCTATTGGCAGACACCACTCACTGAACATGCCAAACCTTTTACTGCCTTCACGACTCCATTTGGTTTATTCCAATGGAATTACATATGCTTCGGACTTGTAAACGCGCCTGCGACATTCGTGCGCATGATGCGCCGCCTTCTGGGCGATAGAAAAGATGTCATCACATACATCGATGACATCTGTCTATTTCACAACTCATGGGAAGACCATATTACTGGTTTGTCTTCTCTTCTCGTTACACTACGACAACATGGTTTGACTGTAAGACCTTCTAAGGTCCAGATAGGTTGTCAGGAGATTACTTTTCTTGGTCACCGCATAGGTAACCATAGATTACACCCTGATGACAATACAGTCAAGCGTATACTGGAGATTGCCACTCCATCATCCAAGAAACAAGTAAGAAGTTTACTCGGGCTTGTTAACTATTACCATAAATTTATACCACGCTTCGCACAGATTTCTGCTCCTTTGTCCGGATTGTTGGCCAAAGGTAGTCCAAAAAAAATATTATGGACACCGCAGTGCGAAGAGGCTCTAATTATGATAAAGAATTTATTTAAGAATCCTCCTATCCTGTTATTGCCAAACATACAGTTACCATTCTTGATTCAAACAGATGCATCCAGCTCCGGAATCGCAGGTTGTTTGCTTCAATGCTATGAAGGGATACTCCATCCATGCTTGTTTGTCTCACGCAAGCTTACTCCGGCAGAACAAAAATACGCTACAGGAGAGCGCGAACTGCTCGCGGTGGTGTGGTGCTTGGAAAAATTGTCTAAGTACTTGATAGGGAGAAAGTTCTTTATCTACACAGACCACAGTCCGCTCACGTTTATCACTTCGAGAACTATGAAAAACGCAAGAATTCACAGGTGGTTTCTTTTACTACAAGAATTCGCCTTTTCAATAATTCCGATTTCAGGAACTGATAATAACCTCGCGGACTTGTTATCAAGAAATTTTACGTCACAGGATTGAGATAACTTTCTAGTCTTGATGTTGACAAGGGACATAATTTTATAATTATTATTTCTAATTAGGAATATTAATTTCATTATTTCATTTTGACGTTAGATAACATGCATAGATTATAGTCGGGCACATCTTCGCCACCACTCTCTCACGTGCCACGAGTGTCACGTTTGGGAGCGGGGGGAAGATGTTGAGGACTGTTTAGCGGCTTGCAGGCATGTGAATGTTGGCCACATTCGCATGCGTGCACCACGAAACACCTCAATTAAATTAAGACCAGAAATCGCGCAAATCGATGTATGACGCGTCTAGCCTAGTTACTTTTTAGTCTATGTGTGGCCATTGAGCCGAATGGCAGTGTTGGAATGTGTGGTAAAACCACTTAAGGATCGTGTTTGAATATGTGGCATAGCCACTGATTAAATATATATGTGGACCGGTAGATCCACTGGAAAGTGTAAGATAGCGTAAGGATCCGTATCAAAATTGATTATAGGACCATGTAGAGTCCGGATTAGAATCGCGAACAAAGCAGATTACGTTCACCTTGAACTTATATACACGGCAGTTAAAGCCGGGCGAGGCAAGCCAAAGACGTTGAATAATTATACATAGACAGGATCTATAGATTTACAGATAATGTACTCACTAGTATTGTGAAGGGATAATAATTCTAAGGATCGGATTCGGTAGGAGTTGGTTGCACACTCCATTACGCTATAAACTTAACGGTTAACCCAGACGAGCTAAGTCTGTGAGAGGAACATTGTGTAGAGCTTAGAACTATGATGAAGCCAAGTTAAATGTGTGAAATGTTGTTACACCCTATTGTGTAAAAGTATATATTACATTGTTCAGTCGTCAAAGGAACTTGTTGATTGCCTGAATTATGCAAGTTCTCACTCTGTGCTGTGACTGTCATTAATCCTTGCAAGGTCAGTCCAGATTATCACAGGTATTTCTAAGACTAACTATAATCTAACCAACACTGCGGAAGAATTAATATACAATAACGACACTGAATATAATAATAATTTAATCACACCACAATGGCTTAAAACTGCACTCGAACTATAAAGCTGGAATTAGAATAGATGAATTATAATATCTGAAATATTGACAAGCAACCCAATAAACTCACGTCCAACGGTGCTGAATCTTTTAATAACATCTAGCAAGAAAAGATACAGCGGGAGACCGTAACATACTGGTGTCAGAAAGTGTTCGGACAATTTTCAGAATTCATCTTTTCCGTTACCCAATTGAACGAACTAATGTTCATGAATCAGGCTTCAAGTTGGGAAGATTCTAGTGGAAACAACTTCAAGATCAATACAGTTCGTCACAAAGTAACAGTGGAAATTGAACAGTTCAAGAAAGTCTCATTCAAGACGCAAGTCCAAGCTGGCAACTCAAATTTACACATCAAGTTACGAAGGTCAAGGTCGATTCTTCACTACGATTAACGGTCGCTGAGTCGCTGAATCAAATCGATCGAATGTCATTCAATTTTTGATCCTGAACCATCATATAGAACCAGAAAGACAATCCATACACTTGTTAAACCTCCAGAGCAACCGGGGAAGTATTTCAACATAATTTCTTTCAATATCACGTTTGAAAATCTTCATTCAACCGTTCAAGTCTGCTTCTCCATGAAAACAAGTCAAACAGCTGGGAGCATCTTGTTTATTTTTAGGATCACTATGGCATGACCACATGAAGATAAGTTCTTGTCTAAATTAGAGCTTTCAACTAGATTGTGTTGTCCAGTTGGCTAGCTTTGGCCTTCAATTTTTCCTCCACTGTCACTTGTCTGTCCTACTTTGCAGTCCTAGTACTCATCATTACTTGTTTACTATCAATGTATTTTATGTAACTTCGCGGGAGGATGGATAGGGCTTATCATTGCTTCTATAGTCCTTTGGAAGATTTAAGCAATTTTAACGACTTTTAGGGATGATTGCTTATATTTGCTGACTGAGGATCTAACTGATTATTAATTTTTCTTTTTGAGTTAGATATAAATGTATTTCTTCAGTCAGCCATATAATCACTTTGCTTTGTTAGTTGTGACGTCACGTGCCTACGTCATTTAATTTAAATAAAGTACTCCCAGTTTTGTGTCACTATTTTATTCGTTTGTGATCTAAAAATCTCTCTGTCCTCTCAATGTTAGTTTAAGACGACTTGTATCGTAAATTATTGTAATGTTTACTTTAAACATTTTATTTCTCTAATTATTATGTCTAGTACTTACTTAGTTTCTTTTTATCTGTTTCATAGCGTCGTATAAGTAAATATATCATTTCCATATGCTTGTTCCATCCATTGTTTACCGTCACATGTTCTTGTCTCTGGCTATAGTAAAATATCATAGTTACTTTGAATTAATTAAGCTCACATTATTCATAGTATATCTATTAACAAATAATAATATACTTATATAACTTATTGAGAAACGTAGCACCATGTCTACGTTGGAAGAGTGTATTAAATTGGGACAAAGTCCTAGGTAAATCAGGTTGTTCTGATTTGCAGACTTATGCTGAAACGAGATATGAAAAGCATTTATCGCAACAGTGAAAGAATTGAGCAACGGGAAACTAAAAAAGTTGGAAACTGGCGCAAAAAGATAAAGAAATTGCTCAACAAGAAAAAGATAGAGAAATTACAGAAAGAACTTAAGGAGAAAGAATTAGCTCAAAAAGAGAAAGAAATGGCTCAAAAAGAGAAAGAAATGGCTCAACAAGAAAAGGATAGAAGAAATTAGATAGAGAGAAAATGCAAAATAAGAAGAATGGAACTACTTCAATTAGACCAAGAAACATAAACATGCTATTGAGCTTTGAGACTTTAAGATTAAATGCTGAGAGGAAAAGGCTATTGAATTGGCGAGTTTGCAATCAGAACAATCCCGACCTTCAGCTAATTCAAATGTATTATTATTTTATCCAAAATTGAAGATGCCACATTTCGACCAATCTAAGATTGCGTCGATTCATTCATAACAAGATTTAATTATGAAAGTTACAGGTTTGAAACATACCTAAGGAAAGATGAGTAGTCTTTTGGTTGATATTTTTGACCGGGGACTTACTCAAGGTTTTCATGAATCTAGATGAGCAAAGCAGAAACGATTTTGATGTCGTAAAAGAAGTAACTTTTAGACGGTTCCCACCCGACACCCCCGATGGATGAACACTACCAAACACCTTAGACACAATATATGAATTAACGAAATCAAAAAAACCCCTTGACACACACATAGAACAGCAACCCATTTTGAAGGGGACTATTAATAAAATGAAAGTGAAGCATCTTTCATTTGGAATGTTGGAGTGGAGTGGAATTTACCTTGAAGACCATGGTATCTTTTATATCAAACTGTAGGGAAATGATAGAGAATTGTTCCCCAAAGATTGAGCGTGGTTATCTAAACAAAAATATGGTTCAGTAAAATTTAATGGTATTAAGGACAGGTAGGTGGAGTAATAATTTGGATCAATTAAGGTATGTAATAATGAAAGGGATGGGGGAAGGGTAGTGACTGTATAATAACGATCTGAATAACCAATGACGAAAAATTGTAAAAATTTAAAAGATAAGTATTAATGTAAGTGGACAAAGAAGCTGTACCGAGAATAATGGAGTAATAAAAATAGATGACTAATAAGCGTTAGATTATAAAAAATGGGGGAGATATATTGAAGGATAATGGGGTATGTTTAGTTGTTTTGTTTTTTTTTGAAATTATGATATATTAAAGTGGTATTTGGTGTTGGGGGTTGTAGGGTTAGATGTGTTATATTATTATAATAATATAGAGTTTATTGAAAAATAATAGATATAATATAGATATGATTTTAGGTTTTAAATGTTGTTGATGTTTATGGGGGTGTGGGGGTTTTTGTTTTTGTTTTGTTTTAAATAGGTTAATGTGGTTTTTGTATTGTTAATTTTTTTTTTTTGGGGTTGTTTGGTGTTTGGGTGGTATTAATAAATAGGGGGTTGTTATTTTATTGTGAGTTGTGTTATGAATGTGGTTGTTGTGATTTGTTGTGGTTTGGGGGGGGTTGTTTTGTTGATGGTTTGTTTTTTTTTTTTTGTTGTTTTTTGGGGGTGGTTTGGTTTTTTGGGGGGGGGGGGTTTTATTGTTTTATTTTTGTATTGTGGTTGTTATTGTTGGGTGTTTTTGTTTAGTGGGTTTATTGTTAGGGGTGGGGGGGTTTTTTTTTGGGGTTTTTTTGTTTTATATTAAATATAGTTTATGGTGGTTTATTTTATTTGGTATTTTTGTTGTTTAAGGGTGTAAAAAAATATAAGTTTAAAAAATTATATAATGGGGTGATGGTTTAGGTTTATTGTTAGGTTTTTGTATGGAATTATTTATGGGGTTTGAGATGGGTTAAGAATTTAAATAGTATAATGTTTTGGGTATGGTAACGTTTTTATATTTAAAATTAGTTTTTATATAGGGTTAGAATATATATATGTGTTAATGGTTTTGTGTTGGTTAGGTGTTTTGGTTTTAGTTGTATTGTTGTATTTGTTGTTTTGGTTAGTGGTTTTATGTTTTGTTATATTTTTTGTTAAAGTTTTTTAGTTGTTGGTGATGTTATTCTTTTTTTTGTGGGATTATTAGGTTAGGGTTTGTTGGGTTTTGTAATGGGGTTTGGTCATTATTGTGTGTGTTGTGTTTTGTTTGTTTGTTATGTTTTGTTTTGGGGTGTTATGAGGGGGTTTGGGTTTGTTGTTTTTGATT